>CM010315.2:14383657-14811741 GCA_001923025.3 Taenia multiceps
GCAAAGTAGTTTTTTGCTCTTCTCTCCTCTCTTCTATGTTAAATGTTTTCTTGGAGGGGACTAGCCGCCAATCCCACCATTAACACTAGGTTTGAATCTTTTTGATTAGACTTGGTACACTTTGAGGTGAAAATAACTTTACTCAGATTAAATGAATCTTGTCTTCATGAGCATGAATCGAATTCGATATAGTGAGCTCTCATCTATCCGATCGGATAGTTAATTTCTGATATTGGTCCTATCTTCGTGGTGGTGTAGTGACTAGTAAACCGTCAAAATTGTATGAATTGAGACAATGCCAAAAAACTATTAATAGGAACCAGATTCGACATGCTTTAAAATGCCTTACGTCTACATTTGACTGTCAAATCTGCTGCAAAAGATTTATTGACCTTTCACAGTTTTCAGCTTTGAGCAAAGTGAAAATTTGCAAGTAATGGTTTAAGGCCCCAAAGCGAACAGGTATTAGCAGACAAAACCGTGAACATTAAAATGCTAGGTAAAGTGATATTACCCTTTGTTACCAAGCCAAAACCGTTCCAAGATCATTTCAGGATTAGACCGAGTGTGCTTCAAGTCTTGTCACCTATTGGTTGCCACTGTCATGCTTAGTGCTTAATAACTTGATATTTGCTGTGACCTTATTCTGTGATCACCTAAGTATGGCGTCTCTGAAAGGGATGCCAGCCATTACCTTGGCACGTGATAATGACAAAAAACCGCGTTTAACCATTTCTTTCTTCACCAAGTAAATTAAATCAACCTAAATGGCCTAAATGGTAAATAACCACCTTTGACACTCCAGCATGGCCTAGTTTTATAAATAATGCCTTATTTTTCTATCTCATTCAAAGTGGAAAATAATGCTGCTATTTTATTAACTGATTGGACAGTGACTCTAAAGTTTGGAAGACAATAAAATTAGCGTTTCAATTACATACTCTAGTTTGCTTATCTGCCAAACTTATTGCAATTGCTAGATTGCAGGCTTTTAGCATTTATAATTCCTTGATGTTCCGTTTAACTGTCCTCTTAACTGCCCGAGGCGCCGTCGCATTCACTTCCGCTCTGTGCATTAATACCGTATACGGCGCCTTCTTTCCAATTATTGGGGTAATATTGTAACAAAACATTCATCGTTTAAATTTGCAGCCGCACTTTATGGAAGAACATTCAAAAAGTTTGGGTTTTGATAAATGGACAGCGTGTTTAAAAGACGTCAGTTGAAGTAATTTCAAACCGGGTGCAGTACCAAAGATACCTAGGCTACGCACTAAAGGACTTTGGGATAGGTAAAAGGCCAATTAATCAGTAAGTCGTGTCAAGTGTGTGAAAGTTTACCCCTGGCATTTGTAGTTTTTAGTGGATGACAAAAATATACTTTTTTAACAGAATCAGTAGTTTGTCTGATCACCCAGTCCAGATGGCAAAAGATATAGGAAAAACTACTTCGCCTCACTGGACTTAGCATTTTATTAAGCAAAATTTAAACATGTATCTGAATGCATGTTTCGGAGGGCCGCCCTACGCTACTCGAGTTAACTAGTAATTAATGCCTACCTATTTGCCCATTAGTAATATATAAACGCCCCTAATGAAAAACCTACACGTCATAAAAATTTTTGCAAGACAAAAGCACTTGAAGACACTTCTGCAGCTTCAGGGTCAATACAGAAACTGAATTAGTTTGACCTTTTGTAAATTAGCTGAAAACGAAGGAAGAAGAATCGACGATGTTCATGATTTTGCGTGCTGCCTTCTCCAAGTTAAGTAAGGGTAAATGTAATACACAGCTTCTTCGTTTTGTTTCTGTTCATTTTAGTAGGTATTTAGAAGAATGCATTTTGCTAGAGCATGTCAGGGATGGTTGAATGGTCATGGGGTCGTCAAAGAGACCAATTTAAGAGTAGGCCAATTGCTCCATCTGTATTCTCCTCCACCTGGTCATGTGAGACGCCTCACCATAGCTTTACGACCTGAACAAGGAGCCTCACTTAGGGAGGGTAAAGGGCGTTCTCTAAGGATTTATAGCTAATCATTGGGCGTGTGTTAACTTTTATGGAATAGTCACTTATGGAAGTAATGAGACTTAAGACTTCCCCGAAGCAGACTATTATGGTGAAGTATGTGCTCTCGACAGCGTAGAGTCCGGAAGCTAGTAGACTCTATGCTTATTAATTCTTTTCGAGGGTGTTTTCAATTGCTGGCTCTAAAACCATGGCAAAACAACCTTCCTTTGAGATTAAAAGGCGCTGCTAGATACATAAATGGGACCTTAAAGTGGTTGCAACAGCATTATTAGTGTAGAACGTTTTACACAAAGCATACCCTTTACCTTGAATCCCTTTTCCAAAAGTCATCTTAGCAGGTGCTTTTCAACACGTGTACACTTGTAAAAAAGCAGCTGTCTCCATGAATTGTACAAAGTAAGTACGTTGCGTCAGTCCGTCGGTATGGCATTCTCTCCTATGCCCTCCACTGCTCTGCACCATGAGATCGTGAAGAGTAACTCCGTAGCTGCAGAGACGCGTTGTACAGTTCAAACCGTGGCAATCCAAGGGGATTCAGAGACAAAATGCACTGCAGAGAATCAAATATTTTGAGCGATTCTATTCAGGGATGTCCTTAGTCCTTAACAGTGGAGAATAAAGTGACGCCAGTAATTTGTCTTTTGAGATTTGTGCATCAAGAATAGCCTAGGCAATGTGTTAGCCCCTCCGTGCTCAAAGAAGTGGGGAGGGGCAAAGTCGCGAAATGCGAGCCGGTCCAAAAGGTTCCACCCATATGCATTAACAGAGGGCACTAAGCCCTAGGGACCATCACTTTCGCTTTACTCTTTGATGCGTCATAAAAGAGGACCTAGTGAGGGTATTAAGCTACCGAAGTATGAAGGGAAAATGAACAAGAGCGTCAATTGACGATCAGTCTATCTCCCACAATATGCTTCCTTTACCCACATAGAGATTGTTTGGTGTTCACAGGGTGCTTCCTGTACAGGAAAGAGGTTTCAAAGGCAGTCATAACTGATGGACCGATCTAAAAAAAGCTTTATTCTGTAAAAAATAACTTGAAGGGTACTTGGTGTGCGATGAGTTTGGATTACATTGGAATAAGTACAATGCCCAACAAAATGATTGGTTTATTATCTAATCCAGTTGCGCCTTACCTAAAGATGATCTTGGTAGACCGCAGGTTGTTATCTTCTTTTAGAATGAGTTCAGATACAAATTCCTTGCTTGTAACAATTTCACCATGCCCATCATCCATTTCTGTCCTCAAACCAGACCATCGCTGGTGTACGGAATGCCAGTGTGTTTTCCCCCTTTGGAATCAATGGCAGCCTCTCAGTTACGACTTTCGTATGCACTGACCACATTTTCCCCGGAGAGGTGTTGCCAAGCCTATGTATGCTACAAAGCCTTCCTCGGTGCGCCTCTTATAGATGATACCTGCATAGGTTGATTTCGGTGGTCTTCTTTCTCCCATTATTGCGCAGATTTCATCCTCGTATCCGTTAGTACACCTTTGGAAACACTGTTGTGATGAGCACCGATAGATAGGGCACGGGGATTTGTAATGGAGACCAGCTTGCTTGTTGATGAAACGACTTGTGTCACTCGGAATGCATCTTTGTAACAATGATGGTGGAAGTGGCGGAACAGGCCTGTTTAGCAGCGTAGCACTAAAGGTCCAGATTATTTTCTTTCCTTCCTTTAAGTAGAGCCTCCGTTCACCATACATGCTTTTGATTTTTGTCACAGTTAATATCCATCAAAGGACTCAAATATGCTGTAGTGAACTCCATAAAAATGCCAAATAATGGGGCAGAGCAAAGTAATGTTAACAAACTCAAGGGTCTTTGGGCCATGTCTCACAGCTGTATCACCGAGGCGGGGCTAAGCTGCCCCCAAAATCAAAAAGAAGAGTTAAATGAATGATTGATATACCTCCTGCGCCAGCCACCACAGCGTAGCCGGTACTGTATGAAAAGCACTAACAAATAAATCGCATTAGGAGTTGCAGCTGCTTGAAGTAAGATATTGTCCGAATGGCATTTTCTTTCTATCCGCAAGCCAGTTGCGATCCCGACCACGAGGCGACTTGAAGAGATAAAGACGGCAAAGTGGGCCTCGAAGAGGTACTATTCGAGTCGGTGCACTTATTATGGAAAGGTTTAAGAATCTCCACCATTCCTCGTCAAAAGATAGTGGCAGGATCTTTACTTGTGACTAAGTGCTGCTTCACTCTCACTTCCGCACGAAACAATGCTGAAAACCAACGCACACTTTCCCCTGAGGGACTGATTCACCTTAGAATTGTTACTGGCTTCACAAACTCCTTACTTATCCCCCTCATCCAATTCGTAATGCGCTGTACATTTGGCTCCACTCAGTATTGCGACGTGATGCATTGTTCCATTACATGCCTCCATCAATTCAATGCCGGCTTCATTTCAATGTGCTCTCCATCCCACCTCAAATGCATCCAGTGTAAGCAAACATCAATTGATGTCCTCTTCGACTGGCACCATCGGATTTGGGGCACTTAGAGCACATCGGACAAAGTAGATGACTTTGTATCAAGGAGTGTGCAGAGAGGGCAAAAGTCGCGTTTCTGGTCCCCACAAGCCAACCTCGTCATCAACACCAGCGTAATAAACGCATCAAACTGCTTCCACATACACGAAATAATCCGAATGCTACCCCAGCTCAATGTTCACCTCTAGTCGCTCCCACAGTGGGTGGAATGTGGGGCGGTTGCACAGGAAGACTTCTACATCACAACGCTCCTCGTGGTACTCACCACTGTCAACAAACTGCAACAACGAGGATGGTGCAGCGAGAGACGAAGCAGCAAGAAGTCGAGACACGACCAGCGATGCAACTGAAGGCGAGGAGATGAGACACGAAGCCGGCGTTTAGGCTCGTCTTAATTAATTTACAGGTGTCGTGTGACTTATTGATCTGACGTGATTTGAATTATTGACGAACCAATTAATTTGTCTGTCCGTCTGTATGCTTGTGTGGGCTAGAATTCACTCGGGGTGAGTGATGAACTGACTGACTACCTTAAGCTGCCTAAATTGGGAAGGCATTCTATTTTTTGCGTGTTAAAGTACAAGAGAAGTCCACAATATCTAATCACACATGAGTCAAAGCGGCGTAGGTGGAGGGTAAGCGAATTTTGCCGATTCGACATGCACCAAAGCCCTATAGGCGTGACAGTTCAAGGAGGTTGTCGCTTCCGGATCAGTCATCACAACGTGGGTTCATTACTTTCAGTCATAATGGAGACTAATTTGATTCTCGTACACATAATGCACTACCTCTAATTGTTTCACCATTTGTGCATGTTTTATTTTATTTTAATTGTTTGCAAAAAGATGGGAACATGAATGATTTAATGTGTTGATAATTTTGAATAAATCAAAGTTAAAATAAACCATTTTTTCTGCTTACATTAATCAGACTCCGAAGGAGGCCAAGGGGAAGCGAATGATGAACGGTCGAGTTTAAGAGGTAGATTTAATTGTTTCCACTATCACCATGCTCTCATCGAGCTTGCATCTAGCTATAATTTAGGCAATAATACTATGTTTTCACATCGTCTTCTCGTCTTTCTTATTTCACAGACACTCAACAACGTAGATTAAGTTCTCCACCATCCGGATCTCAAAGAAGTAACTCTAACTTCCCTCTTCGCTTAATTTTCTTCTTCCTTATTTATATGACAACTGTCAAGTTTCTAATTCATTCTGCCAAACTCACTGAGCATAATCGCTTTTGACGTTACACTTTAGATGAAGAAGACGCACAGGCTGATATCACAAGATCACCACAGGCAAAGAGGCTCCACACCACAGAAGGTAGGTTACCTTCAAATGAATTGTTTTGCGAGTTGGTTGAGGCAATAACAATCACCGTCAGTCACGATGGCAGTCGAATGCACGATCACTCCAAAGGTATGATTTGATCGGCATGTCTATGTCAAAGTTGGTGTTTGGCATCTGGGCATCACATGCAGAACGACCTCATTGGATAACCACATTTGGAGAGACTGGTGTTTTATCGATGCGTAAAAGGTGTTTTCTTTATCGACAGAAACAACCGCTTCATGCTCCATTTTAATCGAAGAAACTGACTTATGCAAAATAGAGAGTATCCTCAGGAAAGCCTTTTGTATGAAAAAATATCAAATGTGATTATACTTCCATCATGATCTAAAATGTGTGTAGACGCATTTAACAATTACGTTTACCTATCAAAGTAGCCTAGAGATTTGTTCTGCAATCGTATTTCCTTCGAGATATTACATTTCCAATCCAGATGGAGAAGGCCCTTCACCTGGGAATCCCGATGCATCGCAAGCGGAAGAACAGGACGCAGCTCATGGTAACCCTTCTCTCCTCTATAAGACCCACTCCTTTTATTTGACTATCAGTGCCTTTGTAAAAATGCTTGTCAGATTGGCTAGGTGGTAAGTGCTTTTAAATCTACCAATAGAGCATTCACGAAATCGGATGCTGTATCTACTCTAATATCGAAAACTTATGTTTAGGTTTCATAATAGCTACAATGATTAGCACATTGTCCTTTTATTTAAGATGATCAGCACACTTCAGCTGCAGACGCAGCTCCAGAGCGAGCGGACACAGTACAATCAGATCGTGGTAAATTTGGTCTTCTTGACGAAACCCCCATCTTACCCTTGGAGGCACATGCCATAGTAGAAGAGGTTCTTTTTTCGTCCAGTAAATAAGATATTGCCTGTTCAAATTTATCATACATTCACCCAATCGGATGCTGTGTTTATCCTAGTGCTAAAGCCTTAGGTTTGGGTTTGGGACCAGTCGTAAATGCCACCTCGTTGTTCTTTTATATTAGTTGAACAGCATGCAACAACTGCAGATGAATCTCAACCACTAGAGGAAGCACCGAATCTTGTTGCAGGTGAGACTGACTTTATTGACTACACCTTAAAGATATTCTTTGGCCATCTAGTGAATCAATTATTACTCATTTTAATCAGCTAATCCTACATTCACTTCCTCAATGTTATGCATTTAGTTTGTCATAAAATCCTTTAATTTTTAACACCACTGTCTCATTGCGTGTTTATTTTAGAAGAACAGTACGTATCACCAGCAGATGCATCTCTACCACAGGAGCGAAGCCTCAACCTAGCTATAGGTAACTAAGGCTCTTTTGACAGAAACTAACTCCAGTAATTGTGCTACTGGCTTTTTCTAATTCTCTCTTCATTCATTCACCCTTTCAGACGTTATATCTATCGTAAAATATACAGTCTAGATTTTGCCTTCCCTCATTGTTCTTTTTCCTACAGATGAACGGTATGCGTCACTTGCAGCTGCATGTCATCCACGAGAGGAATCACTAAATTTATTTAGGGGTAAATTTGGCTTCATTGACATACCATACCTCCAATTCTTGTTGATGCATAAAAAAGCCGTTTTAGATGCTCAATTTTTTAGCATTGTCTCTTTAAAGTCTACTAATCACACAATCTCTTCATCTGATCGTGTGTCTACCTAACTAGAGAAGCCTTAGGTTTTGGCCTCACCATCAAGTCATTGTCATTTTATTGCAGTTGAACAGCATGCGTCAACTGCAGACGCATGTCCACCTCAAGAGGAAGCACCAATTTTAGCTAGAGGTAAAGTTGGTTTTTTGGAAGGATCTTCCTCCTATCCTTAGAATAGATTCTCTGTCTGTTCAGTAATTATGGTATTATCTTGTCAAATACTCTAGTTGCTCCATTAGATGTTGCACCCAGCTTATCATTAAAAGCTTTACCCTAGCTAGAGTAATCACCTCATTATCCTCTTTTGAAGAAGTGCTGTACGCATCAACTGGAAACACATGTTCACTGCGAGCGGAGGCACTGAATCTCATTTTTGGTAAATTTGGTTGTCTTGAAACAACCCACTTCTAACTCATCAAGGCATACCACAATGGAGTAAATTTCTTGTTTTCAAGTGACCAGGGCATTGTCTCTTTAAATTTTTAGATACTGCCTTCATACTAGCAGTAAAGGCTTAGGTTTTGATTTTATCGCAGGTGTTATCTTTTCACTTAAGATGAACAGCGTGCGTCAGCTTCCTTCACAGCTCCACCGGAAGTGGAAGCATCGAATCCAACTAATGGTAAAGTTGACTTGTCTTATGAAGCCTACTTCATAAAAAAACAGATTATTTATATGTCCAGTAAATATTGAGAGTCTTTCAATTAACGCTTTAGAATTGTCATAGCCTCATTCGCGATAAACATCTTATTGTACATTTATTTAAGATGACTGGCATCCTCCACTACAACAGGAAGGCGGAATGCATGTAAATGGTAAAGTTTTCATGACCTCTTCACAACCACTTCGGGTGGCACATTAGTCCATGAGGAGTAATTGACGTTGCTGTTCTCAGTTTCCTTCCTTTTGTAACTTTGCCACCATTACATTGATCACAGTGTTTGCCTTTTTCCAGTCAGTGAACTTCCTGAACGTCTCTTTACTCCCACTGCGACTCGACGAATAATTAATCAAACAATCGGTAAAATTTCGCCAATAGAAACACCTTTTTGTGCAGTCTATCCATATTTTTTGCCAGTCTCCAATCAATATTTCTATTTTGCTGACTTTTAGAAATGACGAACTTGATAATACGATCACAAAACTTAATAAATATATCTCCTTCCCCGGTCTACCTCCGTAACCTCAATTACGTGGACGAATGTGATGAAGCTTATGTCAGACAGCTTTTTTCCCGCATGTTTAGGAGAAATCGGAGAGAAGAAAATCCATTGGGAGCTCTTACAACACGTGACTATGACGATCCGTTGACACGAAGTGATCTCCAAAATTATTTGAGGGTATGATTGTCAGTATCTCCTCTGTATGATACCTCAATACAGACTTCTTCTTATCATTGTGCCCATTTTTTTAGTCTTTAAGGGGGAGTTTTGAGCTAGATAGACAATACATGCAAGCATACAACTCTCACTTTCTTTCCCGTTGCGATATTGCCCCTGAATTTCGGGAGTGTCTTGTCCAATGGATGATTCAGGTAAAGGTGTGGTGAAGATATTGTTGTGTTAATAATGATTCGCATTGATCCGACAATCTTTTCTAGATGCACATGTGGATGGCTATTCCAGTGCGAACATTGCATGTGGCCGTAGGTCTGATGGATTTGTACACTTGGCTTCGACCCATACTACCCCAAGAATATCAGTTATTGGCCTTGGGAGCGATCAAACTGGCCACACGCATTAGGGAGCCTGGAGTAACAATGAGTGATGTGGCGCTGTGCAAATGTGCTGCGGCTGCCTACACACCGGCACAGGTTCGTCACCTATATTTACTGCCCTCTGAGCTACAAAGAACTACACAACTTCCTTGATTCTATGTCGTCTTTTTAGCTTGCAAAGATGGAGGAAAATTTGGAGGAGTGCGTCGGAAACAGGATTAATTTCCCCACTCCATATACCTTTCTCGAGCACTACATACTTGGTCTCTCTGATTTCTCGCCCGCCAAGTTAGAATGGGTATCGTTAAGTCATTTTCTAGAACTTAGTGTCTATTTGTTTCACGAAGCACTTTTTACCTTAAGGCTAGGAAAATTTGCAAATACTTTCTCGACTTGGGTCTCTGTCAAGCCAACCTGTGTCAATATTCCGCCAGCATACGTTGTGCCGGTGTGCTCTACCTCATTCGTTGCATGCAGCGACTTGGTTATAGCCCCGACTATGGGCGTAAAACATCCTTCACGTCTCCGTGGTCACCCGCAATGGAGAAATATACAGGCCACAGGGAAACCAACCACCTTAAAAAGGTTGCCAAATTATATGGCCAACAACACCTCACGATTGGAGCATACGCCGTCCTGCATCATTTGAAACACCGCGCGAACATACCATACATGGTACGTTGGACGCAGCTCCCGATAATAAATTAATGCAATTTTTTCATTGAACATTGCTAAATAGTTTTAGGCATATTATTTGTCAATCATCTTTGTGGCTGATTTGTAGAAGGCATAATCCCCAATTTACTTACTCTCTTCACTCCAATTTTTCATGCACACAGGTCGTGTTTAACAAGTATTTAAGGAGAGAATACGGTGAAATTTCAATGGACCATAAACTGCGTTTAATAACGCAAGTCTTCTTGGATAACATTGGTTCCACGTAGCAAGACGTATTGCTACCTTTGCCAAACAATTCCCTTGTCATGGAATTACATTTGTAAATTAATTTGTACTTCAGTTTACTTTATTTCCATTTAAACCCTTACTCCCATGTGCTCACTTCTTCTGATGATCTGAATGCGATGGGATCCGTGCATAAGCAAACTACTTTTCATTCCTTCATGTGAAGCTATCGGAGTGGATCTCTTGAGGTTTTGTTATGAACTACAAGTTTGTGTTTATGAATGTGTGTACGAAACAAGGAGACCCGAAGGTAGACAAAGACTCTGGGAAAGACATCTTCATAGCTCAAGTTAATGTAGAGTGCGTGTGAGATTGAAGCCTTGACACGTGCTATCGAGTAACCGGGTGCGCCTAGGCTCTTCTTTGCTGACCTGGGAGACAAAGGGAGCATTAAAACACCATGAAGCTTCTCTTTGCGACACTAACCTATGAGGAGCGTGGCTCGTTTTAGGAGTGTGAATACATCTGGGACTGAAAATGGGAAGGTAATGTCTAAATTTCAGCGACCTCCTTAGTTTTGAGGTAGGTTAAATGTTAGATTGGGAAAGTGTTAAAGATATCCCTCTGTGACTGCGAAGTTGATAAGACAAGCTACTGTGATTAGGTTTTTATTTAAGTTACATTAAAAACCCCACAAGACTATTGAAACAGTCCGGTTAAAACCCAAGTTCTTTCCTCATGAGAGAAAGCAGACCCAAGGCCATATAGCTCTTGCTGTCACAAGAACTCGCCGTTGGACGACTTGCGCTTGGGACGGTTGAGGAGGTCCTTTCGACCCCGTCTTCACTCTTTCCTGTTTTCGCATTTTCCTAAGCGATGTTTTCCACCTGATCATGCCATCAGACACTCGCGTGTTTGCCGCGCACTCTAAGGCGAAGACAGCTGAGAAAATCATTGCAAATAATTGAGTGTTGATTAAAAAGGTTTTCTTTGGTATCCAGATTTACCTGTTAGGAAAACGTGAGTTTATTGAACAGACTTGTACTTCAAGGTAAAATCAGATCCGCGGTGTCTTGGCTCTGGATGGAGACTACCGAATTCATTCGGATTCCTGACTGTCCCGCATTGGTGCGGTCGGGGAGCCCATTTAAGTGGCCTTTCACCAAGATCGAGAGTAAAAAAACAAACAATTTATGCACCGCATAACACCTCACCCTTCTTGAGCGTTGTCTCCAGCGCCTTCTCTCATCATTCACTTGCGTCGAATATGACAGCGCGATTGGTGCCATGAAAGGATATCCACGAGTCAACCGTGTCGGTCACCAAATTGATACTTGCCTGCAACTCCATTGATCTCGCTTGGCGACCCCACCGCATCATGTCTTTCGTCATGCATGGGAACTCTGTTGGGAATGGAGGAATGTACCGGCTGCTTCGTGTGTCCATCTCTAGTTGTAGGAGGAAAATCCGAGCGTCCCAGTAAAACATTATCGTGGGGATAAGACTCCACGTCTGTCCCTCCTAGCAAAGCTTGCCCTCTCATCGGTGCTATCTAGGCACATCTATCCGTCTATCCGGGTTCATCCACTCGGCAGGGAGGTGAAGGGAGCATCGCGCATTCACTTTGCTGACACCTTCACAAAGTTGATGTGTACAGCCTCGGAACGAAAGTTCGTTGGGCTGTCGGTAACAACCTTCTGGAATGGTGGTCAAGTCTAGACGCCATTTTTAGCCCTTCCGTTAGGATCTCCACAGATCATCCCATTCGCAGCGCGAGTTCTTCTTTCTTCACATCAAGATTTAGCAATTGGAAAGAGAAATCAAGTAAGTTGTCATTTAGGGTGAAGAGCTCTTTTCCCCACGATTGATTCAGTGCCACAAGACTTCCCTATAGACAAGAGAAGACCAACAGAGGGGTTTGTGATCGCTCTCATGGGCTGGATCCCAACTCCTCCCACAAAATGACAATGGCGGAGCACTTGAGTGACTCCTCTACCCAACTATAGAGCTAATCACCTATGACAGCCAAAAGAGTCCAGTAATTAGGAGCCATTACTCCACCTTCAGTCTCCCCTCCCATTTTTTTTGCCTTTTTTCTTCCACTGCTGTGCCCAGCCACATTGCCACTGCCCCTGTTACTACGGTTTTCTTGAAAGACTACTACACGATTTCCGCCCACATCAGTGGAACCATGGCCGATGGTGAAGCTCCATTTTACAGCAAAAGCCGGAAAGATGAGGGCGCTTTGGATATAACTCAAGTGTCTTCAAATCCCAGCATGACATGCTTGCAGAACGATCGCAGCCTCCTTCTTGTCACAAAATACGCCGATGGCATGACATCTAACGACACTTGATTCGGTACTATTCCACACAACGAAGACAGTCTGTGACAACTCTAACGAATCATAGAGGCAGTATTGCAACCTCTCCGTCTGAAGCGCAAGTCGCACGCTCACCTGGAACCATGACGCAAGCCTCGAGCCAATCGGATGCCAAACGGGCCGAATTTTCTAGCAAGTACTCCCGCAACGTCTCACCTAATCTACTTTAAGCCTGATTTCCTTCATGTTTCCGTCGTTTCTGGTAGCGATAGATACAACCTTATTCTACAATTACCTTTGACAAAGTCTTACACAGAGGCCGTGGTCTATGAGAACTCCAATTCATCATGGAGGTAGCTGTGCTATAGCTTGTGCTTCCCCATCCCATCGCAAAGGTCGTTGGGCCAATAGCACAGCTCCAATCTACTGATCGCAACAGGGAAGTCCAAGCGACGTTGATGGCACGTCCACCTGGAACCCTGAAGTAAACTGCGGGCCAACCGGCTCAATCGAATGACTACTCAATTGAATGCCATGCTGTAGGAGGATTGACTAAGTGAGCCACGGAGGATGGATACCAAATTAATAGCGGAAAATTGCATTCCCCAAGGCAAGGCTACCTAGTAAATAAATAAAAATGGACACTCCAGAGACAGCTCCCGATATTGCAATGGCCAATTATGGAAGGAATTCGAAATGGATATGTGGGTGCCCTAACGTCAGTTAGGAGTGAGTTTGGAGTCGATTTCATGTGATGCTTTAGGCCAAGGAATAGCTCCGAAGTCATCTTCTAGGTCAAATCTTCCTCAATCAACTCTAGGTTGGCGTTAAGTCTTCATCATCGTCTGTTGCGTGACAGCAGCTAATACAGCCTTCCTCGGTGCCTACAGAAGCCCCTTTAAGGCCCCAAAAGCAGGAGATGTAATTAACTCAAGATTTTGTTGAGGCAAAGTGTTACAGGAATGGAGGGAAATTTGCCCCCTCCTCGAATGCAACACCGGAAAAGGACGCATCAATTCACCCATGTGACAGCTGGATGTATGGCCTTCTCCACCACCAAAAACACGTGGCTTTATTGAAATCGAGCAAGGTCAACCAAGTCGTCTGTTGTCAATCCACAGAGTACTGAGTCTATGGCAATCATGTGGTAAGTCGGTCCTACATATTCGTTGAAAGTGATCTGCACGCATGGGAGTAAAAAGAATGCAAAGTCATCAAATAAACACAAAACTTGATTAAGTTTTATCAAATAAAGTCATCGATTAGGATATGTAAAGCTTTGATTACTCTCTGGAAGGAGTTCATCTGTCATACCGATGATGTTGCAGGTCTCTCATGTAGTATAAAATAGGGGACACACGTCACTATAATTCCGTGAAGAATTGATCCATAGGCAAGGGCAACAGCTCGTAACTGCGGGCCATCATCCAAAGCCGTAAGTCTAATCAGCGCCTCCGACCATGTAGGTATGCCGGCATGGGGACACGCATCGCCTACACCTGGACCCAAATTAGCACAATTACAATGGCGCTTTAGAAGGAAACGAAGGAGAAAAAGCACTCCGCAACAACGTATGCTTGCAGAATATCCACACAGCTGTTCCGAACTTAGTCCCAAATCTAGAAGGTATTTTGAAGCCCTTACAGCCTGAAGACAGAAATAAGTTTGTGATTAACAAAGAAGCCAGTCAGCTAAAGAAAAATATTATTTAAGAATTAAACTGAAAATACCCATAGCCTTCTAGCGTCGGAAAAATCTGTGAGACCGTATATGTATATGTCGAGGAATCTGTAAGGTGTGGGGAAATTAATCCTTCTTTTAAGTCTGTTCCTTAATTGTGCCTCCATTAGCACTATCTAAAGTGATTAAAGTAAGGTGGACTGATTAACAAAAAAGTAACTAACCTGTGGCTGAGTCCATGTAAAATTGCAAACACCACTTAGGAAAAGATAAAAGACTCTGTAATTAGGCGATTTAAACCGAGTTGCCAAAGCTAACGCCGCCAAAGCCAACAGTTGATAATCTTGACGTAGTATGGGTTCAAGCCAGGTGTACAGGTCCATAAGACCTACGGCTACATGCAAAGTTCGTCTTGAAATTCTCATCCACAAGCGTACCTTGCAAAGGAAAATCACAAAATCAATGTAGCACTGTCAATCTCATCACTATCGTCACATCTCTATCACCATTGTACCATTTTCATCCATTCAATAAGCCGGACGCGAACACGACTTCTGATACCGCAACGGTCAAGGAAGTTTTGGTTATATGATTCCATACAATGCTCATCACTATCTCTTTCCCAAAGCGTGGTCTATAAAAGAAGTTGAAACAGTTTTTAACATTTATGACAGGGATCACAACCGTGGGGCGTATAATAGAACACCTACCGTTCTAAAAAGATAGTACTCATGTGCTTCTATCATAATATTATCAACGATAACCGGAAATTGCGCACTTGTTGGATCATCAAGTGGATCCACCGGGTAAAAATGGATAAATCTGCCTATGGCCAATCTGACATGTCTCCCTAACTGCCGAAGAGAATATTCGGGATTGGCGAAATAAAGATCTTCTCTACCTTCCAATATTAATGGCCGTCCCATTAATTCTGCGGAATAGTGGAGATAGGGCAGTAAAAACTTACCCGCAGTCACACAAATGTGATAATGTCTAGCGAATGCATATTTTAATTACCATTTACAGAAAGAATTAATGTAAATGGGAAAGAAGTAGCAATAAGGATACTGAGGTATCCATTGAAAAGAGACCAAATTACCTAATAATAGTGCTCCAGCCAACAGATGGTGGACTAAAAGAAGAAGTAAGAAAATGTCATAAAGTAGACTAAAAAAAGGATATGATTTCACAAAAAAGGCAATTAAATTAAATGAAAATATCGAAAGACTGGTAAAATGCTGCATTGGTGTTGGCCTTACTAGCTTGACCTTCCTGTTGTTCAGGCTCCTGCTCTTCCGGTGGTTCTGCTTCCAGAAATATAGGTTCCATGTCGGTTTAGATGGGACCTATTAAAAAATATAATGCCATACTACAACATGCTACTTTTATTTACTTTTCAACACATGAAACAATCGCTGGTGTCCAGAAATATGAATCTCACACCTTATATGAGTTTACATTAAACAAAGAAAAGAGGAAGATGGTAATGCAAAATACCACATTTATTAACAATTGGCGGGTGCAAATAATGCACTAGCCTTACATAGTGATGAAAAGGTAGTAATGTATCCATGTTGAGTTGAATAATTCGGTTGCAACACCCTCCATAAACCTTTATTTGCACGGGATTGGGATGCATGTCAAAGCCGTAAAACTCGCTCATTCTCCACTTTCACTGTTGGAAATAATGTATGATAGGCGATTCTGATTTCCGTCGTACTTTTACAGGCAAAAATAGAATACCTTCCATCAGTCAGTTCATCACTCACCCCGAGTGAATTCTAGCCCACACAAGCATACAGACGGACAGACAAATTAATTGGTTCGTCAATAATTCAAATCACGTCAGATCAATAAGTCACACGACACCTGTAAATTAATTAAGACGAGCCTAAACGCCGGCTTCGTGTCTCATCTCCTCGCCTTCAGTTGCATCGCTGGTCGTGTCTCGACTTCTTGCTGCTTCGTCTCTCGCTGCACCATCCTCGTTGTTGCAGTTTGTTGACAGTGGCGAGTATCACGAGGAGCGTTGTGATGTAGAAGTCTTCCTGTGCAACTGCCCCACATTCCACCCACTGTGGGAGCGACTAGAGGTGAACATTGAGCTGGGGTAGCATTCGGATTATTTCGTGTATGTGGAAGCAGTTTGATGCGTTTATTACGCTGGTGTTGATGACGAGGTTGGCTTGTGGGGACCAGAAACGCGACTTTTGCCCTCTCTGCACACTCCTTGATACAAAGTCATCTACTTTGTCCGATGTGCTCTAAGTGCCCCAAATCCGATGGTGCCAGTCGAAGAGGACATCAATTGATGTTTGCTTACACTGGATGCATTTGAGGTGGGATGGAGAGCACATTGAAATGAAGCCGGCATTGAATTGATGGAGGCATGCAAGGGAACAATGCATCACGTCGCAATACTGAGTGGAGCCAAATGTACAGCGCATTACGAATTGGATGAGGGGGATAATCAAGGAGTTTGTGAAGCCAGTAACAATTCTAAGGTGAAGCAGTCCCTCAGGGGAAAGCGTGAAATTGTTTTCTGCCGCTTTACAAGTTGGTGTGCGATTGACACGACATTCCAACGCAACTGGAACTCTTGCTACTACGATTCCATGAGGTGTAACGCAAATTCCCAAATCTTCATTACCGTCTTTGCTTGATTATTTGAATACACTGCCTTGTTATTTTCATTCCCTAATCATCCGATTGCGTTTGCAGGTTGAGGTCTCTTCGAGCTACCCCGATTAGTGGCCATTATTTTAATGCTATTTATTACACCAGAGCCGTCTGAAGAGACTGATGTAGGTGAAGTTGAAATGCTGAACGTATTACAGTACTTGGCATAGCAATGCCTTGAACCGAGGTGATGCTAATATAAAGTCCTCTCAGGCATCTTTGTGGTTAAGGTTGCATGTGGCCAGAGCTTTGAATTAATTTTTCTTGTTCATGCAAATGTGTTAAAGGCTGGGGAATTCTCGACTACCATCAGCTGTATTGAAGACCTACTGCAGATTGGCAGGGAGAGCATGATCTGAGTGTCCAATCCACACCATCCAACCCCACCCTAACGCCACTTCATTGTCAACTACTTCATTCACATAATATCTTATTTAAGCCAATGTTTTGTTAACGGAGTAATTTTCCTTTATTTTTAGCTATTGAACGGCATAAGGTGCTTCTTCGAGACGGTGACGATCCCAGAAAAAGTATTACTTCTTGAATTATTGTATCAAGTGCAATTGAACGTTATATTGTGTTTGACCGCCCTAACTTGCACACAAGTGGGCATTTTAGGTAACCACGAGAGATCATTTCTTAGGTACTGCTTCTTGGGACCCCTTATAGAGAGTTATGGACTAGAGCAACACATGATAGATGCTGGCGTCCTCCCAATGCAAGGAAGACATTAGAGAATGAAGAACATCGTGGCGTTTTATTTAGAAGGTGCAGGTGGAATGGCGCTATCATTTCCGGTAGGTTGAACACTAACCAAGGGCAGGTCCATCATGTAGTACTTTTAGCACTTGCTAGATAGCTATCAGAGTAGCTTTTAATCTCCCTTAATATGCCGCAGCATTGTCACCATTACTGTGAACTCCACTTGATGAAATTGCATTTTACCTGCTTGAACAGTTGCAGCGACATTTTTGTCACCACTGAGTCCACTTGATTACGGTCATTAACAAGGCGAATGACTCTGTGATGTTTTGACACCATTACCGGCAACATGGTGCACGAAGAGAGGAACAGAAACAGTCGTCACATGGGTAACTGAAGTGCTATATCCGAGGGCTAGAAATACTCCCCTTTACTGATTCCCAAAGGCCACACTTTCATACTCACCCTCGTGAATATGCCAGCTATGCAACAGCAGGGATAGTGGTACCGGACACAATCAAGTGTGGATTTTGAGTAACCTTTTAGGCTGCATGACATTATAAAGCAAGTGGAATGATTGCGAGGAAGACACAACATCCAGATGGCTACGTTCAGCCAGTTATCTTCCCTCCAATGTGAATACGTTTCTGATGTCACTAACCAGGTTTGGTAATGCAAGGAAGAATCTGGGAGCGTTGGCGGCATTGATGGACATCAAGACCAAGTAGGTCAGAAAAGGTCCACCAAATGAGTCAACAGGTTAATCATAGGAAATTTAACCAATTTTCTGTAAGTCTTTAATGGGTGGTTCCATTCCTGCATGATCACGACTTGATCCTTCAATTCTAATTACTTAAGAATTGCCTTGTGTGGACGCCGAATCTCTGAGTTGGACCGAGAAAGGTTATTTACCAAAGCAGTTCCCACGTTCCCCCTCATCTTTGCAAAGTAGGTGTAAATGATGTGGGTGCGGCACTGATCCCCATCCAGCGGTTTCCTTGCCTAGTGCAGTCCAAGACCACCAATTTGTTCGCGTTGGAATATGCTACCGCTCTAGCGGTCTAAATTGAATATGCTGAGAGTGCTTGCCACCCCGAACAAACCTTTCTACTTGATTTTGCATTACTTTTAAATGAAGGCTTATGCTGCAAACATTTTGGAGTCGTGCTTTCCTTCAATCCGTCCTACTAGGTCCATGTTAGGCGGCGACCTATTCCAGGTGTATGGGAAATTAAATTCGTTGGTCAGCGAAGGCACATCCAGAGAGTCCTCGATGTCTACCTGACTACTCACTGCGTCAGTTTTTTTTTCGATCGCTTGCCCGATCAGGAGCTCAGAAGGAACCGGACCAATTACT
This sequence comes from Taenia multiceps, assembly GCA_001923025.3. Classification (NCBI taxonomy): domain Eukaryota; kingdom Metazoa; phylum Platyhelminthes; class Cestoda; order Cyclophyllidea; family Taeniidae; genus Taenia; species Taenia multiceps. Next base: position 14,402,561 of record CM010315.2, read on the forward strand.
AGCATGGAAATTTTACTCCACCAAGATTGGCGAGTTAATCTTTTTCCGATCCTTTGGAAAGTGTAATACCGAATTAAGAGATGGTTTCAAAAAGTGTAAAGTTGTGTTATTTTTTTGTGACTTGAATTGTTTGATCCAGTGATCCACTGTGATGTAGTCGGCCATCGCTTCAAAGCATTCATCACCAGGACACAAGACGACGATGATGCAGCGTTGTTGCACTCCTTCCTGATTTAATTTTTTTCCCCTCCCTTTTCCTCACCTTTTCAAGCACATTAGAAGCAGCCACAAACAGTGCTGACATCATGTACGCGACGGCTGAATTCTTCCCTTTCCCCTTATTCAATTTTATTGAACTAACATCTGGCAGACTGGCGTGGACACTCATGCGCATCCCCACGAAACACAATAAAGTTGATGTATTTTGACTTTTCTCACAGAGAGGTCAGACCTTGAGAGCAGATGGCTGAATAAAATTGATGTGACAGCAAGAGGCACCGCTGATGCATGCCATGGAGGTGGTGATTCTGGAAGACGATCCCGTTGTTAGAAGTCACGACTTCTAAGAGGAAAGCTTACTAAAATTGGGATCTGGTTTAATCCCACCGTAGTCTTCGGAAGTGATTCTTCAGGATTCCACGCATTTGTGAGATAATATTTTAACTGAGAGGAATTGTCTCTCCCACCCTCCGCCTCAACGGATCCCCCAGTGACTTCTACTTGGATTCCTACAGACGACGAAGGACCGAACAAGGTAGCTTATGTCTTTACGCATAAGTCGAGAGCGTTTTTAATGGCAGCTATTACCTCCAAAACGAGAAAAAGAAGCAATAAAGGAAAATAATTTTGATTAAAGTGTTACAAAAGAAGGAGTATCTCCTTTTTTGGATGGAACAACACAAAAATAAGGCAGTAATTCTCCAAGTGAGAATGTATACTCCAGGTACAGACAATTTGGAGAAAATTACTTTTCAAGGCATCAGGATATGGAGAGCTTTCCTCCACTGACTAAGTAAATCTTGGTTATGACGATGCAAAATTAATTTTATCGGAATTGGTGAAGTTGCGCAATCTTGGGTCCATTGCAATACGCTTATACTCCGGTCGCATGTACTTGTTGAAAACGACCTATGGTCATCAAGGAAGAAGAAGGACACAAAAAAATAACAAATCTTTAACATCGATGACGATTTGACTATGTAGTTAACTTTTACTGCACCAAATCATCCAACATACCGAGTTAGGTGAGCCTGAATGAAACTTCCGATAAAATTCGACGCCATACTGTTGAGTGAACATTAGAGCATCCAAGTAGATGCCGGAAACACGTCGAAGTATTACAGTGTCGTGATGACTTGTAAATTTCTCCAGTGCCTCCGACCACAGGGGAAGGTTACGATATTGGGAACCTTTGCCACTACTCTTCTTGGAATGCGAGCAATCGCATTTTTGTTTCAAGATGTAACGAATGAGGTAGAGAACTGCAGCACATCGCAGGCTTGCAGAATAGCGACACAATCGCTCGTCCAGAAGACCCAAATCGAAAATGTAATTACAGACCTTTCTAGTCTGGAGAGAGAGTAGAAGCATTTTTATTGTTAAGTAACTCCAAGGCTACGCTGTTGAACAACTCTCAATGTGGCAAGTGGAATTACCCATTTAATAGCATCCAAATTGAAGTCAATGAGGCCAAAAATAAAAATGTCGAGAAATTCGTGAGGAATTGGAAAATTTGCCCTGTTTCCAGCCCAAGACCTTATTAATGTCATCATTCTTTCTATCTAAAAGGCATTGTAATGAAGGAGAAAAATAATAGGGCTCGTTGGAACAATTGAAAACGAAGGCACCAACCTGTTGTGGATCCATTTCGTTAAGAGTAACTTCTGTCAGCTTAGAAAAGTCAAATTTAAAAATAGATTCCCATTGTAATGTGGCCATAATGAGTGCGGCCATGGCCAACGTCTGGTAGTCTTGACATGCAATGGGTTGAAGTTGGGTGCACAGATCCATTAGACCCACGGCTGTGTGCAAGGCTCTCGTTGGAATCCCCATCCATTGATGCATCTTAAGGATAAAATCTCTCCAAAATTTTGAATTATTGTCAATCATAATGTCAAAACTGTTATGCTATAACCCTCATACGTGAATCATCCATTGAACAATGAAGGGACGAAAACCTATCGAGATTTCGGCTTCGACAGAAGGCGAGTTATTAAAAGACTCTATGTAGTCGGAGTCCAACTTCAATTCCAAATTTATAATCTAAAGATTTATGTTAGATATTTTGGTACAAAAGGGGAATTAGTAATTTTACCTCCAAAAACTTGCGTAGATCATGTTCCTTAGCGGTTGGTGGATGAGTGTAAGATGGGACGGTGGCGGAAAGTGCCTCACTAATTTGATCCGGCTTAAGACGTATTGCGATGATCTTGTCAAGCGTTCCCCAGAGGGATTCTGGGATTTGTTCAAGAGTCCTTTCTGGAGGACATTGCTCATCCCCATTATCTTCTGATGTTTTTAGAATGAAATCTGACGAATGGAACGAAAAATACAAATTTAATAGAATACATTGGGACAAATCGTATTCAAATAGTAGTCTATTCCATTTATTTAAGTAGTACAGAGGAGGCCAGTAGTTTAATATTCATAAAGACCGTTTTACATATTTGTGGTCGTAAAAAATAGACACTAGTCTAAATGCTTGTCTGTTTGAAGGACAACAAAAGGTTAAGAATTAAACGAAATTGGGTAAAAAAATATGAAGCGGTGTTTAAGGTGATGTTGTGAATTTTGTTTACCTACCTATCAAAGGCATCGTAGACAGTTGAGTACTTTCACTTTCCTTCTTGATCAGGCTGAAGAAAACACAGCTTATTCCGTTTACCAGGTTAACTTCACCGTTCAACCAGGCGGATGGACAATTTAATTAACTAATCAATAATTCAAATCACATCCGATCATTAATTGATAAATTAATTAGGGCGCGTATAGTTGAGCGCGCAAATAGTTTACTGGGCGGTGGTATTGTTTGTTGACTCTTGGGTTTGATGCAGGAACCGCTTAGTTGCACCTCTATTGCACCTTTGCTGGGTGATTTGACCTTTGGATCGCGTCAGAGGCCTCCAACTTTTCCGTCTGTGGACAAAACTTGTTCTACCAGAATATTTGAGCACTTTCTATCTCCAAAGAAGTGCTGAGGTGCTACGTTATGACTGTCTTCTGCCGCACCACTTCTCATCTTCGCGAATTGCTTGTTTGTGCAGCACAGGCACACTCCTGCACGTCACTGAAGGGGGAAAGTCGGTCAGGCGGAGCCTTGTGATGTAACCACTTTCATGCTCGACTCTTCTACAGTTCAATCTTGACACTTATGTGGCTATTCGGCTGGAAAAGAACTGAAAGTCACCTCCGATAAAAGCCATATTCATGAATTTTGGTACGTATTAGACATGCATTCACAACGTAGCCAGGGGATAAGTTGTGCGACGCGTGTCAAAAGCCTTAATGAATTAATTTAGTCGTAAAGTTTATGCAAAGGTCCAATTTTACCACATTGAGGGAGAACTTGATTAAAACACACTAGATTATTCTAACAACGAATTAATATAAAGTAGTTTCGTTTATTTACAGGAAGGGTAATACGTGTCTGGACTTAATTTCCTCCCATTACTCAATTATGCAGCATTCTCCATCCCTTTTAAGCTACTCAACCTTTTTGTCTTGGCTGAATGAGTCCTTATTAGCCCTTCGTTTCTTTTAGATGCAGTAGATGTTGACAAAAGTGGTGAATGAGCGAGTTTCCTTCAGAGAGATGCGCCACTATCCATTACTGAACAGCACCAACCAGTGGGTTATTTGTGAAGGAGTTTCGCTAAAAAAGAATTACTCAAGAGGAAACTAAGCCATTGCACCAAATTCCCCGCCTTTGTACTTCTGCTGGTAGGCATGGCCTCCAGGCCATGACAATTGCCCTGCCTTATCATCTCTTCGGCCTTACAACTTTGAATCTTTTGGTCTTTAGAAAGGACTTTGGGCTACAACACTGGGTAAGCATTCCGAATTGGTAGACAACTTTCATAGATTCGTTATTGTATTGTGAAAGCACACTGACTGTGTTGTGGAGGTGTGACTAATTCTTGCAAACCAGCACTTGTGATTATAATGGTTCAGTAGCCAACTCCAGTGTGGTAGAGAGGCTTCTAGCACATCCAATTCAGAAAAATACGATTTAAGTGCTAGTAAGTAGATAAAAATCCCTTAAAAGATCCTCCAGCACCCTCTTTTTAATGGTTATCCAAGTTACCACAGGTGCTTGGTACCTCGACGACCAAACTCGTTTTACGCATGTGAGCTCGGATCTTGTGGAGGTTCTAATCGAACTAATCAGGAGACAAGTGCTCTAATGCGCGTCCGTAGGCGACCCCTGATCCAGGATTAATGTCATGTGTTGTTTATTTGAATAAGCGCCTGAGAAGGATGAATCAAAAGGAAGTTAACGAAGGTTCGACGCAGCAGAATGTTCTAGATGTGGCAGTGTCCAAGTCATTTGACGAAAAGTCCGACCAGCTGTAGCGGGGCAGAGATTAACAGCGAATCCCCTACCTAGCGTAGCTTAGTCATCGAAATAACTGAGGGTCGTTTATTTTATTTTACAATCTCCATCACATTCTTCCATTAATCCTTAAGCTCCCGGCATCGGGCCAAAGCGAATTAAAGAAGGTGATTTTCATGACTCACCGTTTCATGACCATGCTTGGGAAAATTTAAGATGCGCCTCCAGAGGACGATGCATTCAAATTGTCGAAGAAGACGACTGTCGCCGGTCTTTCAAGTGATGTCACCAATCTCCGCCACTTTCTGAACCCTTGGTCTTATAAAAGAAGATAATCAAGGCCACGGCGAAGCAGCCCTTTGGCTTCTCCGCTGATACCACCTCAGCGCTTCGAAGGCGGAATCGCTAAGAAGATCGAACCATCCATCCTTCAAATCGTCCATGGAAAGCTAACTAGGACGATTTTTGAAGCCAAGTGTCCATGTGCTGAGTCTTGAACAAATATCCACGCCCTCTCACACCACGTAAAAAAGCTGCAAAACTGGAGATGTGTATATAGAACAGTAGGGCAAGTAGTAGACATTCGAATAAAACGTGTGGGCGAAATAACACTTCACTTTCTGTCCACCAGTGCAAGCTGTGGGGCTGTTTGATGTGTAGGTTTCTCTAGAACCTTCAGCGGTTAACAGAATCCCGATTGAGCCAACATGGTAGAGTGCTGTATTGACACCGTCGAAGTGCGCCTAACGGAAGAAGCCTCATTACTGTTTGGGAGGTTAAATTGACACAGATTCCTATCGCCCTTTAAGTACCTAATGTGATGCTTCACTCCACTTCATATACGCAATTCACAATGCAGAGATTTGTCGGGAAATAGGGGAAATTACAAAATGGCATAGGATGGTCCATGACAGTTGAAAATATTTTTGAGTATTTTAAAATATTGACAACAAAACACAAGGGGTAATGCTAAACGGTAGTCAAATCACAGATATTTGGAATTTGGAACGAAAAATAGTCGTTTTACTATACTGGGCTGGCATCTAACGAGGATTGCCATGGCAACCGAAGCGCGACCTACTAATTTTAGCCCCAGCCTGTTGCTCAAGTGAAAACGACTTTTGTAGTTATAAATCACCGGAGGAATTCAGTATGCGAGACTCTTAGGGTGATGTGTTAAAGAATTGCCCTACGACTTGCTTCCTCGGGAGCAATTGTCTAGTTTGGTACCGTGGAGGGAGGGAAGTGGGAGCCAGTAATTTATGAATGATTGCTTGGTGGGGAGAGAGGTCGCCTTAATTAACTTGTGACGGACCGGAGGTACAGTATGATTCACACAAGCTGGATGCGCAGCGGAAGCACAGATAATTCAACAAATGATTTGGAGTAAAATCAGGATTTGGCATAGACTGGATCACTATCTTGTTCTATTACATGGGCAAGTGGCCTGGACGCAACTAGATAATCAATAGGTAGACTTCAGAGTGTCCAACATTGAGGCCCGACGGCCGACACTCCCTGGGGCTGAGTCAGAGCCTGTGTCTAAGTCCAGGTCACACCACCGGTTAGCCATGTAAGCGCTGCCAAGCCTTAGGAGGTAAAGCGGGCGACTTCCGGAACGCTCTAGAATTGTCTCCAAAACCGGAAGAGTTATTGAAAGTCGAACATAATAGTGATCCTGGAGCTCCAGACACTCCCGGTCGTTTTGTTGCACCGGCAATAATTCATGCCAGCATTCTTGGCTGAGCTTGCACAATTTTAAAACCATGATAACCGAGTCGTTTCTCAAAGTCACATGACTTCGCAAGACCACACATCGAAGAGGGAAACATTGGGCACATTTTGGGGAGTCGCCTGTGTGAATCAATGTTAAATTAGCTTGACATTACTCCCTACACAAATATATCACATTGTAATTCCATTTCTTATGGATGGAACTGTTTAACGCACTATCGCAGGCTCCTTGAACCATTCCAGTTAAATCGCCGCTTTCCGTCCTGTCGTGAAGCATGGACTAAAGTCGGTGAGTTTGGGACCCTCTTCGACCCTCGAATTCCATTTGCCCATGCGATCATGAGGGAGTGCTATGCCAGGAACACGCATTATCTGCATGTGAATGAGAAAGGGAGAAATTGCCAACTTGCGGTAGAATAAGGTGATTCAGATCGAACAATGCGGCCCAGGGGAAGCCGGCCAAACATTGACACAGGAACCTGGCTCGGAGACGAAATTGCAGGCTTCTCCAACCTCCTCCCGCTCATCGAAAATAAGGTAGCAGTGTACTTCACATTTATTACGCATCAAAGTGTGCGAAGTAGGCAGGAGACGAAAGACTTAAAAAAGTGGGGAGATGATGAGAAAATGCAGTTAAAATTTACCGACGCCGTCTTCCCAAATTCGACCGCTGCCTGCACCAGGTCGATCACCCTCCACGCTAACATCCAAGTGGTCAGGCTGACTTGGGCACAGACGCTCTAGAGAGCTGTGAACTGAGAAATACGTCTCTCCTCCTCCCTCTCCACTCCTTCCAGAAGTTGAAAGCTTGGCGACATCATTCACTTTCCGCATTTCCTCCTCTTCACCACTGGCATCGGCGTCGTAGGCTCCGTCTTCTATATCTGCATTCAGCGCTTTCTCCTCCTCTAACTCCACTTCGCCTGCAGACCGCCTTGCTCCAGATATGGATGCATTCAGTGCTGTCTGGTGGTAGGTGATAAGGTAACCGCCTCCCCTCTCCCTCCGCCTGCGTCCCCTTCTATCACCTCTTCTTCCACTCCTCCGGCACATCTCTCGGTTCGCCAACAAAACGACTCCGAAGAGGATAGCAAGGAAGGCGACTATTACTAGTGCCACCACTGGTAATGCGTTCCAACTATCCACCTGGTCCGTGCTTGTGCGTGCAGAGGCAAGGGAAGAGGCATCGTCGCAGTCATGGAGACAGGCGTCCAGAGCGGTATAATGTAGGTGTCGCATTGTGCATATATGGCGGCAGTGCCTGGATGAGTGAAGTTTGGGGCACGGACCAGAGGAATGGTCGGGACCTCCCAATTCGTGGCTCCAGTAGGCACACCACAGAGTATGATTAACTTCCAGACGCGTCAGTAAACTCGCCAGACTTCCAGCCGAGAGATCGGAAATGTTGTAGGCCCTGGTAGCACTATATTCAAGACTCCATGGAACTTTGGTGAAGGGGGTAGTTTTGGAGAGGTTAATGCGGAACTGGTGGAAATCATTTAGGTGGAGAGAGGTTGATGTGATAGAGTAGTTAAAGACACGGACGCGTGGATTGAAGGCGCCCAAATTCGTGAGATTCATCGGACTGATAGAAGGTGTGTTGAATAGCGATATCAGCGGGTTGCTCTTTGTTCCTTCTGCAGAAAACAAGCCCAAAAAGGTCTTAAAAGAATACAAAAAAACTGGGAGAACAGTAGCGATGCAGTTCGAAAGAGGAATGAGCTCGAGGCCTACCCTTGGGAGTAGAGGAAATGAAACGAAAGGAATCCGTGTGCTGATGACCGAAAAGGCCAAAAGCCACCACATCGGCAAATTCGGTGAAGATGTTGAGTAGGCGCTGATTGTAGACATCGTGGAGGTGACGATAATCCACGGGTGAATTCTCCGGTGCTCCCAAGGGAAAGTGCATCACAACTATAACCTGTGAGGATTTGAGGCAGAGGAAGACAGGAAGCAAGCATTACTACTTTTGCGTCATGAGTAGATGAAGTGTCCGTTTGGAGAGGAGAAAAGGGGGCAGTACCGGGTGAGCGAGCCTATTCACTGTCATCCCATTACATTCGAGCAATCAACAAACTGACTTAGAGATGAAAGAATCATTGTAAATAATAGAAGACCTTGCCCACTACGCTTCAGCATTGTCTTGCATTGCAAAGTCTCGAGATCTGGGGGTCTAAACGAGCATTCAAAACAGTGCCCACCTTTTGGCTCTCGCTACGGGCGGATTGAAGCTGTTTGGTGAGCCATTGGAACTGACCAAGGGGATCAGGATTGCTGGAATTGCTTTGTCTGTTGCGAAGACTGTAGGGGAGGCCGTTGAGAGAGACGATGCGTAGCGTTTGCCCCGCTTCACCGATGTGAAGACGAACGGAGTAGAAACAACCTCAAGTCAACAAGAGGGAGAGGGAATAAACACAAGGAAGTTAAGCGTTTAGAAGCAGTCTCCTACTTTACTAAATTCCATAAAATCGCATCCTTTGATGGGTTCACAAACACTACACGTTTTCTGTTTTGCGATGTGTGGTAGGTTATTTGCTTATTCATTCCAAAAAAAGAGGAGAAAACGATTAGGGCTTCTTTTCCAATTTCCATAAAACAAGATGAGATAACGAAGAAGTAGAGCGGAAGTCGTGAAAGATAACCGTAATGTCGTGACGGTTGATAAAGTTCGTCGCTGCGTGCATGAAAATAAACCATAACTGTTCTATCAGGTAAACTCTACTATTATGGGCCATAAAAAGCACTATCAGTTGGATGGATGCACGAACGGATTCAGGATGGGTGGAGTAAATTAACGAACCCGGCGTAGGTTGATAAATGAAGAGAAGAATGTTTAAGTCCAAGAGTTATGTAGACTCGGTGGACCACTAACCATCGTTAAAACGAGCCACGTCGGCACCGGAGACATTTGCAACCCAATCACCCCAGAGCCTCGGACTGGAACCGAGACGAGTACACCACCGACGTCGATCCGCGTCGTTCGCCTTAACGGACATTTCGTTGTCCGGGTAGACGTCATGGTTGCCCACCGTGACAATGACTGGAATGCTGTTGCGCTGTTGCGCATTCGAGTTTCCTGATGGAAAAACGACCCTCAGAGCGGAGGCCACCTTCTCCATGGTACGCTCAAACTCATCCCGCGCGATGTTACCGTGGGTGACGGAGTCCCTAGACGAGTCAATCAATCAACGTTGGGTCGTGCGAATATTCTTTTAAAAGCGCTGCAAGGACCCTAGCTGACCCTAAGAAGAGTAGTTTTAGACCTAGACGGCATACATAACAGGAATTCTGATAAACACACAAATCAACCGCTTTACCACCTTCCCGCATTCACTACATCTGCTTTCAGCAAACCAGTATCCTCGATGTGACCCGTGTCAAAGGTGACTCATTCTAGGGTCACAATCACCTGCCAATCACTTTGTTAGCTGAGGTGTCACGTTTGGGGTGACATTGCCTTTGTAGAAGCAAAATACTCGCAATTCCACAACTACAAGCAGTGGCAACACAGAAAACCGAATTCAGTTATTCACAAGCACCGGTTTCCCACCATTACCGGTGAGAGGTGCAACCGCAAAGTAATTAAAACCGATGCTACAAGTAACTACCGCCATGTGGAGGAGATTAGCCTTGTACACGCTCTCATAGGCAGTGAATGAAAAACTGTGCTGGCTTTTAACATCAATTAAGCAACGCTGGAAAAGAATTTTGCATGTGTGTGTAGGCGTAGGTATGCGCAAGCACACAGCAAACGTCGATTTCGAAGGTAGCAAGTAGGCAAGAGACACGAAAAAGAGGGGCTTATTCGAGGCAGCCTTAAAGCTTGATTTGTTTAAACAAACAAGATTAAAAGTGAAATCAAGGTGATGAAGCGATATAGTACAACCAACACCTGGAACACCAGACAGAGAACCATGAAGTAATCACAGGACTTGTGCAACGATCAAAATCTGGCCACCTATGTGGGAGTTAATCGCTATTGCACTGCTTTAAAAAAGTACGCTGAAAGGGCTGCAGACAACGCCCAAAATGACTTTGGAGAGGCGAAGGGCAGGCATTAAGTCATGGGTGGAGTGTGTGAGGCGATTGGCCAGATTGTAATTACGCCTATTCCAAGCTTAACTCGGGTAAAAAAGTGCACACCTTTCCGGTTATGCATAAGAAAACTCTTTCACACATTATCGGTTAACAGGATACTCGGGAGGCAGCTAAATTTCGGCGAACAATTTCAGCCCTGAAAATCGGAGCTGGAGCCAAAAAAGAAAAGTGTGAGCCAAAACGGATCATTCTTGGACTACAGTTGACTGCACAAAGCGCAGGATCATGTGAGACAGGTCGACAAGCAAAGGCAACACAAAATAAGCGGAGAAAAAACAGCCGCTAAATCGACCATTTTGACATTTACCCTTCTTCGGCATCACGATGGAAAGACGAAGTACCCTAAGACAGTCCCGCTGCTACGCATGATGCACAGCGAGGAATTCCTGTTTAAGATTATTCATTAACCCTAAAATGGTAAATATCTATTGCAAAACCAAACAAATTATTTCTGACACAAAACCAAATAAGTCCTTCGGTTACCACTTTCTCCTCGATCTATATGGCATCACAAATGTTTGGCCATTTAGCTAACCACCAATCAAATTGTTAATTTGAGGTAGAGGTCAAACTATCAGTCAAGTAACAGTTAGAGCATGCCATCATATCGCACTGAGTACAAGCATCTTAACATCAAGCACTGACCCGGAGAAGACGACAAAGTCCGGTGCTGTGTGAAGCACTTGACGAGTGGCGTTTAGCGCTGAAAGCCACAAGCTCAGTGGCGAGTCGCACTTTTGGTCACCCAATGGTCCCCGACAGGCGTGCTTCTCGTAGTCCAAGTCCACATGGACGTCTGTGAGGTGCCAGAAGAGACCTGTCAATAGAAGGGAGTTGTGGTTAGGACAAGTAAAGGTGCAACCTTCTCGAAAATCCCCACTGACTTGAGTTATATTTAAAAATGCATTATCAAATGCGCATAAAATAAACTTTTTACAGAATCACGTACCAGGTGCGAAGACATCATTATTTCTGAGAAATTACCGGAGGTTATTTCTCAACTTCAAACAAAGCCTCACATATTTGTCATTAGTGAAGATGCAATGGCTACTAGCACAGCAAAATGTCAAAAATTACTCTGGGCAAAAACGGCTTATACAAAAGCGCAGCTTCGAGTAATTTCTCACCAGGTACCGCTTCAAAAATATTTTGTCGCTCTGTAGGCTCGTTGCCTACACTTCGCTCTGTTTTTGTCAAGGAGTAAAACAGCAGGAGTGTTAACAGAAACGGGGATAGGTGGGCCGTGTGAAACCGTTGACAAGAGACAACACGAATAATTCCGTCCCTGTTAGCGGTTAAATTCCAAAATTAAAATTTCTTAACTGAATAACTTTATGAAACCGCACCAAAGAATCGTACAGACTTAGCCGGGAAAAACGCAGACATATGTTTCAGGCAAAAAATTTTCATTTTTGGTCTCCTCAAAACAATTACGCAATCATTTCGTAAATGGTAACTGTGGTGGGCGAGCGTGTGGATGATGTGACCTTAGGTCCGGTGGTTAGTCGACCTGTCAAAACACGCAAGGTACTCTGATAATAAGCTAATTAGGTAGTCTTTTCTAAGGTCAAGAGTGAAGAGAGGGGAGTGCTTACATAGTAGACAAGCTAAGGGCGAGATAGCGACTCCACTCAATGTCAAAGCTAATCGCTAGTGTTCAGGGGTCTAGGAGCATACAACTTAACCGAGCATAGTATTCAAACTAGAGAAGAGGGGGAGAGAATGAATGTGGGGGATAAGACGGATCACCAACATGAGTTCAAAAGCTGGAGGCTGAACGACGATAAGACGCGCTAAATCTGGAAAATTTTAAAATACACGATCAGACAATAGCACTCAGAAGTCTTCAAAAAAAATTGGAGAGTGTGAGATCGAAATAAAATGCAGGCACAAAATCGGTTAACACAAGTCGAAATATCATTGGTTTGAAGATATAACCGACGGAACTTCCCCAGGTAATAAAAAAAGCGCAAAAGTAAAAAGTTGGGACGAACCGGTATGAATAGGATTGTCTGCCAATCCGAGGGAGAAATAGCAGAGGAAAATAAACAAGCTCTGAGCGATGTCAGACCCCATTTCCAAGTGCGTTACGAGTAAACCAACAAAGGTTAGACGAATTCACTTAAAAACGGGGAAAGAGTGATCTGAGGAATGGCATACATTTGATTGGTCAAAATAAAATGTCGCATTAAGTACGAGTAAATATAGTTGAAAAGTGCTAAAATATTTAAACCTTAAATAGACCTATTTTTCCTAAATCACTTTAACATTATGAATTATTACTGTGTATACTTTTATCCACTCTCACTCCCCGCTTTGGCAATCCAAAGGAAAAAATTTGCCTAAATCAGCATTCATTTTTTCTAAAAACCCATACATGTGAAAATCAATCACCGGATTCCAAAGGATTGTCTTCAAATAAGAAGTGTTAGTAACTTGTCGCCTGAAAACGTCAAAAGATGAATTTTTGCTCCCACATTTATCAATGAGTTTATGAATTCCCAAGGGCTTGATCGCAAGTTTCTTTTTATAGATTTTATGTCATAAAATAGATCTTTTTGGCCCAGAAAAAAGTATCCGTCATAAAGCGAATACAGGATTCGTGCACGATTCCGTGTACAGAGCTGCAATATAAAAGTGCTCTTTATCATTCGGTGTTTTTCCTTTCAAAAATTCTTTAATCTTTTCTTCTGCGACTGTTCAGCGAAACATTAACCATTCCCAGTTTTGTTTGTAATTACTGCTCTGAGTTCACAATCCTTGAGTGGGAGGCTGAACTCGTGTTTTTTTCCCTTTGTCGTCGGTCCTTCTCGGTTTACTTATTTTTTTGTTCTCTAGCTTGATTAAACCTATTATTGCTCAACAGTTTTCGTTGGATGTTCTATGATGTAACTTAAGTTTTCATCAAGCGTTTTTGGGATATTTGATAAACTTATTCCTTCAATATGTGATTTTCTTACGTTTAGCTAAGTTCGCAACTATTCGCTGACATAAATCGTCCAACAATTTTTGCGTGATTGCATTCACATATTGCCCACTTGTCGCTCACGGGCCCCTTTCGTGTACTTTCTTAGATGCGTTTTTACCGTTTCCTCGCTCTGTTGATAGCCACCTTTTTCACCAGGGGTAATTTTTCAATTGCACTTACACTTCGACTTTAAAGGAAGGGTTTATGCCAACCATGGGTCTGTGGTTGAACTGGACTCAAAGTAAGTCGCCCTTTTTACGCACTTTTCCTAACCTACGTCCGTTCAGTTCCTTCGCCAAAGTTATTTCTTCTCCGGGCGGAGCTCTCGTGAAGGTAATCAGCATCATTGCTACCTCTACCCAATAAATAGTTTTACGCTCCGTGGTGTGGCTACTGTCGCCAATTTGAGGAGCCGTACTCGGAGGCAGCACATGCGCTAGCGGACGCCGCTCCGAACCTTATTGTGGCAAGGATCGATGCTACTCGCTTCCCCACCGAAACTTCCTTCTCTGGTGTCAAGGGATACCCCACAGTCCTTCTGTAAATCAATCTATGTTCCTGCCCACCTTTCTTTTCTTCTACTTGTTCAATCGACCGCTGAGCGCTTTTGCCTTTCATAGCTTCAAGGGCGCCAAATCCTATCCATTCAACGGTGAGCGTTCGGTCAAAGGCATCATGTCCTTCGTGGAGAGCGTTATCGGGTAGGTTGTGGAATTGATTTTTAGACTTCTTTTTTCCTTGAAGACCTCCTGTTGAGCCGCTAGTAGATGAAGAAGCACTGGGAAAGAAGGTGGACGAACTCTTTGATGAGGTTTTTTTCCTTTATTGTGGAGGCAGATCCAGCAATCTGTGGGTACGCTTACTCCTATTCCGTAATCTCCCATAATCCAGACCGCATTCAATGCTACAGCTGAAGAATACCGACTTCAGTTGCTTTTCTTTCATCTCAATGAGGCGGTTTCAAATCATTCTGGGGAGGTTTTCGTTTACAAGGATGGGGATAGAAGACGCTTCCAGCCACAGGAAGATGGTTAGCAATGGCACTGTCGATCTCCTTCTTTCCCATACCCTGAAAGGACCATCTCATTGTTGGAAATTTCAGGTGATCTGATGTTGCAAATGAAGGAGTTTGTTGAGGAAAACCGTCAACCGGCCTTCGGTCATCTTACTGCCCATGATCTCAAGCAGATGACAGGCGATCCCACTTCACTAGTCTGCGTCTTTTTAGTTGACTACATTTCCGACTTCACGAAAGCGTAGGTTCATTTGATGATCGAGAGGAGGACTTTCATTGCTAATTTACTTGTGCATTGTTTTGTTTCAGTTTTAAGTACATAGGAAGGGATCTTGCCTTCAACAACAACTGGAGGGATTCGTCAACCATGTAGGTGCATTTTGGTGCCTGAAAACATGATTTTTTTTCATACTTTGATTACGACTGGAGGGAGCTGATCATGAGCACTACCTTATGAGCCTACCGTTAATCTTTTGTACGTGGGGGTCAAATTTTCGGTTTGGTAGCGGCCAAATCCGCCCTGGGTGGTCTTCTCGCTTTGGTAGGTAAAATTAGCTGTAAGATGAGATGCTTCATTCGAATAGCCCAACTTTGCTTCTAAATCGCATGGGTCTTCCATTGGTGAATTTCTAATTTGATTTCTCCCTTGACAGGGTGTTCCTTAGACTTTGCGAGTCTCTGTGTTTTCCGAGCTTACGTTTACAATTCAATGAATAGCTGCTGTGGGCTGGGAATGGAAACACTCCGATTGAGACTGCCAATAACCGAGAGAGGAATTTTGAACTTTGTTTCGCATCACCTGTTGATGGGTATAAGCGTTCACTGCAATTGTTGGTTGTTGTCTGGCACGTGTGACACCACAGTGGTGCCACACGTGTGAAGCTCGACTTGAGTGCCCATTACTAATGAAAACTAGAGGAGGCAACGAGTTAAGGTCCAACGCAGGCCTCGACATTTGTCGTGGATTTGGTTGAACGCTAAGTAATTTTGATTGTATATTTACCAGTCACTACAAATTTGCGTGGTCAGTGGATGCTCGCGGCCTTAGTAGTCTGGCCATGACGAGCCTGGAGCCACCCAATCTCCTGCTCTACTGTCCGGTCAATCAGACCTTCATGCTGCATCCGCTGTACTCTGCCCCAGAGGCTATTTCTACCCTCGCAAACAACAAATTATGGCCTTCTTGGCAGACGGAGTCAACGGAAAACTTCCGGTAGGTTATTTTTGGGCTCAACGCCTTGCGACCCGCCTTTCTGTCAAATTTTTAAATATTTTCTTTCACAACAAGAAATTTAATGCTTCATTGGTTGCAGAATTTTGAGAGGTAACATAGAATTGTGGTTCCCCGGGTCATCTCTGAACTTGTGGCAAGTCAATCAATGTAGAAGGGCTAGGGGGCCGCAGACATTATCGAAGGCCATGCTGCCAAGGGGGCAAGGAAGCCACACTTTGTAGTTGATGAACTTTCATGACGACCTTTGAGCTTTTGCAGTAGAAGTTGTAATAGTGCGAAAATAACTTCAAAAATACCTTTAAGTGCCATCCTAGGATGGTCTATATCACGCTGTCATCCGTACTGCAATAGTGATTCCCGAGTCACCCTTTTTTGAGGGTTCAAGCAAGTCGAATGCACTTGAGGTGAGGCTTGAGCTCTAGGGAGGGCGTGTTAGCACCTCCCAAGTAAGTTTATTGCCTTTGGTGAGCCTTCCATCAGCATACACCTCAAGCATCCTCGGGTGTGGGTTTTGTACATCCCTTAGTAGGCAAGTGCTGGCCCCTGACGTGCGCGTCGACTATGAGTGATGGTGCTAACTTCCCAGTTGAAAGTCTCGGATCTACTCAAAAACTCCACCCTTTCCTCTTAAACGATGCAAGTCGGACCTGTTTTCAAAATATTGAAGGATTAAACGGCCAGTCCACCGCGGTGGGTGGATGTCCAGTGGCACAGTTGGTCGAATGAAAGCAATCGAGGCTGAACCTTCTTGTCCAGGATCGGCAGCCTCTTACATCTTTGCTATTCTTTCCTTGGACCTTCAAATTTTATTTCGTTGTTATTTTGGGGATACCGGCTTAATGCTCGGTGTATAGAGAAGCTATTAACTGATGGCCCTTGCTTTAAAAGTTTTTGATTGATGAGTGACTTGTCGATTTCAGCAATACGGTGGAAGCGGGTGGTTCACCTCAATGCGGCGATTTGGCTTCGATTTCTACAGCGCTTCTCTGGTAAGATTTGCTGGATCTCGATAGTCGGCCAATGCACGCTCTTCCTTATATCCATCCACCTTTGTGTTGCAGAACCTGATCAGGGCATCTCCCCTTATTGCGTTGGTTACGTTTGGGGTTCCACTGGCCTGTCTCTCCTGCCTGGTCTATTGCATCTGCTGTAGTCCTTTTGATGCCCTTGACGATACTGAATGTGAATCTGCTGCGGCTGCAGAGGCCAGACGAGCCCGTCTTCTGGACCGCAAATTCATGGAAGCCCAACTCACTTCCGCGACCTACGAAGACACCACCAGAGCCAGATCCATCTACAGCAGGTTTGCTGGTGGGTTCCAAGCCTATGGACTTATGCAAAATTGTAGTGGTGGCAGGTTTACATTGTAGCGGGAAATGTTGAATCTGGATCGGGACGTGGAATTCCACTTCCACACAAAGGCAGGGTACAGTGGCGATGCCACATTCGTGCATGGCGGATGGTAGGCTCTGGTTGTGATGAGTGCTAAAGAGGGGCCAAAACCTGTATTTTGGGAGGACTTAAAGCACCTTACCACGTGGTAGTGGGCCTCGGCTTGTCTCTAGCGCTCCTTTTAGAAAAGTTGCTTACCAGAATTGCAATTATTAGGCTTTCATTGCCAAGGACTAGCGTAGCGTCGGTCCTCTAAAACGACTCGTCTCATCGTGGGTTTCAAGTTGAAAAGTGTCCGGAGTTACCTATAGCCTTTTGAATTCAAAATAAGTTGATATTTTGCATAACTTTCTTCTAGAAAGAACTCATCCTTCGCCGTCCAACTTCTTGAAGCCGAAGTCAAGTGGTGTGGAGTCACGCAAAGATCGGTGAAGTTGAATAAACTATATCCTTCTCCTTGCCTGTATTTTTCGCTATTTCGAGAAGTCGGTAGCTGGGATTTGAATTTCTGATGGCTTTCAAATTGACGCTTGGATGTCTGCATAATTGTGACCTATGCTAGGATGCTGTGTGTAAAATTGGTTTAAAAATACACATTCCTTTTGCGCCTTTTAAAGTCAGTGTTTACTCTCATGGTGACATGCTGATAGCTGAAGGTCACTATGTCCAATCGTCCAATGGGTGAGCGAGAGTATTCTCGCATCTCACGCCACAGGGGGTAGATGAACCCCGACAACCGCCTCCAACGCTGAACGGAGCCTTCAAGCAACTAACTGTCTACCCGTTGTGTCGATTGAGTAGCCTACACAACCAAAGTCTTAACTCTTGGGCTCACGGAAATGCTACTGAGGTGCCTAATCAGTAGTCTCAAAACCTGTTGGTGTGTCTTCGGGGTAATTGGAGACATAGCAATGAATGAGGCGTTTCAACTGCTTGCCAGAAGTGACTCGGCGCCTACGTGATATCACAAAGACCTACTGATGATTGTTAGGAAGTAACATCGAGCGAATCGCCGTCTTCAACAAGAGGAGATGAAAACGAGGCTGGGAATAAGCACAAGTGGTAAGCCTTGATTGTGCATTGTCTGTAATTGTGTACATGGAACATAGGGACAAATGAACTTCCTCAGCTGGCTCTTTGATGTAATTTTGATTTGTCTGCCCGTAAGACAATTAGCAATGTGAGGGTGCAGAATGATTTATAGGAGTCACTTGGTTGTGGCACTCCGGTTATTACCAAGGTTACAAAGTACGCGTTTGGCAAGAAGTTTATTCAAATTAAATTAAAGCATAAGTAAAAGTTGTGCCTTAGTTTCCAGGTACTGGGGAGGAGATAAACGATTGTTTATCGTTTTTTTTGATTGCACTAGGAGAGAGGTGATGTGAGGTGAATTTGTTCACAACTTTTTCTTTTATTTCAACTCGGATGTGGTGGGGAGAGAGAGAGAACTCATCTATTCCACTTCTTTTGGGCACATAACCTGTTCGAGCTCGAACTTTGTCACGAGCGGGTTAGCTGCCACTCGATCGTATGCGCAGTCCATGTACTTTTCAAGTACAGGCTGAATGCAAGTAAGGTGTCAAAAGTTATTGATTGATAAAACAAAGGGAAATGGGGAGTGTCATTTAGTTTCCCTTATACTATAACCATTTCATTTGATGACAGCTGAAACTTAGTGTAGATAAAGGTGCACGATTTCAGTAACTAAGTTGATTACAACTAGATATAATGTTGTTATTATTATTATTATTATTACCATGAGAGTGAGAGGAACTTCAGCGCATTGTTGTTGATATTTTTTGGTCTCTTCCAGTAAGTTGCCATAGATGAGGGCAGTATCGTAGAGATTGCTATCCTCCTGACATCGTGAATACTTCGCCACCTCCAGTGGCCAATAATCTAATGCACAATATTGGTGCTGAGAAGGACATCCACCCAAAACATAGCCGGTGCATCGAAGGAGACGACGAAGGAAGTAGACTACTGCTGCACAACGCAAATATGCTGGTCGTCTTACCAATGCATACTCCATCAAGCCCAGATCAAGTAGGTAATGACAGACCAGAGTAAACTGGAAGGGGAGAGAAAATAAACAAGTATTGTCGAGGAATTGGACTACCCATGTATTTAATTCCAACAATCGAGATTACCAATTTCATATGGCAGACTAGAAGGTCGTTGCACTGTTTCAAGAAATTATTGAGGTAGGAGTGTGGAGTTGGATAATGAAGATTGGGGCCAAGGGTGAGTCGCAGGTGGTCTGTCCAATCTTCTATCTAAAGAGAGTGGTAAAATCAGTAATGAAGAATGTGGTGTGCACACAGACCTCTTCCACAGTGAGGCATCCCGAAGTCATGACTTCCATTAATTGACATGTAATGGGTGTCTCGGGTGTCAAGACCCTAACCGCCAACCACAGAGCTCCATGTGCCATTGCCTCGAATCCTAAAGGATCCGTTTCCTGAAGCCAAATGAATCGGTCCATGTAGGCTATGGCAAGGTGCAGAGCTTCGAATGAAACGTGTGACGCGGTCTGTGCCTTTGGTGGAGAAAAATAGCAGTTATGAATAAAACTTTTTTAGCTGGGGGAGGGAGGGTTTGTGTATTATTTCTTTAGTATTACCCGTAGAAGCAGTCCACAGACTATTTTTCGAAAATCAAAATTGATACCGCTTTTTTGCAGTCCACAGGGATTAAAATCCTTCACATTTTGCTCATCGTCATCCGTTTTAGCATAGGAAAACTAAAAATTAAGTATTAATATGACAAACAATGCCTTAACACGCCATGAATTTGACATGGAAGAGGTGTGTCAAACCTACAGAAGGATTGGAACTGGTCAAACAGAATTCATCGCCTAGGATAATTCGTTGCATGTATTTCATGCGTGGTCCGCTTGAACATGCTGTCAAATCTTTCGCACAACAGTCTAAAGCATCAAATTGATGACAAAAAAGATAGGTACCAGGCATTTTTGACGACCCTTCTTGAATGTAATCATCAGTTGGTTGTGCATTGCAGTCTCTGTCTAAAATTCGCAAGTTCATTACATAACTCTTGTTATTTGTATGGTACTCAATTTACTATCAAAATTTCGAATAAGCTTTTACGATATTGAGTAGAAAGGGAACAATAGGTCATGATGAGTAGGAAAGGTGGGAAGGGAGGGGGAAACATACTTACTTGGAGTTGAATAAACGGCTGGTTTCATGTCTTTTCGACACCTTACTACATAATAAATAAATAGAAATGTAGCTGACAAAAAAAACTCCAGTAAACTACTTTTTAAATGTTAATTTCTATACTTTTTTGCAAGTTCACCTTAAGTTAGAAGGAGTGTGAGTGACCTACCCATTGCGTAATTCAGTAGTTCGTCGACAATTTATTCCAAATATAGTTGGTATATTCCGAAGTAGCAACTTTGGTTTTTTAATAGACAGGAATTAAACGGCTCGTGAGGATGGCTATAAGTCGGCACTTCACTGACTGAGCAGTTAATTAATTTCCAATTAATCGATATTTTGTTTGTTGCGGCATGACTAATCGCGGTTAATTAAGGCTGACCAATCCGCATGGACTCCAGTGGGCCGTGGATGGGGGTCAAGACGGTGCAAATTCTTTTCCTATTTTTTTATTGCATTACTGGTATGATTGTTTTTCTTTTACTTTGCGGTGAACAATGAAGCGTTCGGTTTGCGCAAAATTAGGTCGCATGAAGCCAGAAAAGGCGGTGGGAAAATTTTTAGGTAGAAAGTCTTAGGAAGGTCATGGTACCCTATTGACCTTACCTTGGGGGCATCTCTTCAAGTAGAGTAACTACTGATCTGCTTCTCTAATTAAACGTGTGACGGATTTCACCGGTAAGGGTAGTGTGTTCATTCTCAGGTCGCTTAAATTTAAAACATCCCAGTGACAGTGACAGTGTTGGAAGACTTTCAGACTATCAATCTCCGATCATCTTCAAAACCCTAACCCATTCTCCTAACAGAGGAGAGATCGCTTCTCCCTGAATGGCACTTCAACTCCCCTTAAACCCTGTGACCAGCCAAGTAAATCATTAAAATAAAGGGGATGAAATGGAAAAAAAGTCGATAGGGTGGAACCCAAGAGACCTAAGCCAAGACCATCTACAGACGAAAGCACCCTTTACTGCTCAGGCACTAGCGAAGCCGAATTGCCCCTAACTATCTTTCCCTCGAGAGGAATGTGACGCTGGTAACAATGAGATCGGGAACTGAGAGTCAGTAGGGAGGAAGCGCGCACTTGCAATTACTCTCCTATTGAAGGTAACAAAATCAAAGCGCCTTCTTCCGGCCAAATTCAAGGTCCAATCATGAGCGTGGGACGCACTACAGAGCGGTCTGGACTCATGCCGCATTAAAGGGGAAAAAGAACGCACCAAGAGGAACAGACGACGAAGGCGAAGAAGGCGAAGAAGGCGAAGAAGGCGAAGAAGGCGAAGAAGGTCGTCGTTGTAGAAGTGGAAGGCTTACAATGAAATAATTAATTTGAGTAGCTACATCCACTCACTCTTCGGAGAAATTCGTTCATCACACGATCAGAGAGGTGGAACAAGGGCGATGGGAATCTTTATCGCAAGGAGTTTAGCCTGATAGGAATTAAATTGCCACATAAAAATGAGAAGATTTAAAGCCTCACTCCATGCCTTCTTGATCCTCATTTCGCATACAAACCAACTGTCCCCCCATGACATCAATTTTCCCTCCATTCACCGCTCACATCAGGAGGCTTCACAATGCTTTCATCTGCCTCCTCTCCACTCTCGGGGTCCCGGTCATTTCTCGATGCCGAAACCCACCACTTTTGAATGCGTCTACACGTCAGTACCTTGAGCACGCGATACTTCAAGGCGTTACCAAATGACAAACGCTTACGGCTTACGCGACTTCCCACCAAAATCTTGTCAGGGACACACTGAAGAGGCTTGCTCACTAACTGTCTTGTCATAATCTCCTTGTACAAGTGTGCACTTGCTTCGTGACACCCACCGTGACAGAGCTTTGCCTAGGCCTCTCAACCTCGCATGCACTTCTCTGTTGACTGTGTCAATACTGCACAAGCTGAACCTGCACTTGAGGTTGTAACTACTCCATCACCTTTGGACCGTATTCTCCACGTCAATGGATGCTGCCTCTCCTCGGAGTGCCTGACAAACTTTTGCTTGGAAACAATCTCCATCCATCCGTTTCTCGAACAAAAAGAACATTTGAGTGGCTCCACCACCGAAACAGCATTCGACAATCCAGGCTTCTGGACAACATCCATATTGATTTATTGAACCCTTTCCCTCTCCCACACTTTCAACAGATCCACTGAAGCAGTAGCATTGTAAAATAAAAATAAACTTAGGAGGAAAGCAAGGGTACCGTCAGGATTATGCCTCTCCGCAGACGCTTTCTTTCTAGACGCTCTTTCACTGTTGTTTTATTTAATCTTCTCAGTTGTTGTCTCAGGGTCCGGAAGAGCGCCGAAGGGTTCAGTGATGTCGAGGGCAAGTATCTCATCAATTGTGTGGAATTCCACTGATTGCTACAGCTGGCTCGTGGCCGTCTTGCAAACAGCACCGATCACTTTGCAATCGCTGACGAGAGAGGTTCACCACCAGGCGCACCGGAGACAACACTCGAAAGAGGAGAGGTGCTATGCAATGCGTCGCCCGTCTTCTAACTCACGGTTCTGTCTAAGCAGTCACTTCGATGCTCCACCACTCTGCCTCCACTGCGCGCACTGGCTTCCGCCTCGTTTCACTAGCTCCAAGTCCTTCCCTACGTCCAATGCGCAAATTCCGCCCAAGTATTATGTCTCCTCTCAGCATCGAGGATGTCCTCACCGAGAACATTCTCCCTCTTACCAGTAATGAACCAATCTGTGCGTTCTCTTATCTTCCTTGAATCATCAAGTCTTTCCTCTACCACTACCAATGCTAACCTCAACGACTCAGATGTAACCCATTCCATGCAGGCTCTGACGGCACCTCCCATGAGCTCGCGCATTTGAGTGTGCAAAATCGACAGCTCCGCGGCCAAACAGCCTTCGCAGCTTAAGCATTCTAGAATGTTCATGCAATGCCAAGTTTAAGATACCAACTAGTCCTATGGAAAACCAACCCCTCCCCACCCTCGCCACGAGTCCTCACAATGGGAGTGCAATCGGGTGCAAGAAATGGGAGATCCGTAGCTAGAAAATAGCATTTGGAAGGTTGTTCAAACACAAGGAGAAGATGTCCCTCTCGACAACGAAAACACTCTTCCGCACAACCACACTCCGAGTTGGTTGGCATGCAACAGCGGACAATGCAGCACTTGTCAGTCGCCCTATCAGACGTGCCTTCCATTGTCAAGGTTGTGGAAAGCTAAACATGGCCTGGACTTCGTCCGGAGGGAAGATTGAGTTGAGGTTGAAAGTAATCATGTGATAGTGGGTCGAAATTTGCCGGTAGTACAGGTGGGAGTACTTGTTATATGCAGTCTGCATGCGGAGAAGTGGAAAGAGGCAAGTGTCATGTGAGTGCTGCTGATTGAATTATTTCAACCTTACAAAAATCGAATGACTAGGAGACATGTGCTGTGATTGTTTCAATTTTGAAGATTTAGCTATGTATCTATGTTGTGGAAGGGCGCAATAAAGTAACTGCTCTTTCATTTAGAAATTCGGATTCGAACTATACGCCTAAATGACTCAACTCATTATACATACCAAGATTCCTGGAGGTCCTGGTAGATGCGCTTGTCGAAGAAGTTGCCGATTTGCATACAATTGCCTTCCATAGTAGTAGGCAACAATCTTAAGATGGCGATGTTCCTCAACACCTGTGAATAATTCTAAATCTCTTGGCCACAGGGGAAATGCTCCAACTATCCGATCTCTATGCGCTGGATACTGCGCTATGAATTGATGCTGAATAATTCGTCGAAGGAGGTAAATTGCTCCACAGCAGCGGTAGATTGCAGAATATGGGACTAATCTACTCTCAGTTAGACCCAGCTCTAGTATGTAACGGCACATCAGAAAGCACTACAAACAAGATGATGAGGTGACATGGCATTTTAAACCCAACTTACCTCCACTCTAGATAATGGTCGACCAAGTCTTTCAAAGTATCTAAAACACATTGAGAGATAGTTGTAGGGATTGGGCGTATGCTGATACTGCCCAACGACATGCTGCACTTGAATCTCCATATTTTGCAACTAAAAGCAAAAGCAAATATAAATGAAACATTTCCAGGTTAAATCTAACGACTGTGCAGCAAATAATGCATCAGCAGACAGACCTGTTGCAACGTGTACGCATTTCTGGTGTAAATAAGGATTGCGGGACCAGTTAAGGCAAATTGAGGTCTCAGATCCAAAACCATTTTCTGCGCTGCACAGGCCACCAACTGATACTCATCAAGTGGTATAACACTGAGGTTCGTGTAATAATCCAATATTTCTACAGCCATAAACAAAAAGTGGGTGGGAAATCCAGCACATTGTTGTACCTTAAGAAAGGAACAAAAAAATCACACTACGCTCCTGAAGGTGAAACTTTCGCTGTCGGAGTAGCCGTAACTATGGTTTAGTAGTAGTGTTACCCTCATCATCCAATCCACAAGTAAGGCACGCATGTCTTCGTGGAGTTCACCCCCTTCAAGGAATCCACTGCGTCTTCCCGATGTCCATATTAAATCGACAGAAAAGTCATCATGTATAGACTAAAAGCAATGTCGAAATACGGGACATTAAGTAGATCCGATGTGACTACTCAGGGGTAAAAAGTAAAAAAGTGGGACTCACATGGCCATAGAGGGTTAAGGCTTCAGCAGTTTCTTCCTCTCCATTAATTCCATGGAAAGCTGGTTCATTAATATCATACCCTCCATCGCGTTCTCCTTCCCAATCATTCAAAGAGGGTTCCTCGTCAAAATCCATCTCCTCTTCGTCAAATTCGTCCTCGTCAAAATCCTGGTCATCATCATATTCTTCTTCTGATTGTGATGAATTGTACTCGGGATAATGTATATTTTCTAAATTAGAAAACCCACATGATATGGGAAGGTCAAGCCGGAAAAGACGGTTGATTATGTTAGTATGAACAAAGTATGTGTCTCATTGCAAAAAGATGTATTAATGAATGAACCAGCGACCTATCAACTTGAGTGAGGGCAAGCAGTACCATTGTTTGTGAAACTCCTTGAGTGAAGCGTGATTGTCTTTAGGTTCCACCGTTTTGCCAGGCGCTCTATGCCTGAAGTTGAATTTTTTTCGTCCAGTGACCTTGAAAGGCAGAACAATGAACTCGAACTCAAAACCCCTGAGGTTTAGGGGAAAAACTAAAGGTTACTGTCTCACTCCTGGGGAACAGTATTTAACAGTTACAACGGTAATGGGATGCAGAGGTCATCCAAATTTACCCCATGAAGTACGATTGCCTCTCGGTGGAGGATCTCAATGGCAGTGGTTGGGATAGGGCTCTAAAAGGAGGATAGAAACACATTTACGATTGTTTTCTCTACTCTGCACACTGAATTAGGGTCAAGAATCTCCTACTGTAGCCAATCTCCTTACCGCGTAGAAAGACAATTTTTTACCTGTTGAATTGTAATGCACGACTTGTTTAAATTCAATGATTTTGACTCCTCTTAGGAGAAAGGGTAGTCGGAGGTACAATTTCTGAGTGCTTTAAGGGGAAAAGTGTTAGTTCACTTGCAATGAAATTCAGTCACTCCTTCGTGGAACGAGGCTTCACTTCACCGACCGCCCATAAATTCGAAATGAGGTGAATCAATAAATCGCAGACGTCTCAGAGTAAATTAACACAGAATAACAAAACTGGATTTCCTACAGCTTATTTTTTAAATGTACTCAAGACCACTAAATCAAAAATAAACACTTTGTGCACAAACACTGTTGTCTCACTTACCTCCATTTTTTTATGAATACGAGAGCGTTTCTGGGTTGCACAATGGCTACTATTAACAGAAATGAAATGAAATTCTTGGAAGAGAGGAGATTATATATCACTAATTATCTCAATTCGCAGAGTTATCCATGCATCGGTTTTACATGCCCAACCTTACGGATTGTGGCAAGCTGAAGGCAACCACATCCAATGCGTCCACCAATCACTAGATCAGTGGTCGCGACTACGTTCGCATCTCACTCTGTAGAGAGTAATTGAGCTCTGACAACTTGTCCCAACAGTAAACAGCGTCTTCAAGTAGTTAACTGGCTTCTTGTTGTGTTCAGTAACTTCCAGCGTCATCGGATTATCAGATTACCGAAGTCACGAGAACCCTTGGCTATCGAGCTCATGGAGACGCTACTGAAGTACCCATATAGTGGTTCCATGACTTCGGTTGTTGTGCCTTCGAATTGGTGGATTAAAGGAGCGAATGAGAGGTTCACACCAACAGCTGGAAGTGACACGACTCCTACATGGCTAAACAAAGAGCTGTCGATAACTGTCAGGAGGTAGAGTCGAGCAATTCGGTCTCTTCATCAAGTGGAGGTGAAAAAGAAGTGCAAACAAGGCAGAAGTGGCGAACAGAGGGCCATTAATGAGTGGAGAGTAAGGGAAGGCCAGATGATGAGTCCTATGCGACTTCTAATTGTCTGTCCGCATGGCAGTGTGCAGTGTTAATGAAGTTAATTTCGTGTCGTACACACAATGGACTCGAGTTGTGGTACCCCAGTGCTTGTCAAGAGTATCAACTATTCTTTTGGCAGGAAGTTTATTTAAATTAAATAAAATGTAAGGAAAAGTTATACCTCAATTTTAAGGTACTGAGGTGGGAATGTAACACATCCCAGGCTTGAGCAGTATATACACTGCATAAACTCATCCATACCACTACATTTTACGCTTTCTTCCGCAGACGGGTTGGTCGTTTCTTTGCAAGAAATCCTTAAAGATGACTTTTAACTCGAAGCTTTTCATAATTGGATGTATGGCTATCCGATCCATGCCTTTGGAATTGTATTTTTCAAAAACAGGCTAAATGCATTAAAGGATGAGTAAATTAATGTGATGTTTTGTCTGTGTATTCGTAAAAGACAAAAATGCCAACTGTTTGTTGGAGCATTTTATGAATAAAAGGGAAATATCCAGTTAGCCTAACGGATTGAACCCAATTATGTGTTTATACCAAGCATTACCAGTAGCGTGATGGGATATTTTGAACTCGGAGATAAGAATTCCTTGGCTTTTTGCACTAGTGCACCATAAATGAAAGCAATTGAGGGAAGACAGCTTTCCTCTGAAAATCCAGTAAGTATCTCAAGCTCCTTTGGCACAAGAGGAAGAAGGCTGAACTCATGGAAATCCTTCACAGATACGTTTGTGCGTCCTCCTTGCAAAATACCGCCATTGACTCGTAGAATGCGACGAATGAGGTAAATTACGGCTAAACAACGGAGGAATGCTGGAAACTGCGTTAGTTTGTACTCCATCAGACCCAAATCAAGAATATATGAGCATGCCAAATTTACCTAGGGAGAAGTTCAATACTGTCAAGCACTAAAGTCGATGCATTTACATCACAAAGACTTAGGCAGACCACAAATTACCAATCTGGTGCAAAAGGGTGGAATGTCATTGCAAAGTTGCAAGAAGATCTCAAGATAATTGTACGGGGTTGGACAAATAAGTCTGAAATCAAGGACTTTCAACAGATCCAGTTCCATGCATAAGAGCTAAAATGCAACCACAGTGATGAGAGAGCTGAAGCTAATTTAGCAAATTGAGGATGTACAAACACACCTGCTCTTTATTGAAGCTGTTTATGGCCAAATTGCACATCAAATCGGGGTCTAGGCATAACTGCGCCGTTGTAGTCTTTATAGCCACCCAGAGAGCAGCACCTGTAAGTACATTGCATTCTGCAGGACTTGTTGCTTTACGCCATAAGTAGCGATCCACGTAGAGACTTCCAAGATGTAAAATCTCGGATGAAATGCCAATGTATACCTGGACCTTGGAGGATAAAGGGGATTAAGACCTGTAACTGCTATCTTTCAGGTTCTGAATAAAATTTAATAGACATTTTTTTGGGACACACCCTAAGCATCCAACCAAACAAGTGGGCACGAAATGCTGCATCAATACCACTTCTGGTAAGAGAATCAGGTATGAATTCCTTCATAATACAGAGATCTTTTTGCTGGTCTGTAAAAAAGATCTGAAAAACAGAAAAAGACACTTCCGAAGTATGTGCCAGCCCAATATTGTGGCATCGACAAAACAAGATAAAGCAGAACTTACAGTCATTTCGGAAGGCATTGATTTGTTTTGGCCTTGTGAAAGTCTATTTCTCGGGGCTAGTTGGCAGCAACCACAGGCATCTGTCAGGGATAATACCCTATTAATTTATCTGCCGTAATAATTTTTTAATTGAGGAACTACTTGAGTCTTATCTCTAATCAAATTTCGCAAAATAGGTGAACCATCATGAATGCATGGATAAAAAAAGATTTACCGGGTTCGTGAGAGCCTTGCTGTTGGCGCAAAGATCCAAAATTTTGACCTAAAGCAAAATTATTTGGAAAATTTACCAAACTCTTAAAACACTAACCAAATATTTCAAGTAATTTAGCAGTTGGAAAGAAACTAATTAAAGTAAAAAGAGCTAGCCTAAAAGAAATAATCAAAACGTCAAAAAGGCTAAGCTTAGAATACTTACACGCATGTGATGAAGCCATTAGTAGTTTGTATTAAAAAGTAAGCAATCACTCCGACGTTCTACCGATACCTTATTTGCTTTAGCTAAAATTAAAAATAATTACGTTAAATTGTTTTAGGACACCTACCTATCAATTTGGGTGATTCCGTGTGCCTTTTGTGTCAATAGGTGATCACTTTTGCCCACCCAACTAAGCCCCTATTTCATTCGGTCTAATAAACCGCAAATTGTTTGCAGATTGACACATCACCGATTGTAGGGTAATTGATTAATTAATTAATCAATCAATCGATAAGTTATTGGTTAAGGGATGAGTAATTGCAGATAAGTAAAGCGACTGGGAGATTTGTTACAAATGCGTTCTCTTGCATAGCAATTGCCTCAAGTTTTGTGATCCCACGGCTTGCCTTTAGTATGTCACTAGTTGAGACGGTAAAAAGCGATTTCTGGGAAGGTTTGACTAAAACAAAAGGTAAGAGAATAGTCAGGTCCGTTTGATGGGTCGGAATTCCCCAACGCGCAGTTGTTATTAAGTGGGAGAATACTTTATCACAGTGCCATTATGTTTCCCTCAGGTATAGTTTCAAATGGCTGACTGCTACTACGGCAATGGTATTGGAAAAGCTTGACAATGGCTGCGTTCTCGAGGTGGAGTAACTCAAACCTCTTGATTGGTTCAAGAAACAACTAGACTGAGGACACTTCCAATCGTCAGGTTTGTGACCTTCGGTGAAGGAGAGTAACATGCAAGCTACTTGATAACTACGGTCCAAAGGTGGAAAAGAAGCTACCCCTTTAAGTACAGATTTGGGGAACACAGCACGTTTCAGGGTATGTTTACCGAGTTAAGTCAATAATCTAGGCAATGAAGCCAAACACACATTTCTTAACAAAAGATCTTTTAAATCATTACACCTTTCCATGACATAGGCATAAAACTAAGTCCTCAAAATTAAAAAAAGAAACAATAGTAACAGTTGACTTCTGGCTATTTGGTCATTGGGAAATCCTGTGCGATGCCATTCAATCAGCAGCACTCACATGACACTTGCCTCTTTCCACTTCTCCGCATGCAGACTGCATATAACAAGTACTCCCACCTGTACTACCGGCAAATTTCGACCCACTATCACATGATTACTTTCAACCTCAACTCAATCTTCCCTCCGGACGAAGTCCAGGCCATGTTTAGCTTTCCACAACCTTGACAATGGAAGGCACGTCTGATAGGGCGACTGACAAGTGCTGCATTGTCCGCTGTTGCATGCCAACCAACTCGGAGTGTGGTTGTGCGGAAGAGTGTTTTCGTTGTCGAGAGGGACATCTTCTCCTTGTGTTTGAACAACCTTCCAAATGCTATTTTCTAGCTACGGATCTCCCATTTCTTGCACCCGATTGCACTCCCATTGTGAGGACTCGTGGCGAGGGTGGGGAGGGGTTGGTTTTCCATAGGACTAGTTGGTATCTTAAACTTGGCATTGCATGAACATTCTAGAATGCTTAAGCTGCGAAGGCTGTTTGGCCGCGGAGCTGTCGATTTTGCACACTCAAATGCGCGAGCTCATGGGAGGTGCCGTCAGAGCCTGCATGGAATGGGTTACATCTGAGTCGTTGAGGTTAGCATTGGTAGTGGTAGAGGAAAGACTTGATGATTCAAGGAAGATAAGAGAACGCACAGATTGGTTCATTACTGGTAAGAGGGAGAATGTTCTCGGTGAGGACATCCTCGATGCTGAGAGGAGACATAATACTTGGGCGGAATTTGCGCATTGGACGTAGGGAAGGACTTGGAGCTAGTGAAACGAGGCGGAAGCCAGTGCGCGCAGTGGAGGCAGAGTGGTGGAGCATCGAAGTGACTGCTTAGACAGAACCGTGAGTTAGAAGACGGGCGACGCATTGCATAGCACCTCTCCTCTTTCGAGTGTTGTCTCCGGTGCGCCTGGTGGTGAACCTCTCTCGTCAGCGATTGCAAAGTGATCGGTGCTGTTTGCAAGACGGCCACGAGCCAGCTGTAGCAATCAGTGGAATTCCACACAATTGATGAGATACTTGCCCTCGACATCACTGAACCCTTCGGCGCTCTTCCGGACCCTGAGACAACAACTGAGAAGATTAAATAAAACAACAGTGAAAGAGCGTCTAGAAAGAAAGCGTCTGCGGAGAGGCATAATCCTGACGGTACCCTTGCTTTCCTCCTAAGTTTATTTTTATTTTACAATGCTACTGCTTCAGTGGATCTGTTGAAAGTGTGGGAGAGGGAAAGGGTTCAATAAATCAATATGGATGTTGTCCAGAAGCCTGGATTGTCGAATGCTGTTTCGGTGGTGGAGCCACTCAAATGTTCTTTTTGTTCGAGAAACGGATGGATGGAGATTGTTTCCAAGCAAAAGTTTGTCAGGCACTCCGAGGAGAGGCAGCATCCATTGACGTGGAGAATACGGTCCAAAGGTGATGGAGTAGTTACAACCTCAAGTGCAGGTTCAGCTTGTGCAGTATTGACACAGTCAACAGAGAAGTGCATGCGAGGTTGAGAGGCCTAGGCAAAGCTCTGTCACGGTGGGTGTCACGAAGCAAGTGCACACTTGTACAAGGAGATTATGACAAGACAGTTAGTGAGCAAGCCTCTTCAGTGTGTCCCTGACAAGATTTTGGTGGGAAGTCGCGTAAGCCGTAAGCGTTTGTCATTTGGTAACGCCTTGAAGTATCGCGTGCTCAAGGTACTGACGTGTAGACGCATTCAAAAGTGGTGGGTTTCGGCATCGAGAAATGACCGGGACCCCGAGAGTGGAGAGGAGGCAGATGAAAGCATTGTGAAGCCTCCTGATGTGAGCGGTGAATGGAGGGAAAATTGATGTCATGGGGGGACAGTTGGTTTGTATGCGAAATGAGGATCAAGAAGGCATGGAGTGAGGCTTTAAATCTTCTCATTTTTATGTGGCAATTTAATTCCTATCAGGCTAAACTCCTTGCGATAAAGATTCCCATCGCCCTTGTTCCACCTCTCTGATCGTGTGATGAACGAATTTCTCCGAAGAGTGAGTGGATGTAGCTACTCAAATTAATTATTTCATTGTAAGCCTTCCACTTCTACAACGATGACCTTCTTCGCCTTCTTCGCCTTCTTCGCCTTCGTCGTCTGTTCCTCTTGGTGCGTTCTTTTCCCCTTTAATGCGACATAAGTCCAGACCGCTCTGTAGTGCGTCCCACGCTCACGATTGGACCTTGAATTTGGCCGACAATTTGCCCGGACCTTGAGATTCGTCCCGCTCGGGGATTGGATTCGAGGACGGGATAGGAAGCTGGCCGTTGGGAGTGTCCTCCGCTAGTCGTATGATCACTGGCTTAAAAGCAATGTCGAATAACAAAGGACTGGACATAAAACAGTTCTGTGGATGTAGAGTGTCACCTCTAATCCTTTTTGATATTTCACTTCTCACTTCGGAACTGTCCAGTCATATATCCCTGGATTTCAACCAGGTAGTGGAAAGTGGAGAAGGTTCCGCGCGTTCATGTCTTTGATGTTTGCATACAGGTGTGGGGAGAGCTCAACAACGAATCCTCTCCCAAGGGCTAACAGCTACTCCAACTCCTCTTGTTTCTAGGAGTCCTGTAGGGTGGGACTGAGGGAGCTGCCAAAAAGTGGCTGTTATTTCCAGCCTCCTATATCCTCCACTCAGCTTAGCTTTATCATCCATCACCCTAGATAAGGATGGACGTTCTTTAATTTTGAGTTCGCCTTCCCCTCACTGCTTCGGTAAATCAGTTGGAAGAGTAGGGCAGGGGAAGGATTTAGCTTTAAAATGTAAACATCACCAGGCCGTTTGGTCTTTGCGGTGGCGTTTTGGGGGGTGGAGCAGCTGAAATTTCCTGATTAGAATGTGCGTACTTCCAACAACACACACACGGCTTGGTAACTACGTTTCAAAGACGATGACAGAAGCTCCTCCCTCGTGTGCCGGTACCGCTTACTCGCCCGGTATTTGCATTGACCAATGCGAAGTGAGAAAAGGAGCGCACCAGCTGTCACCTCTTCTCTACATGCGTCTGCAACAAAGTTTTGGTGAGAACTCATGCAAGAAATAAGCACATTTAATCCATGTTGACTACTCACACCCGAGATTGAAGAACCATGAAGCCATGGTTAGAGGGCGGGTTTAAACTGTGACACCCTAAGTGGTGAACGACCGCATGCAGGTACAAACGTGCTGCAGAAATAACACCCAGTTTTAAAATGACACCAGCCAATACTAAGGTTGTTGTTCCACCGTAAAGTGGCTGACTTTCACACCTAGCGGTATAAAGGTATTTCCGCTGGAAGCGCTTAGAGGTACAACCAGAATCAGTGAGTAGAGAGGAGGAATGAGCCGCGTCAATGCAAAAGTCAATGAGCCTCTACAAAGGCCTCTAACGTGGAAAAGTGGTGCTCACTGATGGAAAATCGGATGGTACTTGGCTCATTTTTTTGTAAAATAATCCCATTTATTGTCAATAGTTTAGAGCGCAGGATTCTTAAACGAAGGCTCCTACTGTCCTCGATCTACTATTTGGCTCTTTTGACGGACACCTTTCCAAGGGCGACCTTCTTCTTCTTCTTCTTCTTCTTCTGTTCCCTTTGATGCGTTTATTCCCTCCGTTAACGGAGGCACGAGCCCCTACCACTTAGTCTGCGACCCTGTCCCTCTAATATTTTTTTGCACCACTCTTGGAAGCCCTTTTTATTTTATTTTTCTGACTGAAAAGGATTTATTTTAATGCCCAGGAGAAGGCTCTTTTCTCGTGTTAGCTTTGAGGGAAGAGCAATTATTTGCACGCATTTTCTCCCACCGGCTTTTGATCTTCAACTCCGTCATCACCTGTCACACCATCTTCTCAAAGGAGAGGGCGTTAGGGAGTGTTCGCGCCAGCTATTCCATACTTTATATTCATGGAACCTTACGGATTGACTTTGCGACTTCGTTGATGTTGAGCAATATGAAATGCTTTACCTTTCATAGATGGCCTTGACTCAAGACGTGTGTGCACCACGTTGTCGTGAGTTTTTCCACTTTGTCGTCCCCTTTGGCTTATCTATAATGCTACCGAAAAATTGGTATAAAAAGCATCTTGGCCGGACACAGGGTTCAGCGTACTCAAAGTACCATTCATCAGGGAGGAACAAGCTCCCTTATGTCTCAACCTTGAAAATGAGCAAGATATTTCGGATCAGGTGGGTAAATGCTCAGAGAGCTTAACCTTCCTTCTGTACCCACTAGCCCAGCATTCCAATGCCAATTTAGTCAACACCAGGATTTTCATTCATGCATGAAATATTAGATTTACCGTCCGTTCTTGTGTCCTCTGCTCGGGAAACACGTTTGATCCTTTTAGTTTTCATTTTAGAGGGTAATTTCTTAAATTTGTGGCGATCAGCAATTTGGAAGTCTTCTACCATTGTATTTACTACGCCTGTCCTACCTTCCCAATAGCATGATAACTCTCTGTCAACATCCGTTATGCATTGCCGTCGCTGGGCCTGAGCGTGAATTCTGCCGCTCCTCCATCATGAGACATTAATAGGCAAGGTCCGGACACAGCTATCACTATTAACCAACAGCCGAGGAAAGAGGAACGCTGTGTGCGTACATGAAAACTATCCTTCATTGGCGAAGGCCGGTAACCGTGTTGTTTACGTCTAGCCCACTGGTAGTACTAATTGACCTTGGCCTTATAGTGGACACTAGCGCACCTAGGGAGCACCTACACGTGGTACCGAGCGATCAGGAGGAGGTGAGGAGGGCGCGACGCCCCAGAACGCCCTAAAAAATGCAGACAAAAACTGTTACTAGTGGCACACGCCCCAGGGAAAACCACTCACCCTTTTGGGTTAGTCGAGATGCCAAGGTGAGTGAATGGGAGTTTGTGGGGCCCGTGTATTTACTAAAGAATGCTTTGCTGACAGAAGAATTACTTTACACAGTCCCACACATCCATTCATTAACAACCTCATACTACTCTGCTTAGTGAGTTATCTTCATGCGATGAAAACCTGCGTCTTTACCGAAAGGGGCGACTGAATTGGTAAAAAACCGGTCATTCTTCCTCCTTCCTTCCACTCTCAAAGCAGAGACTCACTGATGCTCACAGAAAGATCAAAACACCTCCTTTTTCGTTAAGTAGGCACAACAACTCGCTAATGTTATCACCATTTGGTTTTGGTACAGTTTCTACAAATCTCTTTCGCTATTGGGCAAAATTCAACTCAGGCAAAGCACACCAGATTCATAGACTCTCCAGTTAAATCATAAAATTTGGTTCAAAAGTAGATACAGGCTTAAATCATGTCTTTTTCCATTTCCATGTCCTTTGAACGTGGCTGAAAACAGTTCCTACTCGTATCTAGCCCCTAATTCACATTGTCATTAAAGAAAGCCTAGATTCGAAGTCATAGTAACAAGACATTTGACTATTAAAAAAGTCCGCTTTGTCTTCAAGGCCACTTTGGACTCTGTCAGTGCACTTAAGCGGGACCCCCTCAACTCAGCTGAACATCACCTTCCGTTTTCAAGGAAGTCTCAGCGCGCCGCACAAATCTCTACGGGGACTCAAATACCACAGCTTTAATCAAGTAACATCCAAAATGTTTGGAATGGCATGATTTTACCTCCTTTGGTAGTATTCATTCGTAATTAAGATTACTTCCTTTAGATCCATAAAACGCCAATGTGTAACCAATCAACGTCAAGCAATGGACGCTGTTAAATGCCAAGCCTCAAATGGGGCGCTTTTTAATGGTCTAGAGGGCAAAAAAATAAAATGTTCCTCATTAGTTTACGCTATATCGGTTGTTTTACCTCAAACCGTAGGTTATTTTCTCACCTCCACCAACATGATGGCAGTTAATTAATCACCGATCGATCAAGCTTTGATTTATTGGAAATTTAATTAGGTTTTTGTTTACATTTCAGTTGTATGTGCGCTCATTTTCGCACCGACAGAGCTGACAGTGCTGTGATTAGCTCTGTCGCCGCAAGTCTCTTGAGCTTCTACAATAGGATACAGGAATACCCTAGGTCAGCAGATTGAGACTACAACACAAGTAAATTTATCATTTTTGAATAACAAGTGACAATATAGCATTTAACCACAGAAATCGTCAAAATGATGGGAATTCAGAGTTACCCAAACCAAAGTACGCATATTTTTAAGTAGCTGATTACCTTCAACCTACAGAAAACTGTGTGAACTCACAGGGAGCACCTATGCCTCAGCTGGGTAAGTTACCTCGTATTATGGAAGGTGCTGTAAAATTTATAAATTATTTGCAACAAACAGACGCATCTTTTATAAGTGAACTTTTCCATGCCGAAATAAGAGCTATAAGTAAATATAAAAACAGTACACATATTTTTATAACCACGACGTCAGCAGTCTGATAACACTGAATCTCGATTTTTAGAAAATTGTCACAACGTACAAATATGCAATAGAAAGAGAGGTAAGAACAATATAATCAGTGAAACCTCCATGATCGTTGGTTGGCGATCGCGGTAATATTTATACCCTAGATTAACTTCCAGCTTTTTATAATTCAAATAGCTAATCCGCAAACTATTACAAATGCTTATCAAAAGGTACAAAATACACTATTCCATGAAGTATGGCATTGCCTTCCTAGACCTTCAGGACAAAAATCTGGTTGATAATCTATAAACCCTGTTTGCAATATTTTAATTATAAAATAAATTTTCCAAACATTTATTATACAGGAAACATGCCAAGAAAGAAAATCACGGAAAGTGCTTTTGATCGTAGGTTTAAACCTTTGTAAATGAATGTATGACAATATTTACCTTTCACAGAGATTCAGTGCAATTTACAACAAGCACATCATCAAATTCAAGGTATGTCATTCAATGCTTTTAGCAGCAAACATCACTTTAGAGCTTTGTAACAATGATGATCTAATGGATGAAACAGTGCAAGGTAGGAATGTCACAAATGAGTGTATTTCGCCTATAGAGGACTTTAGATCTATGAAAGAGATCCTGTTATCTATGCAAGGTAGGTGCCTCTCCAATTGCATTGGTTCCCACTAGCTCCTGACAAAATGCAAACTCAGGACTGCCAAGAACAAGGTACTATTTACACTTACAAATGATGGTTACATGTATTTCTTTTTTATGTAGAAGATTGTAATTGTACACAATCTCAAGATCCTCCTATTCAAGGTAGATTTAAAATTTCCTTAAAATAATTGCATATTTACTGTAGAACCCTATCAATTCGACCCAGACTATGAACTGACAGAACGAAGTTTGCAATTATTAAATTTTGTTATTGCTTTTAAATAGTTCTTCGTTATACAGGCCAATGTAGTAATATGCAACCATTTGAAAAGTTGATACAAGGTAAGAAGTTTATTCAACAAACCATTTGTTCAATAGACAAGTTTCCTGAAATGAAAGACGATCTATGCTCACGGAGTAGGCAAATATTTAACTTTACTGATACTCCATTAGTTTACCGATACACAGCCGGATGCGATGGTCCACAAACTCAAGGGTTTTCAATGCAAGGTACAATTTGTATTGGTGACTTTTAATTGCAGAAACTTGTGAAAATGTGCAAACATGTGAAAATATGGAACCTCCAGACTTGTTAATGCAAAGTATGCCCATTTAGATTAATCGAAAAATCTCAACCAATTTAGTGACCTATGACAACAACCAACCCGTTGATTTAGCACCTCCGCGTATGTACTATCTCCTTTACTTCGGATAATGGGGCATTCATTTATCCATATAGGTTGCAACGAAGGTGCACAGCCGCCAACTTTATTGGCACAACGTATTTAGTGCATTTGTTACAATAATGCTATTTTAGTTTGTAAATATGTACAATGCATCAACAGAGAGTGGCAACAGCCTACGCCACCACAAAGTAAGTTCCCAATTACGTTTCTGGAGTAATACATTTCATTTGAATTTTCTAGGCAATTGTTTCGAATCCAAAATTAGGTTACCAGAAATTCCAAGTATGTATCAAGCATAACTAATTAACATATCTTATTTAGACAATTGTGATAATGCAAAATCTCAGAATTTCCAACGCAGACGTATGCAGAAAGTTTGCTTACTACATCTTTCTATCTCTAGAGCAATGTCCAACAAATAATTCATTCAGTCTTCAACCAAACAGTAGGCTTTGACTTTATTCTCGTAGATACCAAATTATCACTTTCTTTTAGAGCAGTGCAACAATTCTTCACCAGAAAGTGTGCCTTTATTGCCCCGTTTTGACAGCTCTCGCTATTTTTGACAAAAAATTCTATGTGTATTTACCTTTTAGAAAATTGTGATGATGCACAAGCCGAAAATGGATCTGCAGGAAGTAAGCAATTATTTTGCCATAGCAACTATACTGTCATTTATTCACCCCACAGCTCCATACGAAAAGGCCAATTCGGAGGAATCGACTGAAGGTATGGGATTTTTTACTATGATAATGTGTAAGCTTTAAATTTATCAAAACAAAGTAGCCTTTACTTTACTAAACGAGTGCAAATTTTTCCATGTAAATTTTACTGTACAGGAAAAAGTGCACTTCGATAAAACCTCAGAATCCATAAAAACAAAGAGTGTGGCACGTGTTTTTGTCATGAATAACGGACAATTCTTTTTCTAGG
Source organism: Taenia multiceps (assembly GCA_001923025.3). Taxonomy (NCBI): domain Eukaryota; kingdom Metazoa; phylum Platyhelminthes; class Cestoda; order Cyclophyllidea; family Taeniidae; genus Taenia; species Taenia multiceps. Next base: position 14,440,901 of record CM010315.2, read on the forward strand.
TCACGATGAGAATAACAACGCACAATCTTCAACGCCACAGCGTAAGCACCGTCATCATTGTTCTGGAAACCTAATTATTAATATATTTTTAAAATCATCTAGAGAATGATGAAGCGCAACAACCGAATGAACCTCAGAATGGTAAGTCTTGGGTTACTGAAACTCGGCGCTTATTCCTTATCACAGACGATAAGTTTATGCAGTTTTCTATCGTATGCTAGCCAATGTTGATGGAGGAATATTATAAATAAAGCCAATTGTATAGTATTATTGTATAACATTATTTACTTTAATGGCTGGATCCAACAGCATGTGAAGGAATCACGGACGTAGACTTGAATGCATTAATGGCAGAACAAGATGTCCAATGCATGGAAGCCTATGCAGTGGCAGTGCGTTTTTTCAGCTATTCCATGGGTCGAACTGATATTGATGTAGCCATCTTGGAAAGACCTCCTGTAAACGAACTTTTATTAAGGCTAAGAGATTACCAAAGGGTATGGTTTTTGTGTATATGCAATGCCAACTTCTTATCGATGGGTAATCCTGATCAGTGCCACTATTTCTTTAGCTCATCATGGACATGTTAAGTAAAGATAATCGGCAGATGGAACACTTTGATCCCTATTTTCTCAGGAAGACTAATCTTACGCCTGAAATGCGCTCGGACTCACTTGATTGGTTGATAAAGGTAGTAAATTCTGGTTAATGTGTTATTTTACCCTTATTTCAAATTTTTTGTCTAAAATCTCTTTTACCTCAAGATGCAAGGTCCTCTCGCCCTACTTGACGAGGATTTACACGTAGTTGTGGCTATGGTTGATTTGATGCTCTGCAAAGCGTTTATTCTGAGGTGTGATTACCCATTGCTCCTTCTGACGACCATCTGGTGTGTTCGCTCGGGATCGCGTACGGGCAATACCTTGACCTTAGAAGAACTACTGCGGACCTTTGGCTATAGGCATACGGAACAAGAGGTTTGTATATAAACTCCATTTGTCGTTATGACGAGTAAATCACTGGCAGAGGTCGAGGGTAGCATGTTTCACATTTCATTTTAGGTGCTAGCAATGGGTCTAACGATGAGATCAAAAATTGAATCATTCGTACCTGTAGTAACTCCATGGCATTTTTTTGATACATATTCCCTCGGTTCTATGGACATTCCCAGAAAGCAAAAAGTAATGGTAAGTAATAATTCTCGTGAGCTTACATTGATGTGTCATACTGTCAGGTTTGTTCTGGAAACTGTAACAACTTTTACATTCCCAGTTTAACGATGCGTGCAACTACGTATTCGAATTGGGCCTAACAGAGGAAATGTTGTCCCACTACGCGGCTAGTCTACGATGCTGCGCTGTGATATACCTCATACGTCGTATTTTCCGACGTCACTGCTTTTATCTACCCGATCACGAGGAATACCACACAGAGAGAACAAGATGTCCGTGTTGTACTCTTCCTGACTGGTCGGAACTACTGGCATTGATAACTGGTATGGAAGAGACTCTAGAACTAAGGCAGCTTGCGTACGTCTACTGTGTGTTTTTGTGCAGAGCCAGGAATTTCATCGCCATTCCAGAACATGCACATATATATAGGGTATGTTTACCTCGTAGTTCTTCTTGCACATTAGATTTTGTTTAAACGGATGGTAAAATTTGACTGAAATGAAATCCCTCCTTCAATTTTCTACGTGCAGGCTGCCTTCGATAAGTACAACACAGCCGAAAAGCATTTTATTGCTTCACACAGACTGCTAACAAACGGTAACATGCAGGAAGTCTTTCCTGCAATCACCCCCTGAAGTGTGCAACTGGTACAAGGACGATGCAACTGTCTGGATTACACTTACCCCACCCAAATCCACAACTCGTGAATAGTAATGTGCGGGCGCAGTACCATCTAAAAAGGAGAAGCATCCTTTTTGCCTACTAATATTAATTTTCAATAAAGATGCGCATCTTTTCTTGGGCCTTCATTGTCTCGTTTTGTCAGTTATTTTGGAGTGAATTGATCGAATGGTTGCATCGTGGTTACTTGTCGAGTTAACTGCACTTCACTAATGCAGTAAAACCGTTGAGCTCACGTCAAATGACGCTTTCCACGTGAATGAGTCTCAATAGTGGCATAAAAGTTGTTGGATAGACGTCTAAGAGTTTCCTTGCTTGGATCCACGCAAAAGGAGGGGTGATGATTGTAACGTTTCTGTTGGATCTTCTAGATGATTCCAGTTGATGGAGGATCTTCAGGCTTTCTAGGTGGAGGGGTTCGTGATTGGCTTTTGTCAAATATTAATTTTGCAAGTTTTTTTAACAATGCATGTAGTTTAAAAGCAAGAAGTTACTACAAATCCGCGTTGGTGACCCAGTGAGTGCTTGTTTGGAGGTCTCTACTACTTATCAAGGGCAATCTCACCGTCGGCAACTGCCACATCTGTTCTGAGGCCTTTGTCTATTAATGAGTTGGGAGCTAAAGAGAATGCATGCTTGTTTACAAGGTAAGTTAGGACAGGAAAAATCAGTAAAAATTTATTTCCATTCCTTAGTTAGGCTTTACTTTGCTTCCTCCGCATTCTGTACAGCTCCGGAAGAGGAATGCATGGACATCAGAACTGGCGAGCCAGTTACCCCACCCAACGTGGTGTAGGACAGTTTGGAGTACTGGGCTGAGAAGATGATCTCGCAAACCGAAGCCTCTTTCGGCGCCTTGTTGTTTGTGCGACGAGTCTTTGAAGTCGGGCACGCCTTTGACAGACAAAGGCATCAGCTGCTTAGAAGTTGTCACTCACGCAAACTAGCGTCTCACTCCGTGTGATTGACGGAAAATTTTCGCAAAATTTTTGATTATACAGTTGCTTGCGAGTAGCAGAGAAGAAAATATTCTTCGTTATTGGCACTTCTAGATGCCGAGGTGCCTTAAGCTTACATAAACACCAATTCAAAGATTGGATTGTGGATGAAGATATAACTGAAGCTACGGATGCTTATCCGAAAACTAAGTTAAACTGGACCTCTAAAGAGGGGTAACAATTCCTGCTTTGTGCACGGTGTCTTATACTCAACACCTCAAAGAGAAGTGTCCACTGTCATTGAGCTACAATTGATGAAATATTGGGGAAAATGGTAAGGGTTCATTAAACACCTCAGCAATTTTGCTTAATAATTAATATTTCATTCGTTATCAACCTCATTTCACTCTCTGTATGTATTTGCGCTTCTCTACGCATTAAGGTAAGATTTGAAGAAGGAAATCCACTTCTTACTTTCCTAATCTCGTTACTACTCCCTCTTGACCGCCTTAATCTCCTCAGGGAAAACCTCTGCAAAACCTTTCCTTTTCCTTCTCCCTCGGCACAAATAAAGTGTCTTTCAATTTGATGCCAGATGTTGGCGTTTCTTCACGGTGGATTTCAAGGAGCCAATAATCAACATCTTTTACTGTCTCCCTTTTCTGAGTGGATCCAACACGGCCTCGGATCATGCATTCCTCGGTGGAGCGCATTTCATTGACCACCTGACATCTCAACAATTTGTTTGCTTTCATCAACCCCTTGTTAGTCAAAGATTTAGCCATCAAAACCAGCTTCCTTAGAATGACTAAGTAGCAAAATACTCCGTGGAGAAATCAGCCGCTGCTGCAGTGATAGCTTCAAAACCGACCTCCACCTTCACTGCAGCCACACATCAACTCCGTTAGCTCCTCTTACTACATATTGCAAAAAAATGCCTTCGATGTTTGTTTGAACCTCGGTTTTGGTGAAGAGGCCTCTTTGGTGCACTATCGTTATACCTTCGTTGAAAAGGCTGGCCTTGGCGCAATGAAGTGAGCCCCTCAGCCCTTCCGCACTTCGTAAATGCATATTCTGGCTTCAGGGAGGTCTTAAGTGGCTGCATCAATGGCAGCGGGAAGTGAGCCCGACCTTACAAGGCCTAGCCCAATTTCCTTAACTGGATGATGAAACTTAGCAGGGCGGAGAATCGGTGACAACCCTTAAAAGGAAGGCTGGAAATGAGGTCTACTTTCGATACCCACCCCAGCCCCGTGTTCTGCTGGAAATCTATCAACTACTGAAGCGGCATTAGCCGTGCAACACCTGAAAAATTCATTACAAAGCTGTCCACCGTATTTGTATGGCGAATTCAACTATGAGAACCTTCGATACCTCTCCACCAAATAGAGAAGTGTGAATAGCACTGATACAAGAACAATACAGCAAAGAGGCATAAAGGGGAAAATAAGTCATCATGCAACTGTGGTAAATCCCGTCCCTTATCAAGCAACTCTGTTTTCAGGCTAGGATTCTCCTCGACTTCCGACGGACATGCTTGATGCCTAAGCGGATCTTCCAGTCCCCGAATCTGGTTCACGTGCACGGCCCAATTCCAGAGCCATTTGAATTGCCATGAGGACCATTAAGGCTGGCGCAATTGGCTTTGGGTGGCGCCTTGCAATAATACTTACGTTGCGATGGCTGATGCGGGAGGTTGACCAAGGAAAACGTTGAGAACAACGCTTCAAAGAGGAGAGGAGCTGGGTGGAGTCAGCCCATGTACTCCACCAATCTACTTTCTTCAAATAGGCTGGCCTGCGGCCCATGCCAGTAGCGTCAGTCCCTTCTACCCAAGTTTTATGCCCTCTTTCGTCTTTAGAGTAGCTTCACGGCGTTACGGTAGAGGTTGAAATGTAGTTGTGCTATAAAGGTGTAGGCTTTTAGACGAACTTTTTAGCAGAGTTCTGTTTTTTTCCTCAGACATCTGGTAGTCTAATCGTTGTTTTTCCGGTCGACAAATGGGATGTTCTAAAATGCCCAACCACATTATTCCCCATCACCCACTCCAGCTATTCAAAGCACTCCCGATTTAACTCAACGTTGAGGATATTAGGATGCTTACGTCCACTCACTTACGTGAGCTACCTACCTTTTTCACAGCCTCAAACACTAGACGTTGGTTGTAAGCGAAGGATATTGCAAAATGCAAATCTGATTGTTGTTCTCATCGTGAGGCAGCGCTAGCCAATGAGTCTCGTTAATCTCGCCTCAGCGCATGCCTACACACATGACGTGTAGTTCAAGCGTGTGCCAGGTGCCTCCATTTGGTTCGGGATCAGCAATGGATACACATAGGGGAGCGCGGAGGAAACTCAAAGAGATTCTACAGTACGTGAGCCTAGTTCTACTCACTCTTGCCCTGTACAAATTTACAGCAGACTACTCCTGGTTGCTACTCCCGAATGCCAACTCGTATTGGCCTCTGGTCTTGCGCAACCCCGAATCGCCCTATGAACTGGAGCTAGAATTCAGTGTTAGCCCCGCCACGAGTAATTCAACGAAGTTGACCATTCTGGACACGTTAGTCCTCAAAGAGGGTGCCAAGTCAGTGCAACTGAGTTACGAGGATCTTGTGAATATTCCCGATAATAGTTGGAGGCCCGATTTTGATCCAAAAGTTCAGCTGGTGTACCCCCAGGCCTTCAATATCTCCAGCACCGTCGACCAGCTTCTACGTAGGGAACCCATTCAAGAGGTGAGCATTTCTCGTACCGATTTGTCGCTTTAAAAGGAACTCGTTTGACTAATTCTCATTTAAATCACTTGTCTGTCTTAAGTTTAGCAAAACAAAATTACAACCCCTTTTTTTTAATCACAAATCACATTCCAAAACCCGCCATATGTGATATTCGCTACTTTTCCTTTTTTACACGAGTTGGTGTCGACATCCCTGCTTTACACAACGGCTCTCCTGGAGAAACCGTTTTCGCCAGGAGTTCCCTATATTAGCATTCTGAATGAAGTCTGTATTGTTATGCTAAGTGAAAGAACAGTTTTGGGATAAAATCCAACATTTTCGGAAATTTAGAGTATCGCAGCGACCCGAAAATCTCCTGATGACGAAAGATGGCGTAGCACTAAAGCAGAGCATGTATTGTTGACCCAAGAAGGACTGTGGCGAAGGGGGTTATTTGCATGACCCAGAGGCCAGGCTGCCTGGCCTAAGTACCTCAGAGAGTCCAAAATCGCACATTAAACAACCACCTAGCGTTTCAAAATAAGCTTTAGAAATTAATTTGAAACAGAAACAAAGGTTGATTTAGCATGAGCCTTTGAGGTGATTTTAGCGAAAGGTTGTGGTAAATCGCTCTGATTAGGCGCCTCCTCAAGACGAACGAACCAGATTTTACCCAAAGAGGTTGTCAATCTCCTAACATACCGAATCGCATTATAATTGCACCATTTTCTTTGGTTTCAAGGTTAAAATAACTTCACCACCTTCTAGAAAAATTCAAAAACACCAAGTTTCGCTGTGAGAGGACCCTCTTAACTAAGATTTCAGGTCATGTTATAGAGCCCAACCGGAAGGATGTGCTGTTATATAAAGAGTACAAAGCACAAAGGCTCAAAAGGCCGCGTAGTTGGATGCACAGTTAAGACCAAACCATGCGCTCAGGTCACCTACTTATATTTATTTAAGTACCACAGGTAGCTTTAAAACGGTCTTTCTAAATCTTTTGAATACAGCATTCCTTCTATCGTTGAGGGTGATTGTCAAAAGATGGCGTGACTTAAACAGCCTTTATGCAGCGAGTCGCAACCGATTCAGCTACCCATATCAGCTGCCATTTTGCAGTGTTAAGGTTTGCCAAACGGTCAAAGCGATGGAGATACTTGCCCGAGTTCGTCTACTCCCACCGCCATTATCGAGCCTTGAGTCTTAGCAGAATGCCCATTGCTATCAAGATTTTAGGAGTGGAAACCTATAGTTGAACAGCAAGACCGGGGCGTCAGGAAAAATATATACAGAGAGAATAATGTGAAGCGTAATTAAGCGACCACTCAAACAAATACCACCCACTAATTATGGAATGGTTGTGAAGCCCTATGATAGTATTTAAAAATGCTTTTTGAACAATTTACTTATTCTCTTGATTTAGACACCAATCAGTGGATCTACATTTCGTTACTTGGTTCTGAGTAGGGCTGTGTGTCATCCACAAATTCCAGCCAGTCACAGATACAACATTGTGGTGGTGGTAAAGTCTAGCATTGCTAATTTTCAACAAAGGCAGGAGTTTCGACGAATTTATCGTGACTACACCAACACCGATGGTAGATCCCTGCTGGGCATGCGAGTTGGACTCGTCTTTTCTCTTGGTACTCCAAGAAGCCAGAAAAACAATGTCTTCCAACGTGGCATGTATTCAGTACTACTGACTAGTAGCGGAGGCGATTTTCTCAATCCAAATGATTTACATCACATCTCAATTCAGTTTGAGGAGGAACGGTCAAAATTTGATGATCTTATTGTGGGAGATTATGAGGATACCTATTTTAATCTTACTACAAAGACCCACTACTCCTTCACATGGGCTTCTACATTTTGTCGACGCGGAAGACCCACCATTCTCTTTGTAGACGACGATGTGCCTTTCTCGGTAAAGTATTTGGCTCGGATTGTTCGTTCTCTGCCTCGGCGGAATAGATCCACCTTCCTACACGGCCACATTTACACTAATACCGGTGTCTTCCGTTTCGAAAACGGTACTAGTGTGCTCAAATGGAACGTTCTAAAGACTGAGGTTCCCTGGCCAGTTTACCAAACCTACATTGTGGGCTATTACATGCTGGCTAGCTTTGAGCATGTGGAACGACTAGCTTTGGCAATGCTCTTCACCCAGAAATTCCCCGTGGAGGATGCATGGATCGGTGTGGTGGCATTCAGGCTGGGACTGGTTATGCGGCCGTCTCGAGAGCTTTTAGATTGGAAAATGATTCTAACCAAAATGAAGCACAATTTATCCTCCATCTCGGCAGGGGTCTTCATGTAGATGCTTATTTAGGTGTTTATCCACTCCACTTCATACAAGACAGCCGTTGTGATTTGTTGCATTACATGGATTAATGAAAAGCAAAGGAATGTTCTGAATTAAATGGGGGAAGTGGTGATCAAAAGGTTCTACCTGGATGTAGTCCCCGAGACAAAAAAGACGTAATACTTGGGCAGAATGTGCATATTCGACACACAAGGGGCTTGGGGTTACCGACATGGCCTAGAGGCCAGTTCACCCAGCGACGCTACAATGATGGAGTAGCTAAGTGGTCCCTTGACCAAAACAGAGAATTTGAAAACTTCCGACGTATTGTCCAAACGCTGCGTAATCCGACGAATAGTTTAAGTTATTGACGTTATGACAACTAAGGAAGTACATCTGCCAGTTGGAAAGGATACCAGTGGTGTTAAACTCCAGGCATGGACCACAACTGTACGTCAGTGGTGAAGTAGAGGTTTAAGAAATGACAACCTCTTTGTCAGATTTTAAAATTAACTGAAGTCAAAATGGCAGTAGAAGGTAAAAATTAGCAAATTTATTTCAAGAAAGGGAAAGGAGGTGGCAGTACGGCAGCATATCTTGACCACACTAGACCTGAAACTTACGGTTAAGTGTCCTGCCGAACATGAAAGGAGAACGTATATCTTCACAACTATGTTTGGTAGTAAAGATGAGGCCTTGAAGTGAAGCAACACGCAATAGCACCTTCAAGCCCATCAGCGCCGGTCTGGACTTGACTTGGAATCTCAAGGCAATTCCTTAGTTGACCAATCAGCGAGCGAGAAGGAAATGAAAACTTGACTCACCCTCCAACTGGGTAGCAATCTCCATGACCTTTTCTTTTCGGTGAGTGTGCGTGAAAATGGATCGCTTGACGCCTTACGACACTAAACACTAATGCAGATCGTTAGTCATGAGTCAGTCCAAAGCCTATCAAACTCTACCCAAGACTTTGCAAGAGGCCAGCTTAAACAGTTGTACCAAGTCCGTATCACGTCGGGTTTGGTCAAACCATATTTTATAGATGAGGGCTCAAAATTGGGAAACGGTTATTCAGAGAACAAAAGTTTCCCACTGGACTGAGTCATAGCTGGCTAATTATACACGAATCCACTAAAAAATGTTTCCATTCCTGCAGGTATTCCTGTCACTCAAGCAAATAGAGGCATGAGGACTGCTTATTTTTTTGCAAAACAGCTTGAGAGATGGCACCTAAAATGATGTGTTTATTTAAAATGAAATAAAAATACTAGTGTTTAGTCCACTCCTCAAGTACTACTGAAGGGCTGAACAGTAGAAAGTTACCAGCAGAATTGCTAGGTATTTGTTTCAAGACTGAACAGTTTCGCTGCTTTTCCCATTTACAGCCACATCGGAATGCAGGTTCGCCGTAGATCTTGCATGAAATTTAAGGTCTGCAAAGTTTTCACCATTAAGCAGAACCGTTGACACCTACAACGTCGCAGAACCGCGACTAGAAGCATACCCAACTTCCAACTTGCATTGTCACTTAGGTATTTAAGGCCACGACGTAGAGTGATTTCTAAAAAAGAAGTCTCAATTTGAATTCAAAACAGCCTTTTTATTAGCTTGAACCGGGGACTTGTTTTATTGAATGGAATGCAATGCATCATGTGAAAAAATGAACAATTTGTATGCCTTTATACCAAAAACCTGCTGTATCTTTCATACGATAGCCTGATTGTTTAGCTTTCGAAGGAGGAACCTATGCTATGCTATTGAAATAACTTTCATTAAGATCTTGGACTTCCTTTTATAGCTCACTTCGTAGGGTTGGACCGGTTTACCAGCTTCAACTACTGATTTAATTTGAGCGACTTTGTTTGAGTGACCGACATTTCACTCTTTGCAGTGTTGCCCCTTGCCTAGTGTTGACTTTCATCGCCGCTTTTCCCTATAATCTCAGTTGGTATACGTTACATTGATTCTTAGTTTCTATTTTTACGTAAATGTTTTAGCGAACAAGTGGAATCCACTTAGCTCACCTCAAAATCTGTTCGATTTGACGCCCTTTTTTGGGCGTGGAGAATGTTCCTCCTAGATTTATGCTCCTCTTAAAAAAACTTCTATTCACAAAGGGCTCAGAACTGATGAAGTGCGCCTTCAAGGCCCGTGTTTAGCCTAAAACATGTCTAGCAGGTGCTCTGGTTAGTTTCAACACGGCGTACGCACGCACGCGGACCGACCGCACGGAAGGCTGCAGGACAAACAGCTGTTGTGAGTGGTCGCTCTGCCAAAGATATCCAATGAAGGGACTCTAGACGAGCAAATAACTGGACACAGCTTGACGATGACGCACAAATGGCCTTGCCAACAGCCAGGATCTGATTGGCTTTGCTTTGGCTGTAGCGATGACGTGCTCACTGGCTCGGCCTCAGACAGAGTGGCCATATGTTGTCATGTTCTTTATGTGTAAACAAAGAATGTTCCACACGTGTTCTGTTCAGATGGGCGGGTCGTCGCTTACTTTGATGACCTTGGTACTCACCTTTCATAGGTGGCCATGGCAGATTTGGTGAGGAAAATAGACAACCTTGAATCTCATCATGCTAGTTCAATCAACAAGCGCGTTTTAGTCCTAGTCACTCCCTTTTCCCTCAAAAACACAGGTATGAAGTCCGTTTGTTGCTTTTTCTTGCCTAAAGTAGCAAGTAGAAACAACTTTACCCCGTTTTCTCGTGTAAATTAGCTGCCCCCGCAGGGATTAACTTGGCACAGGATTCCATCAGGTACTGTGTTGAAGTGTGCGACCCATTGGAGGCCACGCAAGTTGTGTAACATTAATGCGTGATACTTAGCTGGTCAAGTGACAGGAACAACGTGCGAAATCTCAGCGTGTGCCTTAGCATCTCAAGAATTCATTTATTGTCGGACCGGAGTAAAGCAATCACCTCCATTCGCGTGAGTTGCTTATTTTTAATTTAAAATCAGACCTTCTATTGACTGTGTCAAGTAAGAAATTTACCCTTTTCCTTGCCTATTTTGAATCGCAGTATTTTAAAGTTTGTAATTCAAATGTATTAAAAACTGTGGCTTATAACCCTCAAAAAGGTTTCCCATTCGATTGTCCAGAGGGTTCCATTTTACGACCAAGTCTTTGCCACTGGAGTATAGGGCCTTGCTTCGTCCCTCGTGATTGGTTAAGATTAAGTTTAGATTCACTTTGACGCGCCAATTATTACTCACGAGTCCAAGGTCAACCAACCACTGTAAGTATGCATGACAAAGGCGGCCGTTTAACTCAGGCTCAGGGAGTGTCTACCACTCAACCCCCCCTTCTTACCCATGTGCGTCAATCAGTAAGGATGGTGGTCTGACACTTTTGCTTATCAATTGGCCTTGGTTTTGCTTCAAACCCTCAGAAAAATTTCACAGTAAGCACGACCACTGAGGCCTCTGATTGGTCGGTTAGTACATTGTTGCACTCAGGGTGTGCTGATTACCATAACTGAGTAATAGCCAATCAAAACGCTACGGAAACACGAGAATAGAACTAGTCTAAGTGGTGCCACTCTGGCCGAAGTACACAAAAGGCGATATCGTGACCACAGTGCACACCCTTTGTTATTTCTTGGTTCCGAGGGAAGAGCACTCGTACATAACAGGCCATGGGTATGGAAAGGTAACGCTCTCGTATTGGCTATTTCATAGCTATTTTGTACCTGTACGGACTATAATTCCGTCAAGTAGTATTGTTAAATTTGATTTGGGATGTATCTATTCACTTCTATTATTAAGGCCTTCAAACTCGTGCAAATGCATACAACTTGTATTTTTACTTTTTACCAGTGAAAAATAGGAATTTTCATGTGTTTACATCGATAGCACTGCTAGACATGGCATGTGACAGTCTGAGCGGCTTTTTGAGATGCCTTCCAATAGGACCACGCAACCAATCCAGATGAAGTTGATAGTGAGGCGATTAAGCAAGTGCTTACGCATTTATCATGCGAACGTGTGTCTCTGTGTGTAAGGGTTTTGAATAACTTACCACTTTTTGTAGTGTTACAAAAATGTGCTGTCGGAGGAAAGCCATATTGCAGGGAATTTCATGCGTTGGCGTCATCTTCGTATTCCTTGAAATTTTATTCCTGTTATTGCAAGATACTGATATTGATAAAGGGCATTGGAAACTCCAAGAGCCCGCTATTTGGCCCATGACAATAAGACAACACGGATCGGGTTATGAAATCGCACTGAGTTATCAAGTCAACTCCACCAACGCGTCCAAGTACACAGTTCTGGATCAGCTCGTCCTTAGAAGGTGGGCGAAAGCCGTGCCTCTGCGATTTGAAGACTTGAAGAGAATTCATGACCGTCTATGGCTACGACCTGTACATCCTCAGGTTTATAGAACCTATCCTCAGGCTATCAATGTCAGTGATACAGTCAATCGATTACTGCAAGGCAGACCTATCGAAGAGGTTAGTTCCGATTGGGTAGTAAGCTGCATTCTAATAATCCACTGCTCCATTTATGTGGTTATAAAAGCATTACAGAGAAGAGAGCCTATTGAAGTGTACCCACGAGATCATCATAACTACCAATCAGAATTTGCATTGATATGGGTTGATTTGATTGGTTGAGCAATTGATTTCATAGGAGTTTACATTGTCGGCCTTCTTTTCGTATAGGCTCCGATAAACAACGCGGTTTTTCGATATATCGAGGTCGGTAAAGCGGTTTGTCATCCTGATGTTCCAGTAAGTCAAGACTACGATGTCGTGGTGATGGTCAAGTCCAGTGTGACAAACTTCGAGAGGCGTAAAAATTTTCGTCGTATGTATAAATCCAGCTCGGCGAATTGGGCGCGCTTTTACTTGGGCATACGAATTGGCGTAGTATTTTCCGTCGGTCTTCGAACCAGTCAACAAAGCGTCCTTCATCGTGGAGGCAGGATTTTTCAGCTCAATTCTGATGGAGAAAGTGTGAATCATATTGCTCAACTGCTGGAAGAAGAGCTGGCAAACAATGATGATATTATAGTGGGTGAATACGAAGACAATTACTTTAACCTCACAATGAAAATGCAGTACTCATATTTCTGGGTCGCTACGTTTTGTCAAAGGAGCCGACCGATTGTCCTATTTATGGATGATGACGGACTGTTTTCATATGTAGACCTGGCCAAATTTTTTTATAAAATGTTACCACAAAAGAAGAATGATTTAATTCACGGGAAACTAGTTCAACAAGGACGCGTTTATCGATACGACAGACCTGGTTTTGATAAATGGAGTGTTTCAAAGTCGGAGGTGCCATGGCCTGAGTATCCGCCCTATCCCTATGGCATATACGTTCTTATGAGCTACTCAAATGTCCAACGTTTGGCTTTGGGTATGTTGTTTACCAAACCATACCACATAGATGACACGTGGTTGGGACTGGTTGCAACGAGAATGGGTATACCCTTTCAAGATATCAACCATCTCATCTCCAGAGCGGGACTACTACGAATGAGGCGGGAAGCCCGTGGACCCATGGACTGGCAATGGAGCGCCTAAATTAAAAAGCGCCTTTTGTCGCTTGTGTGATAATTCTTGCTTTGTGTCCTACCTTCTCTTTGTAAATAATCACTTTAGTTTCTTTCATGAAAGCGATTGCAAGATCCTTCCTTCGTGAAGTTGAAGGTTTTATTTCGTTAGGAGAATTAATAGGTACTCACAAGCTTACCCATGCACCTGTCTTTTTTCTCCCATGAGATTAGCTTAAGATTCAGACGAGAATCGCCTTAGGTAGTGTGGTTGAAAGTTTGTGAAACACACTTGCCAGAGTTATGGCATGACTTAGCCTGAGTGGGGTGAGGCACAACTCAGAACCGTCAAATCCTTTCTCCTCAAAGGCATTGCCAAGCCCATAAAAACCTCTTCATAGGCTAAAAGCAACTTAAATGGCTTTTTAACAGCTCTCCTTCCCATAGAGCTGATTTGAATGCTTTAAAATGAGACCATTTATAAAAAAGGAGGTAGATTTTATTCGAAAATTGACAATTGGGGTTTGTGAAAGGTGCGTCCAGGATTAGCAGGATTTTTTGGCGAGATTCTCTGTCATCCAATCAACGAAGACGTGTGGCACCATCTCGCACTTGGCATTGTTTAATCCAAGTGTGTAGTCTAAGTGCGGTTGTCCCTCTCTGTAATCTATCTTCACGATCGTTTATTTTAACACTCTTTTAACCAACATACTAACACTGTGTTGATGCTTCAGACGTCGAAGAATGTTACGCTGTCCTTTGCAAACATGGCATGAAAACGTTTCTCAAGCGTGAACTGCTAGCACGATTATTAAAAGGAGGTTCTCAGCTCAGATTCTTGTGCCTTGAAGATAAAATTCCCAAGTGGTGAATGTAAATAATCGGTGGGAGAGAGAACTCAGATGCCCGCGTGAGAGAAATAGGTCAGCATTCATTTGTCGTGGCGCGAGACTTCACATGTAGTGTGGATGTGATAGACCGCCTCTGCAGAGCTATGCAATTTTCCCACTCCTCAGCTTTAGAATTAACCTACCCTCAGTCACCTCAAATTTGAGAAAGTAGACTTCAAAGCGTAGGACGATCAACCCCTCGGTGTCTCGACTTGGCCGAGACAACCGTGCTTTTGGACGACAAAAATGAGATACAAGATAAAAATCAAAGCAGGGATTACATTTTCCTTTTATTTCACTTTTTGAATTAAAGAACTAGCTGGCTTCTTTGTACTCCACATATTTGTATCCACCCGCTTTTGTCTGTAGGTAGGCTTGAAGGGCAATATGATGAAGTTCTATGTAGTAATCCTAAGAATAAAACAGTACAGGACTTCTGTCATTTTAAAAAAAGGTTGAAGGGAATAAATGACCAAAACCTGCCCACCTCACGACATTAGGTTCGACTTTACCGTCCCCTGACACTCGTATGTAAGACACATTCGCTGTCAACTTTAATGCTTGCGATGCTCGGAGTAGCTCTTGAATACTCAGCTCATCCGCACTCGGTACTCCTAATTGTGACAATGCTGCTCGACCTACTGTTTCGTAATTTGTCCTCAAGGTTGGGAGTGGGCATGCTTTAAAGTTCTTGCCTTTACAATCTCGGGACTACTGGCCACATGCACTTACCACGGAATTGACAAATCCCATTTGGTAATTGCGCAGATGTTTGATTATATTGTATATATCCACACCTTTTGCGCCAATTTCGATGTTCTCTTTTATTAGCGAGGCGACCACGAAGAGACCATTCCTACCAATGCCTCCTCTACAAAAAATGTATTTGAAGTGGCTTCAAGTACCGTAACAAATCTTGACCCACTCACTTTGTCTACTCCTCAGATTTTATCAGCAGTAATGGAGTTTGATTAGCTCAAACCTATTTGTTGGCTACATGAGTCCATCACCTTTCATTCTTTAGATGACACTGCTACTATGGCCTAGAAGTATCTACAATTCTGGATGACATCTTATCGCACGCCTTCTTCTGTCATGCAGTGAATCCCACTCTGACCTGGATTGAGCTACCATGGGTCCAGCAGTGGCTGCGATTGGGACGAGGGGATCGGTAACATCATCAATGAATTTGAGAAGATTTGTAGAGGCTGACGGGCAATTTGTCATCCATCCTACGTACTGCAAATGGTGTACGAACATGAACTAAAGACGAAAAATTGCATTCTTGAGGTTAGAAATGTTTATTTAATCATATATTAAATCTGTAGTGGGACGCAGGGTGTTCTACTTAAAATTTATAAGTAGCAACTTGTAGGAGTTTTATAAGATTATAAGATTGCTGACGATATGTGATTCAGAATGGTATAAATCGAGAAGTTCTTTTCAAATATCTATTGGCCGGTTTTCTTTAACTAACAGTGTTTTTAGATTCTATGGCATAATCGCCAATTAGGGACGTCGGATTTTGTGAGTATTTTCTCTTCCACTTCCTACTTACATTCGAAATAAGGACTGATTTCAACCAGAACAAATATCACTTGCGGAAAGAATTGGTGCAACTGCCCCAGATCTACCTTCCCATCCATTAGCTATAATATTTAAGCCCAATATTTCATCTTGTTTGAAAGGTATACATTTGAGTTGGAACCTTTGAATGATTCGTTTTACATAATGGAATGCTTTCTTTGACATCAGACAGTAGGGAATCTTAATAAACTCTTAGAGAAGAAAAACGACTTCACATGTTGGTTTCACTATTTGTCCCACATTTTCACCTATCCCATTGTGTGGTGCAAGGTGCGTTAAAAGTGGTAGGAGTTTGGAGTGTCAGATGAAGCAACGATCGTCAAAGCTATTCCTCTTATGCCTATTCATTGAATGATGATATCAAAAGCTCACCAAATTTTTGTGACCATCAGGCCATATTTTGAAGGTTCTCTCCATCCACGTGGGTTTGCGCTCTTCGTAGAGCAATTTAACCCACATTTTGCCGGGATTCGTTGGATAGGAGGCCTTTGTACCTACCTCCTGTGGCCAGTATTTCCGCGCCTCCTCCTTGCTTTCTAGTGATCTAAAATTTTTAGATTTTTTTAATCATCTTCTTGGCGGCAGATGTGCCTTGTAGCTTTCAACGAACAGGGTCATTCCATCTAATACGTTACTCTTACTTCCTGAGGACTTAAGACTCTTCCCTTGTACCTCTGCTGGATGGACTGGTCGTGGCAGCGACCTCCCAGCCCTCAAGAAGCCTTAAAGCGTTAAATTGCATTCCCTCAGAGTTAATCATGGTCGCTTTTGAAGATTAAATAGAAATGTTTCTCATAATTCGGAAAATTCATGAAGTATCCCTTCTTATGAACCAAAAAAAGCGGCTTACTCCTTTGTTTGAGCTGAGGAACGAATTATTGCACGATTCTAGATTTCAAAACAATCTTTTCGTGTCAATCTTCCCAGCCCCTTGCTTATGCACTAATCAGATGTGTGATCTCAAAGTAAAGTCAAATTTTCTGATAAATGAAGCCACAGCTATGTCTTAGTTTCATTTACAAAGCATCAAAAAGTCTTTTTGGACCGTGCGTTGGCATAGAGCGGTGATTCCCACAAAATTTGTTCATTTTAAGCACTTTAGTGTTAATGAAACCCTTTTTTAAATAATTGCTACTTAGTGGACCCTTCCAAGCAGAAGGGTAGCAATGGTCCTCTGCAAACTCAGTCTAATACCACTTTAAACTGCCCTATGTGTGTTTGATAGGCCTTTGTTTAATGTTGTCTGTTTAAATAGCAAAAAAGGATGCTACCGACAAAAGGTGTCATAAATACTGCCATCGGTGCGTTGATTTTTTTCTTGCAACATGCACTATGTACTGCAGCTTGATGTGCACACATCTTCATGCCAATTTACGAAGACATGACAGGTATTTAACCAGCTCCTCTATAGTGCTTCAAACGCCACTAACTAATGATGTTATCCCATCCACAGGTAAATAATTCACTTAGGGTAATATAGCTAATTAGCTGCGCATAGGCAAGCTTTATGGTTGAAGCTACTTCTAGAAAACAGGCCCTCCGCATTTGCTTGCCGGTGTCGAGGTGAAAGAGGCGTGAGGTACCCACGTGCCCCTCTTCACCACCGCTACAATTTTTAAGTGGAAGCCTCACGTCAGTCGCGCTCACTTTATAATCTGTAAAATTAATTAATTTATAATTAGAAAATAGTGCTTTTGGTTTTGTTTTTTCCATGGCTTACCCTGAGAGTCGGATGATAATAGGAACTTGTTGTTCGTAGACCATTTTCCAGAAATCGCCAATGGTATTCTCCAAGGGGTCCTGAGTAGCGATAAATCTGGGTTTAGCAATCGACTCCTGGCCGAAGACATTCCCATTGACGTCGGTGTTGCAGACTCCGATGTAGCTGGCGTTTATGTAGTTACCAACCGCTGAATGCTAAAAGCGGAGGCCGGTCAGGAGCTCTGATTAATATCAAAATTACTCCACCCACCATGGATGGTTGGACTGTTTGCAGTCGTTGGAAGTCGTCCCACGTACGCCCCAGAATAACTCGGTATCTGTCATCTGAAAGCACGATTATAGGACAATGGATTTTACTATCTCAGTGTTTTATAAGCTACCTATCCATCTTGTTTGTTTCCCCTTGACAGTGGGAAAGTCCATAATCTCATTCGGAAAATACTAAACTTTATGCTTGTAAGCTTCGTGAGAGTTAAGAAAACTACTCTAAGGAATCCCTTAAGGCAAAATTGTTTCTTTTGAAATACTGAAGACTAGAACATCCATTTTTCTCCTTAAGTAGAACTATTGTAATTGAGAGAAGTAAACTTGCATGGAAGAATGTGTTTGTAGCGATTTTTGGAGACGTTTCCGAGAAGGGTTCCACACATTGAAGCCTTGCTGCCATTTGTCACCTCCTGAGTGGATTCGTCCGTAAGTCTCTGCAAGTAGTAACGCCTTATTATTAATATTATCTCACACTGGACTCAATTAAAATGCAGCTCAAGCACTAACTTTCAGTTTACCTTAGCTACAATAGGGATAGAAGTGACCACTCCCTTTTCTCAATCCGCTCTATGAGAAAGCCCTATTCACCGTAGTAGCCAACTTGGATGCATTTATGGCTCAACTAATTGTAATTACCTTTTACTAACCCTCTAGAATGCCTCAAATGCCGATTTGAGCTAAGAATCATCACAACTTACAATAAATTGCTCTCGCAGCTTCTTGTATCCTGCTGTTCTATCCTCGACTAGAAACTTTTCCAGTTCTGAAAGCGGAATTAACGTCTTTTTGCTGTGAAGCAAAATTGCACATTAAGTAGATGATCTCAGTATCAGCAGAGAGGTCAACGTTTTAGAAGGATAAAAATGGGAAATGCTGGTTGTCAATGGCTACATCTAATTTCCCAATGTACGTATACCTTACCAACTGGTTTTACGTATTTAACGTCACTTAGACTTTATTTAAGAGGCCTGGAAGTTAAAAGCTCGTTTCCTTATTGTTTCGAGTTTAGTAGAAACAAATTGGCAGTGAGATTCATATTTTTTGACAGGTTAAAACGTTACTATTCTTTATAAGTATGAATTTACCACTCCGGTATCTTAGATATCTCACTGTAAAAAGGGATGCAAACTTACGGCATTTGTATAGCCTTTGAAGTTTTATGGACTTTTCCTATAGAGTAAATGATAAGGCAATAGTGAAGTGCTTCATGAAGACATGATAGATGGGTGGATAGATAAAACGATTTCAGCAACACTTACGCTTGAGGAATGATTGTGGAAACGTGGTGGTAAAATACTTTTCACATTGTGGCATATGGCATGCAGCTTTGTGCAAATCAGAACCCACTTCCAGGTGACACTCACGCACCCTGTTTCATCAATTCTTTCAGATCATCGTTGGCTCGATTCTTTTCAACCTGAACCCCTCCTTCATCCCCCTCCCTCCCCCAAGCTTGACACGATAGCCCCTTAAAGTGTGCTTAATGTCACACCTCGAGGTCGAGGCTTCTATTAATCAGTCTTGTGAATTGGTGTTTTTGACAACCACTTCTGGAAAAGTTTTTTGTTTTTTTTTCTTCAGGCATAAGGCTCCTCCAAAAATGCAGGTGTGAAGAATTGTTTGACTCCTTTTGTTTTCTAACAAGCTGTATTATCTCCTTGAATAAGCATCACGGAAGGAAATGAATTTTGTGGTCTTGAGTTAGCTTTAAGTAGCGACTCCAGGCTCCCCCTAGAGACGATAGAAGGGCTGAGGGACTACTACCATGGCCCTTGGGCCATTTGCCCGGCGGAAGTACAGTGGTGAAACCTTAAGGGTCCCCGAACTCAAAACAAAGAGGTAAACTATAAGTTGCGCTAACAACTTGATAAATAGTACCTACTTTCGTTAAAACAGGGTTTTTTGTTCATTTTCTGGGTTTCGGCATGAAAATATTGGAGTGAGGCCTTCCATGCCAGCAACTTGTATTGAGTCCCTCGTCGTACAAGGTAAAGAGGAGACTTTGTTTCGCGATGCTGCCCATGAAATGGATATGAACAAAGCTAATCGACTCAAGCCTTCGTTTCGGCTGGTCTCCTGTGTACCGATAAAAAATGAAAATCTTAATTCTAAGAAAGCTACAATGGTATGAAATCGAGCTTTGTTTGTACAAAACTTAATTTTTGAATAGTCATTTTGTGTATCGGTTACTAATCGAGCATTTAATAACCCGCACCTTTTTATTTTTTTCCATCCCGGCGCCGCGGTGTAACACTTCCATAATTTTCCTTAACAGTCCGTCATTCTCCCTGTGTACCCTTAATTGGCTCACATCCACAGGTGTACGCTTAACAACTTTACCTAAGTAAATTCGGCGACCATAATTTTATGGGGGCTAGCAAAGACAGTTAACATCATTCGTATCCTGTAATTAGGCAACTGTATCCACTCAGCGTCGAAGTGCAAAAAAAAAACGTTGAAATTGGGGGTTCTTGCGAGCCATCTTATTGCACTGATGCAATTGCACGCGTAAAACTGGGAGAAAAAATGAACGCCTATTTGATTGATGAAACCCTCAGGCGGGTCTCGTCGACGGTCTGAGTACTATTCATTTGTTGGTCTCTACTTACTACCATTCAGTAGCAACTTACCAGGTTTAATTGCTCTTGTCTTCAAATTTGAGAAGAGGCTTGTTTTTCAAGCCTCACTTCCGCTAGATTTTTGAATTTTCGTTAATTTTTGTTATTCCGTGAATGATGGCCTGGCGTGCTTTCAGAATGCTTTCTAAACGCCAAATTTTTTAGACCCACTTGAAAGTGGTGTGGAATTGTTCCCTTGTTTAAAAATTATGCTTTGCAACTTCGTCTCAACCCTTATAGAGTACAGACTTTAAAGTCACTAACGCCTAGGAAATATTCTGCATCAAAACCGTTGACCTTATTCAATCGGACCCATGTATTTTACATCTGGATGAGGCATATTTGCTACGCGTTGGCTGTTTAACTTCCGAATTTTATAAGGGGCCACTTTGCGTCTTAGGCATTGCATATTTGCCGGACAAGCTGGCCTTCGGACCCTGCTAGTAGACCTAGACCCCACTATTCGTTAAATGCATGCGTATACAATTAGCTCAAACCTGACTCATGAGCCTTCCGGGTGGTGTCAAGGTTCTACGATGTTCATCAGCGGTTAACTTCAATCGGTTCAAGTAAATGAATGCTTACGTGGCACTTTCTGGTTCTGTATGTAATACTTTGTTTGTTCGAGCGGCCGGTTTCGGTTACTTGGGTGGCCATATTGTACCAGCCGGTTGGCCGGCCTCCGGGCCGTGTCAACAGTCCCCAAGTCTGCCTTCTTTTTTACCTTAAAGTAATTCTCGGGACGCTAAACTGTAGGTTATACCGCCCTAGTGTTCCTCTCCTCACGCCAGTAAGGAACTCCCCACATCGGCACGGGATACTGTCTCTTTGAGCATGACTCGAATAGCTGCAATGATTCTGTTTTTGAATAGATCATTTGCGTAGAAAAATAAACAGTTTCTCATAATTTTGCGCGATATCATGCCCTGCTACAGAGCTTCCTTTTTTCTTTAAGAAGCCAAAAACTAATCTCAATAAACGTTTTTCAACTTGTCAATTAATAATAAAGCTGACAAGTATTAAAAAATACTTGGTAATTATAACTCTTGCAGGTCGCTTTATGTGTACCCAAACGACTTTTCCTAAAACAAAATCCATTCATAAATGCTAATATGCCTCGCTGATGCCTGCAAAAAATAATAAAATATGTTTTTGGTATTAAACGGAATTCAACATCAGCCTGATTTTAGCTGCGAACCTTATACCGAGATCTACGTGGTAATGATTTCTCCCCACCATACTGGTGCCAGGTTTCCTCGTGGTAACTGCGGAGGTTGGATATTACATGGTAAGTTGATTCCAGCCGCTCTGGGCTACATTTTATTAACACAGTTCTCAGCTACTTGTCAAGGGGAAAAGAATCGTTGTCATTGTTTTGGTGCAGAACGATTTCCCATTTCTGTGCTGCTACATTGGCACATACGGAATCAGAAATGCTTTGACCGTTCTTTAAATGATCTCTTTTTAATTTTTTGGTAAAGTTATGTCCGCTCGGTTCTGATTAGTACGCAAAAAAATTCTAGATGTGTTGAAAACTAATTGGTTTCCAAAATATGACAAAATTGTCAATAATTTTCATTTTTAAAGTGGTAATTTGAGACTCAAATATTAAGGCCGCGCATCGGTGAAATTTAAAACGAGTGATTGCCATTAAGCTTTCCGAATCTTTCCCGAAGACGAAAAAATCTTAGTGCTGGGGCAGAATACGTATTGCAGACACATATTAAGGGCCGAGAGGCTATTGGTATGTCTTAGAGGCTGATCCACCCACAAATCATACGGAACTGGAGCCCTGAGTGACCCTTTAACCAAGACAATGGGTTAACCAAACAGGCATCTCATTGCAGTCAAATTCTAAGTTTGATCATTTTTGTGTGGGTCTGGTGCTTACAAAGCCACATTTGACAATTAAGCTGCCATTTGAGGTAGACTGTGAGTTGGTTAACCACATTATTTTTCTTCAGCCGCGTCTAAAGTTGGCGATTCCGATTATGCTTGTAAGTTAGGGATCTAATTACTTCGCAGTCCTAAAATCCCATAACTCATGTTCCTTAAATTTTCCTGACTGCCTAGTAGCATATAAAGGCACACTAGCAAGTTTTAATATTTACTCTTATGTCCTCGGTAGTCAGCCAGCAGACCGGCTGTCATACCTCCAGCCTACTCAGTCATGTCGGCAATAGGGATTCGTGTGCCGAAGCATTCACCTGCCTGATCGTTTTCGTTGTGAACTCGACAGAGTCCATGCTCACTTGCATACATAGTAGTTTACAACAAACATAACTTATGGGGCTGGAATTTTCCCACTGAAAATAGGCAAGCTGCTCATATTATGCTGTAAATGGGTGATTTTGCCTATATGTAGGCGTTAAAAGGCATACTTATTTAACTCTACAGCCCTACAAGTGCTACATCTGTTGGAAGGAATTCACACTTGTAAATAAAAAGGCTTCCACCCAAATATGCATTAACCAATTTTACATATATTATGCCATTAAGTCGTATGATAGATAATTTCTCTAGTTTTCAACTGATTAAGTGTATGCGAAGGTCTTGATCTTGCGGTCTCTGTTTCGACATTTGCCCAATGGAGAATAGTGCATTTGATTTGGGTTCCAACACAAGAAACCGCCAGAAGATAAAGGCACACCACGTTAGGACAACTTTTGCATTTTTTAAGGGGTACTCGTTGAATAGTGAATGTGGAACTTATGTAAACTTAACACCAAAAGTGGACATGCGACATGCAAAAATGGCCGGAACTAAATAAAACTCAGAACTAGTGTAAGTGCATTGGCATAGAAAGGCAGGCACGTTCGAAGCAGTAGTTTGAAAATACGAAATACGAATTTACAGAACGTCAGTGAACGGTAGTGATTTTAAGTTCTTGCTTTGCGTTGTCCACGGCCTTGTGAAAAATTAAAACAATTTTAAAGTTAATTTAAAATTTATTTAAGACTCATTACAATAGCATTTTAAAATAAATTATCTTTACTTTTCTTTTGGAGCCAGCCAAAAAGGAATAATAGTTGGTGCTCCAGTCCTTGACTATGGCATAATGGCGAGCGATGCATATTTTAATATGCCTTTTGGCTAACAATGTCTTAGCTCACGTTAACCACGTGACGTACTGGAGACTGTCAACACCCAATGAGAAAATTTATGTGATTTTCCTTTAGAAATTGGTGTTTTGTAGAATTCCACCACATGCTTCAAATAAAAGGTGTCATATTCTACGGGTATGAACCCAGTGTTGAAAAAGGAAACATGGGCATAGTTTCGGTTGTTGTATGCTTTACTTGAAGAATGCAAGCATCGTTAATGGACTTTTGAATTTTTTCAATAGCAATAATCAACCTTAAGTCTTTTGCTGTTTAACTTCACTCATGTATCTAAAGCTACCGACTATTTAGACCGTTCGATGTCAAAAATTTGTTTTTTCTTGGCTTTCAAATGTATCAATGTGGAAGTAATCAGCTAGTTGACTACTTTAAACTCACGGGTAAAACAAATTTTCTTTAGTCCTCACACGTCTTGGCTCCAGATTTGTCCGAAATCAGATCCGTCATTGAAGTGCCTATCAGGTAATCAAGATAGTTAGTGTGTTTACCGCTGTGCCGCTCTACACTGACCTGCTTTAACCTGCAAGGACTTGTTAAACCTACTCGCCTGTTTGTGCATCCATTAAAAAGGACGGATAAGTAGGCGTCAGCTCCTCTACGTGGTCAGCACTGTAGCGCTCCCAGCTGAATTCCTTTTTCAAGAAATGTCGAATGAGCAAAGCCCATGTATTTTTAGCTTGTCCACTTGAAGACTTGAGCTTATCCTCATTTCAGACGTACCTTTGTAAACAATTGCTTACACGGTTGGCTGCATGGCGCTTGGAGGAATTGTAGTGGCAGAGAGTCCCACACGCACCCACTCACCGACAGAAAGATTGCCCATTGTCATCAAATGGGAACATTTCTGGATTGTTGGTTGACCAACTTGGGGTGATAAAGCACAAAAGCTAACTTTCTATTGGTGAATAAATATATTATCAATTACTTCAACTCAAGCTTCTAAGGCATGCACTCCTCCAATTTCTCAAAGGGCCAACCAGTTACGGCTAGGATCCACTTACTCGACACAACTGCGAATTGCCCTAGGAGATTTCCTATGTTAGGAAGCTCCATGCTGTGGCAGCTATCCTGACCTTCCATTTTCAACCCACATATCTTCTGTCATCATTGAATGCATTGAGCTTGAATTTTACCACCACCTGACAAGTAGCAGCAACTAATCCGTCTAAACCTAGTTCAGGGTTTAAGGACAAAGGAAATTTTCAAATGCAGAAGTATCCTTTTACAGACTTTGTAAATTACTATGAATTGAGTGACGCTAAGTAGGCCACCAATGGAAAGCCTTGATCAGGCAACGCCCTTTGCTTCGTCAGTCATTGCTCAGCGAATCACATCTCGGATTACCTTCTTCACTCATTGGAATGGCTTTGCGTCAGTAATTTTCAGACACCCAGACTGAACATGAATTAGTATACAATATCAGTAAGCCCATAAAAATAAGTTATCCCATTAGCTGTTCTTTTATTACCAGTAGTAGTAGTCGCTTACGTTTTAATAATCACCAAATTGTTAAGGTTCTGTTTTTATTCTAGACAGAAGTAGAAGAGGAGTTAGCTTAGTTTTCTAACAGTGCTTGCGCAATGGTAACGTCTCTGCAAAGTGGTCTGCTGTCAGGAGCCACAGCAGTTTTCACCTGGGCTACAGATGTCTACGACTGCGGATTCCTCAATGACTTCTTTATGGTGACGTCTAATTCTACAATTGTGCAGCGTAAAACCAGCCCCCAACAGACGTTTCTAGAGGCCATTCGACAAAACCTCTTCTGTGGAGGTCGACACAACCTGGAGGTCTACCGATGGCTCCCTGCTGACCTTCAGGATGGCGATGAGGCCTCGCAACAGGTAGCAATTCTAACCGGCGTCACAATCCTCTTTGCCCTCCTCCTCCTTCTCTTCCCTCTTGCCCTCTTGATCGTGAGCTGCAGCTGTTCGTGCTGCTGTAAGAGGAACAAGAGTGATGAAAAATTCACAACTCAGGTGGCTACTCAGGGATCTGTGAGTTTCTTTTCCCTTGTCCATTGCTGGCACTGGCCACTCGGCTCCTACTCCATCACCATTTACATGATTAAAGAGGAGCAACAGATTGATAGCAGATGATGCTAGATTGAAGAAGTAATTCCATTTTAAGCCCTTTTTAAAGAATTTTTAAGTTTCGGGTTGGAAATTTCTCAGGCTTCGGCCCTTGCAGGTTCATGGGCGGAAATCATATTTGAGAGGCAAACATTGAAGGGGAAGTTGAAAATGACAATGGCTTTTGAATTTTAAGAAGGTTAAAGCACCTAATAATAAAATAAGCTTAGTAAAGTTACCAACCAGGAGGAAATTTGGCATTATTTGGAGGTCAAATACATTCGCATGATAAGTTTAATCATGGGGTCACAATTCATGCACGTAATCCACTTGAAAGCAGGAGAATTCACAAATAAGAGTGAAGTACTTACTCTGCATTAAAAAAAGTCTTCTTTTCTACTTAAAAAAATATTCAGCGATTATCGTAATCAAGATTGACACCGTATTGTGTCACAACAAGCTTAGAAATGCTGACAGCACAAAAAAAGGCTTCACTATCCACTGTGGGAACCAATCCATTCGGTAACTAAGACTACAATTCCAACGAAGAGGTCTGAAAAAAGAAATCGCCTTAACTTCATGCGGTGGTAAGCTCACCAACCGATGGCGGTGTCCCATAGACTCTCCCACAAATGTAACTCTGGTTTAGGTGGCGTTAATCAATGGCAAACACGCAACTACCGAGTGAAAAATAGGTTTGAGTAATTGAGTCATTTTATTGACAATCAAACTAGAAGCACAAAAAGGTGATCGCAGATAGTATATTGCCTCACGTGAGCAAGCGCTTATTGTCTCCGTGAGAGACGATGAGTGGAGATGAAACGCTACGCAGTAAAAGGTTTGATGACTATAAAATGCAAGTGGTTTCCATGAGAGCATTTTAAATGTTCACTTTTGGGTCTGATCAATTGACGAGTAGGGGATAACGATGTGAAATGCCCAATTATGGAGAAAATTCTTCTCAGCCACTTCAAAGAGGACATAGCTACGTCTGCTTTTACAGGGTCATATGCCAAATTAGGCCAAACTGGCGTGATCTAGAGAGAGAAGTGGTGGCAAGCGGACATCAGGAGGTAATGAGGACTGAGAATTGTAGGGGTGAGTGTTGCAAGTAGGCTAATTAGTGGAATACAAAGAAAGCAATTTTTAGGGATAGCTCATCAGTCGGCAGAGGCGATACCATCCCTGAATCTGCAATGGCAAGAAAAATTACTAAGAAATCTACGGATATAACTGGCCAAAAGTGCTAAATTGGTGCCTTCATAACCATGATTTAGACTCTTATACAAAAAGAAATAAATCTGAAACTTTAAAATAAGGACGCTGAAATTTTGATAAGTAGCGTGACCCTTTGAACTCGCGATCACCGACCAGAGTCATTAAAAGACAGGTATTCCTCCTGACTTGAAAATCCGGCTTTCATCATGGGCTTGTTAAAAGATAAAACACCTTTAGAAACCTAGATGTCTTTGTTTATTTGTAATTCCAATACTAGGTCGCAGTCATATTTTATGCTCTCGAGATGACTCCTGGTTGAGATGGATTTTGGAGAAGACTTAAGTGTGCTGATTAAGACCAGCTTAATTTTTCTGTACGATTGCCCATTTACTCTTAGGGGACAATGAGTTCCCAGTCTTCCAAAACGTTGCATCTCTCCCCGAATCTCTACCATAGCAATTGTTTATGGTATCTAAAAGGGATTGTTTTAGTTCCTAATTGCCATGAGATCATTCCTTACCACTGGCAGCCTGATATGAACTTAAAAAATATGATGTTGCACCATTTTTTGAGTGCCATTTTTCACCCTCTCTTAAATGGTCCATCACAGAAGCTTTGAAGCGTCAAAAGAGATGTAGATGCTTGGTTAGGTTGTTAACGACGTGAGGCGACAAGCCCGTCCAAGAAGTCTGGGCAAACGTTTAAGAAATTTCAGCTGAGGCCATGATGTAGTAACGCTAAACAATGAGTCTGACACACTTTATAAAGGAGCTAACCAAAAAACTCAATGGAAGTGCCTCGTGACTTGAAGTCACCTACAAATAAATGTTGTGCAAACGTTGCCACAACAACATTTCAAGGCACAGTGCCATTTAACAACTTTTTTATTCTTTCTATTGTCTTCAAGAGGAAGTGTAGTAACAATAGTCAGTGGCCTGCCTATCCAATTTGGGAGTTATTTCTGAGTTATTTGTGAGAGTGGCATTAAAATGCCACCCCATATCCAAGTCATTGCTAATAGTTTGTAGGATAGCTTTTAACAACCCTCTCAAAAGGTAATTCAAGTAACTCCTCCCAGCTCAAAGTAGGATCTAAACACATTAGTCTTTCCTGTATCGTAAAAGCATCCTTTCCTTCCCAAAAGGCAGCTTAGCATATCTTTACTCGTTGATGTACCACACATGAGGCTCTTTATTTGCCCCTACTTAGCTACTGGTCCTTAGGCCTCTGATAAAGTAATTAGCTGCTTTAGAAGAGACGGTTTTTCTCCCTACATGACCTTTTGGTTACCAGTCATAGGACAAACAATCCAATGCCACGGCACTTGTGACTAGTCTGTAAAAGTAGTCACGATGCCAAATTACCCTGGCAGTAGTTCTTCTGAGAAGCATATTGTTTCTCTGCCGTATTTTACATTTTGTGGCCATAGCAACAAGGCTAATGTAGTAATCAACACTCTAGTGCTTCACCACGCTTTTTTCCAATTAACCATTTCATTGTGATGTTTAAGAAGGGGAAAAGTAGTATAAATTCGGATTAAATTGAGTGCCGTCAAAATACTGCCCTTCCTCATTCAAAATAGGACAGGTACGGAAAAGATTCCCACCCGACTTCAAGAAAATTCTTGAATTGCACTCCTTTATCAGGGAGAAAGTGGTGTTAAGGTCAGCTGGAAGCTAACCACGTTAGTCACAATGCTTGGAAGTCAGGGCCAAAAGTTGTCGCCCCGAGGCACTGTCAAGATGCCTATCCATAGTTAACCCAGTCTGGTGTGCCTATTATCAAGGAAGTGCTTTGGAACTCCTCTCTGTGTATATTACGCCGTGGTCAGAAATCACTTTGAGTGAATAGAACGTGGGTGTTTCATTTTTTCTTCACGTAGGAAGTGACAGTGTCTTGTGACTTGGAGAAAAAGGCGTCGTAGTGGCAAGTCTTGCGCATGTTAGACCTCGCTTACCCAATACGCAAAGTGGAGAGCTTCACAGAGGTGACCTTTGTTAAAAATAAGCAGTTTGTTGCATGTCGTCATCCAGTCGGCTATAAAGTCCTATGTGTAATTAAGAGCTTTTGACATCAAATAACGTTTTGAGCATGAGTTGGGGCTAAGGAAGATTGTGAGTTACGAAACGATACGCACACCGAGTACTTTGTAGAAGCCTCTGTTTGACAACTCGGTTTCTTCATTCTGCCTGACAGCTCAAAAATAAGTTGGCGTGGGCTAG
This sequence comes from Taenia multiceps, assembly GCA_001923025.3. NCBI lineage: Eukaryota > Metazoa > Platyhelminthes > Cestoda > Cyclophyllidea > Taeniidae > Taenia > Taenia multiceps. The sequence goes on from CM010315.2 coordinate 14,469,940, forward strand.
ATTCACCTTTGTAATACAGCAGGATTTATCACCTCCTCACTAAATTGTTTCATTTATCAAATCAAGATTATGGATAGGACCTCTTAGCACAACAATGGATTCATTAAACTCCTATTTTTGTATTTGCTTTAAAGTCACAGAAAGACAAAGAGATCTTTCAAGACTCCTACCTCCTAGAGAAGCTCCACGCTCAGGCCCTCGAAACGAGCAAGTCCTCCGAAAAAAGCGCTAATAGGCTCATTATTCACCATGTGGCAATTTTTGTTATCATCTTCGCGCTTCTCCTCGCCCTCTTGGTAATGATTTGTATCCTCTTTGGTACCGGTAATCTCGTTATTGATATTCTGGCGGAGGATCAGTCCACATCCACTCATGCCACCTTCGATGCTAACAACTTCAACTTGCTCGGCGGTCTTAACTATGTCTTCGCCCAGACTCTCGACTTTCTGGTGTCCGGTACTGCCTCCGGAGACGCCTCCAGTGCTAAGTTCTTGGTTCAAGTCAATTCAACATTCATGGTATGTGTTTAACTAACTTGTTCTCTTGTTGCTTACCTTCACACAAAATTTGCGCTACCAAACCCTCTGTTTAAGTTGACCTTGACCCTTCTCTCAGTGGATACTTCTTTCCGTTAATTACGGGAACACTCTGCGAGTGGTTTTTGACCAAACTCGTCATAGAAGTGTCTCTCCACTATAAGATCCAGGTTACTTGGCAAAATACAAAGGAGCCTCTCGTGGCTGCCTATTTTCCTATTGCCTACTTATCAGGGGAGACTAATTTTCGTCTCCCTAAATATGAAGGCACAAAGTTTCTTAGTTTTCATTTAGTCCAGTGTTCGCGGGAACAGTAAATGCAATTCTTTTAACGATTTCACTTGACCTCCTATCCATACCGGTTGCCCCGTTTCAATGTCATTTGGGGTATAGTCACCATCCGGCAAGATCAGGGTAACATGGCGTCACTAGGCTACAGCCACTGTGCTCTTGACGATGGCTGGGACAATAACGGCAAGCAGGCTTCCAGATCATCACCATAGAGGCTGAACCACAACGGATTGTAAAGTTCAGCTACAGCATCAGAGAAATTAATTATAAAAAGCCTACTCTTTGCTGTAGGCTGGCACAATATCGGAGCTTCTTAAGTGTACTGTAGTGCTGTGGAAGGTATTTTGTGACAATGACGGTTGTGCAACACTGAAGGAAGCGATAATGAGAATTTCAAGCTTCACTTCTGTGGCATTATTTCAGAATCGTCGTGGGACTTTAGAGGAATCCTCTTGGATAAATAAGATCAGTTAATTGTCAGACTAGCACTTGCGCTTAGCAACAAGAATGAGTGGAAGCTTGGTGAAGTCATCGTCGGACCCCTTTGTATTTACTCTGAGGGAATTCGTTTTGAGAAAGGATTTTAATTTAGCTTGGTCACAAAGAAACCCTTTTATTCCTTTCTCAGGAAAACCTATTAAGTGGAACTATTTTTACTAAAATGACATCAAAATTTATACGATTTAAATTAATTTTAAACGGGACTGCGATGCTGCTGAATCCGCACCACCGCTTTACGTCACTCGATTGGATTGACATCCCATCGCCTGCAACATATACGAAATTTGTTGTGCATTTCGCTCTCGTTAGCTTCTATGTTACCTGAGGAGAGGTCCTAACCTTTGACGTCACACTTAAGGTGGACATTCCTTTCTATTGCCATCTCCACGTTTGAAATGAATTTTATCAAGCCTATTCATTAGAGGCGAGTTGCACTGCAGTTCGTTAAGATTTTTGGTAAAATTTTGACACGACATTAAATGTCACATAACTGTAAGTAATTACACTTAAGCATATGTTTTAACAACAGTTAATATTCTATCGCGGATATTTATCAGACTTCTAGTCCTTTTCTTCGGTCTTGATTGTTTGAGATTGGCCTTCAGGTGGTCTGCAAACCCAGTTAGAATAAATTACTTCTACTACCTTTACAATTGCCTCCCATCGCACCAAAAGTGGTGTTTGTGGGTCATCAGCTTAGAATTTGTACAGTCGTCTCACTTCCCCTCGGCACCCTTGCATCACAGCCTTCAGCCAATCTGGGAAACGAATAATGTATACTTTTCTTCTCAGACTCTTCTAGAAGGTCGTGTATCAATCGCGGTAGACGATTTGTTGCAAAAATACGGTGTCCAACAGCTTGTGCAGACTGGAACCCAGTTACAAAATGCCTTGAATGTTGTCGAGGCCAATATGGAGATTATTCGATTGAACAATCGAGAGGTCAGTGCAAGCATCTCCAGTCTGGTTGGCCAATTCAAGGTCTATTATGATTTCATTGTTCCCGAGCTCAAAAATGCGTGCGCAATTGACATGGGCATCGAAATAGCAGCACTATGCACCAGCCTTCAGGTATGTCCTACAATCTACAGCAACATTATCGAGTAAATGTACACAATTTCTGCCCAAAATGGCGCCTAACGTACATTAAACAGACCTTCCACAACTTTAAATATCGAAATTTAACTTGCAAAGTAAGGATGACATAGTCACTGTGCTTATAAGGGCCGAATTTACCACTTCCCAAAGGGACTTAACAACGTCTAAACAATACATTTTTGTGTAATTAAAGGCTACTAAAACATTTTCCAAGAAATCGGTCCCTTTTGATAGATCACAGGTGTCCACGACCACCGAAGATATCCACTAATTCCAACTAACGATTATCAAGGTCCATAAAAACTTGGAAATGAATGTAAGGTAGTTGGATAGCTTTGTATTATTTTCACCATCCATAGTAAACATTTGCGAACATTTTCCTGAATATCCATGGATTTAGTCACCATTGCGATTTTTAATGCTTTTCCATTAAACCAAACTTCGGGCCCCAGTCATCCTCGTCTTTGCTGAACTCTTACTCCCCAACTACCCGGCTTATATAGCAGGTGAATTTCTTGGAAATAGCTCAGTTGGTTGCGGAAGGAGATGAGGCAATATCTCCCTCCCATTCCAAATTTCCTAGTACTCGTTGGTCTCCGGTAGGTGGAGTAATTAGTGGGGTATTGGAGCATTTGGAAATAGCTAATTATCCATTTGTTCGGTTAACAAGAGCCCTTCCTCGTCACAGTTCAGGTAGTCACTCAGTCGGTCTGAAAATACTCCACGATTTACAGAAAAGAAATGAGGAGCACACAGACTGTATTACCTGGGTCTCGCCACCTGATATTGGCATTAAAGTGGGTGGAATCTGCTTACTTCATAGCCCTCACAATTCAGTATATGTAGGCGAAACTGACCTGCCACTCTTTGCACCTGACTAGCGAAAACAATGGCATGTGATTCTTCATTGTTCTATGGAGAGGCTCTTCTTTTGCCATACGCTAGCGTTCCAAATAGTGAGCTTGAGTTCCATTGTGTTCGTAACTCGAGTAGCCAGGAGGCAAAGACATTAACACGAACGTCATGCTTGCACGTGACGCCTGACCCACCTATCAGGGACAGAGGGTGATTCCATTCTAACCCGCTAACGGTAATTTGAGTGACCTTGACCCTAACGTGATTAAAAGTGCATATAGAGTGTCTCCACACTATGTTAGCTCACGAGGGGACTTCCACGAGGCCCCAACTTAAGGACACTTCGAGATTTTTAAAACAGAAATGATTATCTGAGGTCGTATATGTTCCCAGTACCCTTACTTGTCGTAATACAGCATTACTAGAACCGCATTATTTATCAGGACCACACACTGCATCTTATTCACATTTCGTGCAACAAACTTTGACACCAAAGTTCCAACTGCATGCAAGACACTAAACCCAAAATTCATGATAAGAAGGCCCTGAATAACGGAAGAAATAATGGAAAGCACATTAGGAAGTAACTTACTGATTGACTAAAATCTACCTGATCCTTATGGAGATAAACGTTCGCGGACATTCACTGGCTGCAATAATTCATTTATAGTGACCAATGTGAATTGAGAAGCCAGGTCGATCTTTTGTATGGCTTTCAAATTTGCCAAAAGCGTGGACTTTTGCTGGGGTGGTAACCACATCTACTCGTAGTCACGTGGTCTCTAAAAACAGCAACCGTTCTGAATGCTTTTTGAAAAAAACGTTTTTTCTCTTGCTTGGTAAAACACTCTTTTGAGCATTTCCGATGTATGCGTCTAAAGCAACACCAATTTTTGGTACATAGTGAAACAATTTAAACCATTTCTATGATATGTCCGTTAGCAAGCCGTAGGGGATAGGTGGTTACGTTAGATACCTTCTACCACGCGAATCTCTCACGAGTTATCGAATACACTTCCGGGTGGTATATCGAAAACTGTGGGAACTTCTGGGTCATCTGATACTCATATCTATTCTCACCCACTGCGGTTCATAGTAGGCTGCGATCCGTGGAAGTGACCAGTCTCGCGGATAACTTCGACCTCATGGAATTGAAGGAACCAGGGACGTTTTTCAGATTAAATTCCCAATTCAAATAAACCTTAGCATCGAGGATTACATTGCAACAAGTTAAAAAGGGTATTTTTTGCTAAATCAGAACAAAATTTAACCTTTGAAAACGGCATTTACTTCACCATACAAACTACTCTACGACTGTAAGGCCACTTCTTCCGCTACATTGTACATTAAACAGAAAATCAGGATGTCAGAATCAAATTTGAGGAACTGTGACTGCGTGGCTCTTCTATGTACCGACGACTTCAAGGTGACTTTAACGTCGTCATTTCTTGCCACGTTGTAGAACCGTTCTTCAATCCTACTGATTCAATTTAATGCCTCCGCAATCAATGTTGACCCTCCCGCAGTACTGAATTTCATCCTCAACGAGCTGGGAGTGGACCTCACTGTGATTCTCAATCAATTCAGCCAATTCACTGCAAAGATCCTTGAGTTTAAGGATCAAATTCTTGCCCAAGTTTCCGGCTTCTTTGACCTCAAATCCTTCTTTTCTTCTGTTACTCAAATTTGGAGTGTTGTGGCTAACGAGACTACGGTGTTAAATGCAACTTTCGCCCAACTCACGAGGCAACTGGAGCAAGGCGTTAGAAATTCTCGACCTGTGATCAATGCCATGGTCTACACGCCGATTACTATCTTTCTAGGCATCTTTCTCGCGTATTTAGTCATTGCTGTACTCTACGTCGTGGAGGCTAGGAATACAAAACTCTTCTACATGGGTGAGTTCCGCCTAAGTCGCCATCAAAAGGATTTTCAAATTCCCTAATCGAAGTAAAAGCAGAGTTTGGGGTTTCAATATCTTCACACTTTCACCCCAGTTTTTCAGGTCATTACTTGCTGCACTTCCCCATGGCTGAGGCCAAAAATGTCCTATGTTTGTTTTCCAACAAGTAGCGAGCTATTTGAATCTCATCTTGAGGATAAAGGAGCCGGCTGGGTTGCGAGACATGTGGTTAAAGTTGCACTTCCTTTAACTTCTAGATTTGCCTTTGAAATTTTCTAATAAGGCAGTATTTAGCCCCTTTCAGGATGTGTGCAAAGATGTTAGATGCTAACAGGTTGAAAGGTTTCCATGCTATGTGCAGAGAGCCTAGGAAACTACTCGATTGGGCGGCATGAACTTAACGCCTTACCTCTAAAGTTGTAGCCGAATCAGAAAGGACTGAAACAGGCAAACAAAACCATTTTTGTCTTGCTAGCACTATGTGGAATGCTTTTTAAATGCCAAAGAAGCTACTATTAGCGTAGGTCAAAGAGCTTCCTTATCAACGGCAGCTACTGAGCGAGATAGAAGCCTTCCAAGTCCAGGACGGTGGAATAACACAGGAATCCCCTCTCCTAAACTCGAGAATTCGCGGGAACATGTTTCTGCTGCAGAGTGAACGCAAAGTGGAGCTGGAAGACTATTGATGTGGGTGACAATGGCATTGCCGCGTGTCACACACGTAGTCCCTCATTCATGGGGAACTGACGGGGTCCATTCAGCCTAACGCACAACCAACTTTTTATCCTTCCATTTTAAATGCGGCGAATGACTATTTATTTCTAAAAAGCTCCCAAGATGAGGGTTGATGCTCATACCGGAAGTCAGCTAGACTACCCTTACCACATTTTAGATGGAAATGCTGCTAATACTACATCACACGTCTGCAACAATCGTGGCAACCTTATTCACGCCGTCCTCTTCATTGTCTTCCTCATTACCACCAGCGTTTTCATCATCGTCTTCCTACCTACCTGCGTCCTCCTTGTCAGCAATGGATGCGCTTACCTGACAGATCAGCGTGGCGTTGCCCAGTCAGACTACGTGCTCAACTCATTTATGGCTACTGAATCGTGGCCACCAGTAGTGGAACAGGTGCTAGCTTCGATAAAAGGTTCGGCTCGTGAGTTTCTGGTGCTTCCGTCACCTAAAAACATCATAAACGCGGCGACGGTATTATGTGGAAGAGAAATGCGTAGTGCCCAAATGGGACTCCTAGGAGCTGTTGGCTGGACGTCTCTGATCAACGTAACTGCCCTCTTGAATACCAAGGAGGTGGCAAATAAATTTACTGAGGGCGAGGAGTAAGTAATTAAAAAAGTTATGCTGAATTTTCCGCCTTCACTTGCACTGATTGTTTACGACACTGTAATTCCTACCAATATCACCCATAATGCATGAAAAGGACTGTTAAATGTTAATTTACACTTGTGATAGTTTTATAAGCGATAGCCGACATAGTACTTGGAATAATAAGTACCCCGTCTTTTTTAGGAAAGTTAAAGAAATGATAATTAAACTGGATTTGGCTAGTCTAATTCCAAAGGACTTGGATAAAATAGGGAAAACGGCGCAAAATCTAACCAAGTACTTCGATAGCATGGACTATCAGGTATGAATACCACCTTCTTTTAAAAATGCTTACAGATGACAAGAAGCTGACAACCTATCCACTTTCTTCCAGTCCTCCATCGATGAACTTTCATCCGGCCGATTGCCACTTATAAAATTCACCAGTTTTGCAGACGATATTGAGGACCTTGTTCGGAAAATACGCAAACTAGGCTTGCCTGTGAGTCCGATTCTAGAGAAGGTTGTTGGTCAGATCCGTTTAAGCCTGAAGGAGTCGCTTCCACTGAAAGCCAAAGTCAAGCTTTTGCAAGATGCCTTCGTTGCCGTCCAAACTCGTCGCAATCTTACCGTCGGTGTAAAATACCTTGTTGATGGTATTGAAGCTGTCAAGTTGGTAGGTTACACTTGGATTATGCCTTTTTAGTTCGAAATTTTGTTTAATTTTATTTCAAACACGGATCAGTCCAGCAGCAAATTAGATTCAGCGTATAACCTATTGATATTTTTGCCGTTTTGTTGATGAACGCGAAAAGAGAAAGTAATGAACGTAGTTTTTGACACGACACGCCATTACATGAGTCTCGGCTCGGGTTCTAGGTCTTGTCCGATCGCATTCAAAATGGTTGGGGTTCCAGTGTATGGCTGGTACTTTGTAACCTACTGTTTAGTGCCAAGACGAACATTTTAGAAAATCTGTATAAATGTGTTGGCGTTTCGTCCTTTCCCAACCATTCTATTTTACCATCCCGGCAAGAGACCGTGGGATGTTTTTAGGCCTCGTTATTATAATTACACAGTTGCTATACGGCAGCAAAGTAGCAGTTGTGTGGAGGACCTCTCAGTGCTTGGAGAGTCGCCTTGCTGGTCCACGGCTAGGTTTACCTTGTCCTTCCACCTCTTATCTACAAGGTCATTTTTAACTAAGCATTAAAAAATGAATTTGTTGTTCTGGGAAACTTTCTTAATTTACCTAATTTCACAAGATCCCGACTTAATTTGTGTAAACCTTAAGGCTTGCATGAGCTGTCTATCCTTCGTGTCTTCTTGGCGTTTTAAGACCTGGAACGATGTCTTCACTTAGCTCGTTTTTGTACCTAACATATGAAATAGCATTACCACAAAGGCAACGTTTTAGGGAATGTTTTAGTTTGTCTCGATCTGAATCAGTCAGTTGAGCCTCTCTTGATGCAGACACAAGGAAAGCTTTAAGCTTTCTTTTCCGCGATATGAAAGGCGAGAAACATTTTCCGCAATGAATGCTTGTCCCAAGCGGTTCATAATCTGGGAGAATCCGTGACAGTCAGGACTTTAGTTTTGTTTTTTATTATTAAATACCACATTTTTTACACTTCTGGGAAGAAGAACTTGGATCTTTAAGAAAGCCACGACTTGAAGAGAGTAGAATGTCTCCCTACCTTTTAATTGAGGACTACTGTTAACAAATTTCGTGAGGCAACGAAAACTTTACATTTGCTGGCAGCGTTTGTGAAGTATCTGCAGAGAATACTGTAGCCACCTGCTTCTCCTTAAAGACCAAAGAAGGCATAGTACCCAGTCGGAATGTGTATTGTCGACACAGAGAAGGGATCGGTGCTGGTGGCACGGCCCAGCGACTACCAAAGTAGAGAGTTGAATAAACAAGCAACGCATCGTCTAGCTCCTCCTCACCTTTAAGTATCGTCCTCAGCGCTCTCCTTGGTCAAACTCTTACGTCAGCCATCTCAACGTAGTTGGTGCTGTGAGATAACGTCTCACGAACCAAGCGCGTTAGTTGTCGAATTGGAGTGGGACTGAGAAGATGTATGACCGCAGCGTTACTGAATCCCCCAAAAAACCTACTGGACCCAATGTTTCGCTCTGTTAGGGAAAAGGAGGTGTGCAGATAATCATGTATAATCATTAGTAGCCGCAAGGGGATCGGTTGAATTTTAGAGTTATTTAACATAAGAGGTGTTGCTAGAATAGCTTCGTATGAATGAAATTTTGCGCTTGTTCCTTCCTGCCGCCTTGTCTTCCTCTCAATACTGCCCAGCCGCATGTCTTTCTAGGTCTTATTTAGCTGGTAGAAAAGCAAGGAACGGTAGGCAGTTCCGGAATGAAATTTCCCCCAATGGTTTATAGCCAATGCTGTTTTAGCTGTCAAAGGCTTTCCTGTAGAGTACAGGGCTTGGGTAGTTGCAGAGAGTTGACGTCAATTTTAATCCTTCCATTGGGACCGCCATAGATCCTTCCATCCGCTACACGTTCCCTTATTCGGTTACTTTAAGATTTAAAACTAGAACTCAGGGTGGTTGCTATCAGGATTAAGTTCGCCTTCCACTACCGTGATTGTAGCCCAACGAGACTTCCCTGAGATAAAAGAAGGCATCGTGAAAACCCACGTTATGCAAATCCCAAATAGAGAAAAACTGGGGAGGTTACTGGGATGACTCGAAGGCTATGCCGCCCAGTGAAAGCACAGTAGTGGTGTCCTTCAGTGGTCACGAAAACAAAACGTAGAGTTATATCAGCGATAGCATTACAACACTTCCTACTTCAAGTGTTGGTCCATGATGTTACGAGCTTTGTTCCTTGAATAATCTTATCAACAGGCACTAAAAATGACCCTCCAAAATTCTTCCTTTGCAAACATAATTTCTGCATGCACTTTTCTCCACTCTCTTCTTTGTTATCTTCATTACTGCTAATCATTTGTGGATTACAGCTGCATTTTGGTGCCCCTCTAGACAATCGTACAAAATCGTAAGGTCTGGGAGGTAGAAATTCAACGATACTTCCACACCTATCACATTTCCTTTGCCAGTCACCTCACTCATCTCATCCAAACTGTCCATAATCATTCTAATGCTTACCCCCAAAGTATGAGATCGAAGAATGCTACAATGGCTATTCCTCTGGCTCAAATCAACGTCTCCAACTAGCAACTATGGGTCATAATTATTCCTACTTCATCTTTAATTGCATGTCCTGCGTTTGACGAAAAAGCAGCGATAACTGCTTGCATTTTCGGCATCTAAGAAAAACATTACCCTTCTGTTGGAATGGATAAAGGAATGATTGCCTTCTATGGGCGGCATAAACTCAAAAAAACCCGGCACTATACCAACCTCAGCTCACTTACTTAAAAAAACACGGGTACATTAATGTCAATAAACTTCCACTTTTCCTTCTTTTGCTACCTTTAGACTTTTAACAATAAAACAGCTCTTCTTGCCCCAGTATCTCAAGTCTACTGGCAGTTGGTAAATAAGTTCAAGGTGGATCTTAATGTCAACCTCACTTCAGTGGTCACAACATTTGTGCAAGGTCTTTTTCCGTGCCCTCAACTACACGCGGCCTCCAGTGCTCTGCTGACCATGGTCTGCCGACAAAATGGAGGGGTATGTCTGTGGGTGATACAAAACATTTTCCCTTTATTCGCGTGTTACTCCGGCATCTTTAGGCCGTTCTTTAATCTCTACTTATTACTAATAATGGAGACTGAACTGCAGGGTCCTATAATTGATGGATTTCTGAGGCAATCTTTAGGCTTCGGAGTAGATGTTTTGCGTAAGGGACCGTGCGTTAGCTATGAAACTTCATCACCTGTATCTCCACCAACCTTCTTTTGAGATTGCATAACAAATACCGTTTATTTGGAGAAGGTAATCAGGGTATTGAAGTGTGTAGTCGAAAAATGAATGCCATATTTCGAGAAGCACAAAGGAATAATACCGCCTGATGCATTCCGTACTCAACTTTTTAAGATAGAGTGCGCCTCTCTAGCATCCTTTACGTTTCTGTGAGCATAATACAGGATTTTTTTATTGAACATGATCGTTGGTGAGGCTTGGCCTAAAAAAACTGCCCACCATCATGATGCCAACACCTCTGCTACCAAAGTAATCAATTCAGAGGCTGCTCATTGGTCAGAAGAACTTTTGGACAAACAGCAATTCCTTTGCGGACGAGGCAAAGGAATGAGGCGCCACATCCACCGAAATCTAATCCCAGGCATATTAATAGGCTCCGACTTACTGCATCCTAAGTACGCGTCCAAATAATGGCGCCTTTCCAATTTTTCAAAACTGGACTTTGTGGTTCGATGAACCACTATTAAGACGGTCTATAGAGGTTACTTACAGCCGTCTTCTAAACATATATCTCCAGCTGATCAGAGGGCTTCGTGTCGTGTCTCGGGAATTCTTTTTTGTGTCATACATTAAGTGCTTTTTGGGTGGGGCGTGTGACTTTTACCTTGCATTCTATTGGCACCCACGCGTTAGAGGTCTATAAATAGGGCACCTGAAACGAGCACGGTCATTTCATTCCTTTAGCAAGTGAACCACCTAGCTAAAGATTGTTTTAGTGAAAAAGAAATGCGAGAAATTTCACCGTAAAGCATTTCTTCATTTTTCATCTTGTCATTTCGATGGTTGGAGTATGAGAGCTTTGAAATGAAAGTTTGACGGAAGGTGGATGTTAATTCTGCAGTCAATACCTTGTTTGGCTGCCAAATTCACTCAGCAGTAAACAGGTGCTTCTGGGTTCTTTAAAGGGCAGTGTCTAGCATTCAGTACGAAGGTTGAAAACTGATAACGATGGTTCCTTCAAAATTCTGCCATAATATTTATCTGATTAGCCCGATGCATTATAAGCAGCAGTAAAAAACTTTATCTTGAACCGGTCTTCCTTTGCGGAGCTGACAACTAGGAGGTTGCGCCCACTGATTGTGTTTTTTTTTTATTTGCAATGGGAACTACTTTCTTTTACGCCATAATATTTCAGTATGACTACCTGTAGTGATTGAATAGCTCAATTTGGCTTAAAAATAAGTGGTAGGAACTTTACTTTCATTTTTTGACAGTGGAACAATCATCACTGGCACCTCTCTTTTTCTACTTGCTTAATGAAGTAATACCTCGCTGAGATCCAGATGGTCATAAATCAACAGCTTCGATATACCCTCTAGTTTCTGGAGCGTAAATTCCATCTTGTCAACTTACATTTGAGAGGTGGAGGGGGAGGCTGAGGCTGCCTCCTTCAAAGGGTGTGGCTTGGAGCTTGAAGTTGGCGTGGTATGCACAGCACACGCCAAGGCTTTCAAGGATCTATGCATGAAGTCAAGCTAAGTCTACCCACACTTGACTTTAGTTATAGAGCAATTGGATCACGTCTTCTTCTACTGGAAAGGTTGTGACCGCTTTGAAATTAGCGAATCCGACTTACATACCAAGCATCAAAAGATAAGAGCCATCATTTTGTCCTCAAAGACCTTCAGTGAATCCAAAGGACACCCATGTCAGATGGTTTGCTAACTGGCTAGCTAAAATGATTGAATTATGTTGAGAAATGTCTTTCTTTATCCCAAAATCCGCTAAGCAAACAATCGTACGACCTATTGTTCTCAGTTCATCCACTGTCGCTCAAATCCATAGTGGAAGGAAAGTCTCAATCGCATGACCTCATATTTTCTACTCCAAAAACGACCTGTAAGGAGCTTGGTATCTTAGTGAGGCTAGATGTGACGGACCCTTACATCCCCATTTTGGTCTGAAAGGTGACTATACAATGACGCATGATAGAAGAGACGATTAAAGAGCTTGTGTGGGATATTGGCTGTGATCATGGCTAGCTTGTGAGTTATTAGGAAAGATAATTAAATCAAGTTCTGTCTTTTCTAGGCGCTTTCCAATAACTCTCTCAAAGCTGGATAGGCGATATCACACATGCCAGTCAGTTTTCTCATGTGTCGGCACGATTGTTAGGTGGAGTGGGTTAATGTGGTTGAATTTTTTAACTCACATTTTAACATCTAGGCTTACAAGATGAAGGGACCGACTCATGACAAAAATCACCTGAAGTGCCTTGTATTGTTAATTCTTAAACACCGATTATCAGCAAGACAAAGTTTACAACCGACACATGAAACGCTTCATCTAGACAGTTGGCTATGAGTCAATGACTTTCAGCAATTAGACGGTCGTGAAAGCTCGGTGAGGCGTTGACATTGCTGTCATCCTTAGATAGCAAAACGCTTGCATCATATGTAACCGTTTGCGTGATGACAATAAATGCCAGCTGTGTCGGTGCACAGGTTGACAAATCTTTGTGTAGTAGAAAGAAACTCCCGCATTATTTCATCCCCAGCAACGAAAAGTTCAAACTTGAAACAATCCCACAGCTTAAATTCCGCCTTTTGAACTATATGGCCATTCTTCATTTTTAGGTTGCTCGATTGTTCACTTGGTTCTACACATTGGCAATTACAGTGGCCATCGCAACACTGCTCTGCTTTGGTCTCTTTTACCTCGATTTTATACAATCGCACCATTTTCGACGACTCCGAAACAAGCCTTATCAACCACACACTTTTCCAAACCCTCCTCAAGATCGATACGTCTTCATGCCGTCCATAAACTATGCTCCACCTCCAGCAACGCAAAGCTCGTTGTCACCCTACTGCCCGAAACCTCAGAATCAGCCACAGCATCAGCAAGATTTCCGATTAGCAGCACCTATTCCTCCCAACTACGAGTATGCCGATCGACGAGAAATCGGCACTCAGGGACTGTCGAGATACCACAGTTCAATCGTGGAAAGCGAAGAAAGATTGGAGAATGAAGCTCCAAGCTACCGACCTGTGCCGCTGCCAAGGAGTGGCAAGCCATATTTACTGTCTGTATTTGGTGAAGTAAAAGAGGAGCAGGAAGAGGATCAAGAACAAGAGAGAAACGAAGAAGATGACCTGGCGGAAGAAAAAGGAGAAGAGCAAATGGAAGCAGAAAGCCATGAAGAGGAGCCACAACACCAGATCTATGACCATGACATTTAACTTAGGAGTTTATTAATGCTACAATTCATTTTGATATTTAAATCTGTTCCTGCATTTTCTCTTCTTGACTTTTTACCTGGCGCCTTCTTATATGTGCACTCAACGAATCGGGTAGTTGAGCTACATGTGACGCACGCACTTGAATTTCTTATTTGTCGCTGAAAACCAGTGATTGGTCTGGAGTTGCCATAGCAATAGCATATTTTACGGCACATTTTGAGATTTCTATCTCAAAATTAGAAGATTACCTACACCGTTGAGTACCACCTCTAAATAAGACCTGGGCGATTGGGAAGTTGGAAAAGGCTTAACTCGAAGATAGCGCTGAAATAGCCTACACGCTGGTCACACCTTTACCTTATGAGACAATTGAAGGCTCCTCAAGCACATTTTATAACTGCCACTTCAAAATTTACAAACATTAACCTGTCAGAGCGATCTTGCACAATAAAACGGACATAGCAATTGGATGTTAAACTTTGACACTCATTTATACATACATGCGAAAGTGAACACCGTTACCTCGTTCAACATGAATTGTCTGGATTAAAATCCGGATCTTCACAACCTCTTTTAAGAACTGCTAAATAACTTCAGAAAACGTACATGAGCTTGTATTTACCTATGGTCTCCTTCTTACTAGACATAGTTGCGCAAATTAGTTCGAATGGGAAATTGCATCTAGAAGGCAAACAATTTTAGCTCCGTCCACAGTTGTCCATGGTTCACTGTTCCAAAATTGCCCTTGACCCACTTTCCTGTTCACCATTGTCTTTGCGGTACTGGTCCTCATCAAGTACAGTTAGAGTCTTTACTCTAACCAGACTTGCATTTTCCAGCGTTTTGGATATACCGGCTTCTCTCTGCGACCACTAATGCCATTTACAACCATTTTACAATTCATGAAGAAATGCTAATGGACGACGTCTCATTATGAAAATCGTCCCATGCACGCTATCATGAGGTCCCTTAATAAGGCAATAAAGTGTTACCTACGCGACAGCAAAAGCAGAATTATAGATCTAAAGAAAATCGAGGTGTCTCATACATCCGGAAAATTCGCCAGTGAAAGCTGAAAATGTTTACGACGTTTTCTTTTACAGAAAGATGTACTTACAAAACCTCGGGATACAAAGTCACTCCTTTCGTTTTGTCCTTAATTTTTTTACTATTCCACCCTTTTCAGCAGTGTATTTGAAGTTGTTTTGAGACTTTTGCCAGCTGCAGAATAACCATACCCCCAATTTTTACTCACAATCCAGCAAGCATTTATTTTAGAATGTTTTCGCCCCATCCTTTTTAATCCCCGGCCCAAATGCAGCACGTAAGTTGCTGTTTGGACCTTCTACTCGTATCCAACCACCGGTGTATCTTTATGCGGACATAATTCCTTCATTTGGACTTCTCTTCTTGGGAGCTGAGCTGGATAGGTTAAAGTGCACTTGATTGAATGGTTGGTGGACAAGGAAATATCAGCCAGTGCTAGGCGTTCAAAAGCTTAAAAATAAATTTCATTTTTATACCCAAACGTTCCTAGTGAAGACTTTAAGTGGTCGAGTCAAAGGACTTTTTACGGTCAGCGTGAACCGCTACACTTAATATCTCAACTGTTGTGCATGGTCTCAGGTACCTCGTTTTGAAAAGTCCACTAAATGAAGAAATTAGAAGCCACTGCTTCACAATCTTGGGTGATTTCATAAAATAATTAACCATTACGACTGCACTGCCTCCTTCTCTGTATCTGGTAAATGACCCAAAATGTCAATACCCATTCTCTGCCCTGAGAGGGTAAAATGAAGTGGCGCACGTACATCCAAAGGAGTTGTAGCCTCTAGCTGATCTGACACCGCTAAAGCAACAAATGCTGTGGCTCGCCGCCTTGCCTAATGACATCACCATTCACGTATATCCGGGGTGTACGAAACCGCCACCGATTTCTACAATGTCTGGTCTTCGCTACAATGCACACCGTCTTTAATCTATTGTGCCATGGATTTGCACCACTAATTCTTCACACTATCCCTCCAACGAGGATTCTACCTCTTTTGTTGTGTTTACCTTTCCTAATCATGCATTCCCACTATAAGCCAATTTGGTTTTAGGTAATGTCTAAATTGTTTGGCTGCTATAAAATTTTGTCTCATCCGCTTGGTGAGTTTGATGTCAGCATAGGCTATTATTCGTTCCCGACGTTTGTCGTCGTTTCGTGAGAGCACGCTACCGAAAGCATTGTTTTTAGTATTAATTGGCCGGCCTTCAGTTCGAATTAAGAAAGTGCTACAATCGGTGTTCAGCCAAGCATTCTTGTCTTGCCCCTGATCCCTCTACCACACTACCTCTCCCAGTCGAAATCCTTTCTGACGCGGTGTTTTGCGGATTTCGGCAAAGTCCCTGACGAAACACGTCGTAGCCTTCTAAGCCTAGGCAAACTCAGTATTTCCTCCGATTTGACTGCGATGACCTGCTCCTCACCTGCCTTATGAGAACTTTTATTACGGCTATGAGGTTTGACGAAACAGTACTTTTCAACGCTACCATAGGGCCCTGAAAAATGTGACCTAAGAAGGGGCCATTAATAGCAATGATCTTCGTTTTTATAATACTCAAAGCATGAAGGCTAAGATTCTGTAAAAATGGATGGTTCTGCTGTTTCTAACGAAGTTGTCAAATGTCCTGAAATAAATCACAACGATCCCACATGGGAAAATCACTGTTATAACAATTTAGTGAAAGCCTTCATCCTTTCATGTTCCGAATAATTTGAGTGGCCACCTACTATTGCTAACCTCGTGCATATACAAACGCAGTAACTTACAACCAAGTTATTCATATAAGCATAGCCTCACTAGGATTAAAAGTTGCGTGCCATTGTCAACTCTTAAGATCTATGGTTTTGAGAGCCATGTCCTTCATTTTACTGGACTACAATGTGACAAATTTATCTGTCACCACATCCTCAATGACTTCTCCATTGTTGGATCACCGTAAAATGATCTTAAATTGAGGCACAAAGTGGCCTTAGAGCATGCAGAATGGTAGCTCTCCCTTACCATCTAGTACCGCATAGATTCCAAGTGTGAAGTCCATGTGCCATATACGACGCAAGATGGATTCATTTCAATAAAGAGGCTGAATCATAACACTGATTGAAGTGCGTGTGTAGAAGAGCACTTTCACCAATCTCCTTCTATGCGAACACAACGCCGATGAGTATAATATGGCAGTCGCTCTACTGAGTTGGTTACTTCAAGAGACCATTCACTCCGCCACCTAGATCAGGTAAGCTCAAATGCTTTTCATTTTGGCAAGCTTGACAATCCATGAACTTGGTTCTTTAAGGCATTACGTAATTTATCGTTGCTTTGACATTTAGTAGGTTGGATGCAGCCATATTAACAGAAGATTATTACATCATTAACCCTTTTATGCAAGACCAAAATCACGCTGATTGCATCATGGCATACACCGTGAAGCTTTGTTGCAAAGTTGACTCATTCAAGTGATGCGGAAGCAAAGTTTAATTATTTTGAGCTTTAGAATGATCCCAATACACACTTTTCTTATTTGTTTAACTCGTCTCATTTAAATGATACATTATTCGATCAAAACTCTGACGGCTACATTTTGACAACCCTTACATAAGATACTGCACTCACAGAGAAAATGGATCGTTCGACGTGAATAGAAGTGTCTTTCGATGTTTGCAAACATAAATTTACTACAATGTCATCTTTCAATTGAACTCCTTGCCCAGCTGAAATTAAGCCTACAAGCGATGCTCTCACAATTTAGGAGGTTTCTTACAAAGTCCGTTTCGCAAGCAACCGCAAGAGCGATGCAATGAAAATCGCGCCGATTCGCTTTACTTAATTCCTGCAATCAACACTAACCCTTCGGCTTTTTAACTAATTAATACCATCTTAGTAAAAGCCCAAAACAAGATCTTTGTGACGACTTATATCGGCTATTTAGAAATGTAATTATCTTGGCGTTTGATGGGTCCCTAACAAAGTCAGTTGTTGTAACCCGATCTTCAAAGGTAAGTAGGCTGGTGAGAATGTTTAGTGGAGCGTTCAGATGCAGCAGACACTCAATGTAACAGCTACTGAGGGTTATCACGCCATAGGAGTTCGGCTCTGCCGACCTTAGCAAATATCCTTTGGTATTAACTTATTCTGCTTTGTTGGATCTGTACCAACCCCCATTTGTCAATATTTTCCCCCAAGGAATATTTGTTGGCCATAGTGACACAGCTCGGCTTTGAGTTACAAAAGTGAAGGCACTATTCTCTGGGTTTGAGCATCTCTACGCTTAGGTAGTGGTCATTCCCAGTTCTAATGTATGGCATTGCAAGGAATGAGAATGCCTCTATTTCCTTTGCAGGATGCTGGGACTCTCTGTAATGGGATTCGTCTCAGTCATCTTCAATTACATCTTGCGGTGCATCAATGGTGGTCTCCTCAATGTCATGTTCACTCCTAAACCTAACAGCATCTCAAATGAAAAGACGTATGAATTTGACATGAATCAGAAACGCTTGATGAGCTACGTGAAAGGATTGCTCATGATATCAGGAGACGATTTACCACTCGATGTGTTGGAAACCTTTCCTGCGAGTATTGGTGGAGGCAAGGCAGGTGTTGAGGAGGCTCGGGAAAATCCCAATCGTGAGGTTATATTCATCATTGGACCGGTGGCGGCTGCAATCATCATGCTGATTGCTATTATCGGACTCATTCTAATCAGCTTTTGTACCTGTGCCACAAGCTGTTGCCATTGTTCCAAGGGCAAGAAACGGAAGCGTGATAATCGCAAGAAGAAATCACACACAAAGTCTACCAATGTTGACAAAGCTCCCGATGTTGTTGAAGTGGTCGATGTGCAGGAGCAAGAAAAGACACAACAAGTTCTGCCATACAGTGAACCTTTCAATAATGGCTACGACGGATATGCTTATTATGGAAGCGATAGTGACACAGTATCCGAAAGTGATAGTACAACAACTTACGAGGATGACGAACCAAAGGTTAGTGAGTACTACCTTTAAGGCGATTTTATGGTCTGTCATACATAAAGAGGTAATGACTTGTATAAAGATCCAGGTGTCGTCGCGCTAAAGCAACACTAAGAGCAGTCTGTGAACACAAATTTTAGAGCATTAAAGCCATTATAATTGAACGAAATGCATTTAGCCATGTCAAAAAGATATTTTAAGAGGAGTCAGTGGAATTCTTATTAAGTTTAGTCGGAACTATGCAAAATAATTCTTCATTCGTATTAAAGTAGCAAAATGGTTTACAGTAGCGTTGTATCCATATTATAGGGAATGTCGAGCCTTTTTACATCGACTCATTTATTATATTCCTTTTAAAATGAACTATGTAGTAACGAAGGCCTAAAAGTTCCCAAAATCATAAGAAATGCTAGCCTTAATAAGTATTAAGATGTGAAAATTTGGCTTACTGTCAGCTCTCAGGAGTAATGTGGATGTGATTTGGCACAGCCAACGGGAGAGGATAGTCATTTTATCGAGTGGAATTTTAACATTGTTTGACCTTAACTAGCACTTATGCCAGACCTTCAATTTCCACGTATGTTCGGCTCGTTCCTTTTACATTCACCTCCTAGATTCATCAATTTGTGGGTTTTCAGTTCTGCCTATAATACCATCAAGGTGAATTAACGCCGTGGATGGACTGTATCACCTGTAGAACACTATTTCTATGCGAGCTTAAGGATTGACTACCTTTGCTCAAGCAACACCTCTAAGCACAGAATGAGGCCACTTTCCGCACTGTAATGCACCCACTTTGACTGCATTGCAAGTTTGTCCCATCGGGACAGGGGAAAGTAAGAAGATGAATAATTGTGAGCAGATTGAATCCAAGCCAAGAGAGCAATTTGCTAAAAGAATATAACTGGACGCATATGAAGGGATAAGATTTCAATTCGATGTCTCTTTTTCGATAAAAATGAATATGCAAAAAACATAGAAATTAGTAGTGTAATTAAGTAGTATGTGTTCAAAAAGGTGAACGAGTCTGTTTGATTTCGCCTTGCGTGCTTGTTTCCTTCAGTTTCCCCTGCTGCCATGAAGTTGATGTGAGTGATCTTGTAGCCAGGACAGGGAGGTTCAAGACTGGGAAAATGATGCTTTGCCGGGTTGTTTGGTTCAGGCTTTATTAGGAGGATCTCAAGTAAACCCATGAGAAATAATAAAGAATTACAGTCTAGGTCTCGATTTGATTGGTGAAACAGGTGGTTAAAAAAAGCAGAGAGTATCACCAAATGTCCCTTGGAAAAGCTCAATCGAAATGTAATAGTCTCCATGCATAGAACGGAAATGGAAGTGCAATACCTAAAAGCCCTTATGATACCAAAGTAGGGGGCTCACATAGGATCAAAATTTTTGCCAGGGGTTCGCTAAGCATTCTCAAAGCTGGATAGATTGAGAACCTGCTCATCAGTCGCTAGCTTCCAGCACCGATTTCTACGCTTTGTGCAATTAAGTGAACATCTAGCAAGCCATAGGTCTGCTTTCTTGTCTGTTCTTGAACTTAAAAACACAGTCATAAACCTTTCACGTTTTGCACAGGCGAAGCAAATGCAAACTCTCAACGTTGGTTAAGCCTTGTCAAATGAGTGAGATTGTAAAAATTTCCTTATCTTTTCATTGTTTAGAGCTTTATGGAGAACGTGAAAGACATCTTCCCGTTTAACAAAGCCGCTGCGCTCGAGAGTATGGTGGAAGAGCGTCAAGAAAAGATAATGAAGAAGGTGGAAGAGGTTGCAGATCGCTCCGAATTTGTACGCACACACCAAGGCTGTTTTTGTTGCGGTTGTCATCTCCTCACAATGCTCCTGGCCGTAGTCTATGTGGTTGGTCTCGTTGTCTTTGCTATCGTCTGCATTATGGCTGCTCAGCAGGTGGCAGAGGTGATGGAACAACCACCTGACAATGAGGTCGCTCTAGAAGAACAAGTGGAGAACTGGCTGGGAAACAAAACTTCCAACTACAATTTGGCCGGTACCCTGTCGTTTATTCTACAGAAGACACGTGTACTTCTCAATGAAACTGTCACCAACCTCTTCACAAATTTGAGAGGGACAGTGGACAATTTGGAGGGTAAAATGAATGTAAGTTGGGATGCAGTTGGAAGTTACAATGTCTCTCCTCCTGTTTGTGAAAGAATGCATCAATCATTACAACTTTTCATCAGATAGCCTCCATTTTAGTTGTCATTCTGCTGATTGTAGCTTTTAGCTAATAAACTTACTCTGAATAATCATAACTTTAAGCATTGACATAGTTAGGGCAAACCATCCATTAGGGGAATAGACAAGAAAACTTGCTATGATATCTGCTTCTAACCTTTGACCTTGCAGTACTCTTCCGATTTTCAAGCATATAACAATTAAATACTTGAAAACCCGGTATGGTTTATGTCATTCTTAGTCCGATACATAGAAAACCAAATGTTAATCCAGGTGGTACATTTTCTAAACACCTGTACATCCACTGTGTCCATTTAAGCGAATTCGAAAGACAACAGTACTAATCGTCACTGGCTAGGTAAACATCGATACCACGGCTAGGTGTTGATGAGCTTGCCTATGAGGTATTAGGCCAGGACTTTCTAGACATTTGTACCCCAGACTCATATCTGCGACGCATTTTTTACCAGTGAATCATTAAACACAATGTTGCCGTAAAATTTGCATGATATTTAATGCCGTTTCATTTCAGACCACTCTCAAAGACGATCTGGAAAAGTTACTCGCAAAGCTTCAGGAAAGGTCTGGACTTAGTAGAGTATTTACCGAAACAGTCGATCTTTCGTCAAGACTTTCTAACCTTACCCAACTTGTCGAGACGACGATATTCGACCACGAATCTATAGTCAGAGATTTGGAAGACTTGGTCAAAAAGTTCGGTGAAATTCATTCAAAGCTCGAAAAATCGTGTGCATCCACCAAATGCAGTTATGAAGATGTAAGCAACATTGATGCTCATTGATAATGATATCCTGAAGTTTGGCGAGCTCCTTAAATGCGGGCGTCTTGCTTGCAGTTAATCTTTTGTAATGATGTAGGGTTGTAAGAATTCCAACAAGTTTTTACGCAAGAAGTGGCTGCAAATTTTAAAATAACTTGGTTCCTAGCACTTTTTATTTGCATTAATTTTAGGATTTGAAGGTACTCTTAATCGACTTTCGCAAGGATAATGTCAATAAGCCTTCAAATCCCGAGGTCATTAAAAATGTAGACGAAAGTTTTAAAAAGTTTGCAACAAGTATAGAAGACCTGCGGGAGAAAATGGCTGCAATGTCGAGTCAGTTGGTCGCAAACATTACGAGTGAATTAAACTTCGCAGAAAAAATCGACAGCTTTCAAGCAAATATCAGCGAAACACTGAATGAAGTCAACCCAAAAATAGAAGAGCTGAATGTAAACGTTAAGAAGTATATTAGCGAAAGCAGAAAATTCGTCAATCCAGCTCTCTACGCAACCGCAGTAGTGATGTTCATAATCGCTTTCATCTTCTCCGTATGTCTACTACTTTTCATTGTTGAAGCATTCCATCGTCGATTGTTCTCTCCAACTGGAAAAACGCCATCACAACGTACGTCCAACATGTTCCTACTTTCAATAATTAAGTATTACCTTTGCGCTAGACACTAATCATCACGCTTTCCCTGCAGTTGCTGAAGTGTTTCGCACGAAGAGGAGGAGTCACATTTGTGGCGGGTGTCGTTTCCTCATATGCTCAATCCTCTTCATCCTACTCATCGTCTTGTCCCTCTTAGCTGCAGTCATTTTGGTGGTTTGTAGCATCCTGGCTGTGGAGGTGTGTCCATATGTGTACATGGAAAAGGGAATGAACCAGAGTGACTACGTTCTGAACAGCATATTAGCGGGCAAATGGCCTACGATACAGCAACAACAGGGCGAATTACTTGACATTGCGCCTCCGAGGGACATTCTGTACGGTCTGAGCGTGGTCTGTGTTCCCACTGATAAGACTGATCCTAAATTACTCCCCAGTGTTGGCATTAACGAGATGATGAATTTAGAGAAACTTTTGAAGGATGAAAACTTCAAAACCAATGTTGACACATTAATTGGGTAGGTCACCTGCATTTTGTTAATCCTCTCCAATTTCAAATTGGTTACCGAGTCCCTCCTTTGTCTAAGTAAAATTATCTAAACATTATCAAAAGCAGTCGCATAATCCCCAGCGCTAAGTGCTTCCCTTACACGGAAACGACCCTCTCATGTTGACCCCCTTTACTTACCAATGTCTCTTACCTGAGACCAAACCGATTTGTCCAGTCCAAAAGGAATCCAAAGTAGAACTATCCCACAATTTTCTTCACATTTATTGACATACTGGACTGTAATCTACCGTACTGTGAAGGCTATAAAATTGCTTGTGTCATTGCGCTGGAAGTAAAAAGAGTACTTAAGTACTTAAGTTTGAACTCCTCCTTCTTTGATGTTATAGAAATGTCGCTAAGGGAGTTTCAGAAGCCATTCCTGATGACATGTTGGAAAAGGTTAAAAAAATGGAACAAATGGCTGATATGCTGGAGGCATTTCTTACCTCTGTTAGAGCTGAGGTAAGCATATATTAAAGACTTCTCGTTTTATCCTTTTACTAAGAAACCCCTATGCATATGATGACGAAGCCTCTGTTGGTATTATTTTCCACTGAACTTCATCATTTCTCTTCTCAGTCGGTTAATTAGACTTTTGCTGCTGCTCCGCCAGGCAGTACCAGCATCCCTTCATTGTTGATGTTACTGGTGATCGGAATGCATGCGTGTGTGTGTGTATGTGTGTGTGTGTGTGTTAAATGGGAAAGTTGAGGTGATAACTGCTACATTGAGCTACACAATACAAGGTTCCGACTTAAGCTCATCAATTAGAATTTTTTTATCAGACAGCGAAGACTGTCAGTTTTACTTAATAGGCCGCAGTCAAAGAATTGGCAAAGCTTACAGGACCAAACCTAAAGGATTTGGAGGATCTCCGCGAAACATTGGAAAAGGATAACAAAAAAGACGAATTGACATTTAAGGAGTTCGTGGAAGCTCTCGATAAACTCAAAAGGTCTCAAGGCGGCATAAAAAAGCTTCAAGAAGATTACAACAAATTCTTGTCCCAATCTACACTACCCGACGACTTTAAAGCCTACATCAGCACTACAGAAGGGGCTCTAAAGGTACAGTATTTTCTCTTCTCTCCACGTAATGGTATTAACATCGCCGACTTTGGACTTGCAAAATTTTATTCACAAAATAGCCCCATTCCTAAGAACGCAACCTTTCTCAAGAAGTTGAACAAGGAAGAAATTTTTTGCATGAGTAGATTTGGCGTCGTTATTAACTAAAAATGAAAATGGTGTATCGAGTAGGCTGTAGCCCTAAGCGGTTGACTTTTCTACCAGCTAGAACACATTCTTGTCCCCAGATCACCTAATTGTATGTGACTGCCTTCTCATTTCAGCATCTTAAAGACGAAAACCAGCTGAAACCAGAAATGGAAGTGGAGGTAACTGATCTGCTGAGTAAAATCCTCGAGACGGTCACAAATGCAGTGAATGGATTGGTGACAAAGATCTTGCCCTGTGGCAACATGCACTATGTTCTTGAGGCCCTGGTGGCAACTGGATGCTCCTCCTCCGGTCTGGTCACTAGATTCTTCGGGTGGGCACTGGCGCTCACTCTCAGCATCCTTTTTAGCTTTCTTTCTTTTGTTGGCCTCTACAACCTTTGGTGCGTTCAGTCCCACCAGATCAAACGCTTCTATGGCCCCTACTAACATCGCATCCTACAATCATCACATTTTGCAATAAGATATAAAAGTCCCATTGTCAAATGCAGATATTTTTTGACGATAAATTTTGACACTGACTTTGTTTGCCTCCAACTTAAGCAACTGTTGATTTAAACAAAAAGAGTACCATATTTAGCAATGCTCTTGGATGATAGGACGACGTAATAGTGCTTTGTCACCTTGATTACGTTCTAAAGACACCATCGGATGGAATAATATTTGTGTGTGCCTATAGGGTGTTTGGAGACCGCTCCAACCACAAACAGGTTGAGCAAACTCACATTGGAACGAATTTGGGAACAAATTGTGGGACTTATTTGCCTTGCTTTGACAAGGACGACAGTCGGAGCATCATGTGATGTGTTGTCAATCACAAAAGTGACCCAAAATGACCTCATTTTGTAATTAGGCATTGAAATGGCGATAATTTTAGCCTTTTGATCATAATGAACCTAATTTATTAAGTAGTTTATTCTAGCTCTCTATTTAGGTCATATATTACTAACATTTGAGAACTGTACAAGAAGCCAGCTTCTACTGATTAGAGGGCACTGGTTATTCTCGAGAAAGGTAATTTATACAGACACCTAAATACCTCATTATCATCGAAAAGTTCTTTTTCTTTTTATTCTGCTCACTCTCTTACGAAAGAATGAGTCGTGTCTGTGTTGCAGGTGGGCATGAGCGTCACACATATGTGTCGTCAGTGGAACTAGTGAAGATTAAGTGGTCACTTCTAATCCACATAAATTCATGCCAATCTTTGTAGTAGAAAAGGTCTCCTTTGACTACTCATTTATAAAATAGGCTATAAGTGTGCTAGCAAACATTAATAAATGGTGCGGCAACATCTATAGCATACTTATAGTGACGTCTGGCAGTGATTGATGACATTAACACTGATTTGTAGCATAGCTACTGGCAAATGGAAGAGTAAGTTAGAGATTTCACTTAATCGGAACTTTTAATACAAATCTCGTATTTTATTACAGGTGCTGTATCTGCGTTTCCCCAAAGTTACGGAAGATGTGCCAATAGGTGACTTACTCGTGGATAAACCGAAATGTTGGTATCACTGGCAGCATATCTGGATCAGCTTAGGTGTTTAACTACATCAATAGATCTCTGTTAGATTTGTATGGCGAGAATAGCATATTGAACGACTGCGTTTGTAGTCAATTCCACCCACACACATATGCAACACGGACCAACCAAGCATTGAGCAATTTTGATGAAGTGGTGCACATCTTAGGAGTGGCTTTGGTTCGATGGGTGGTTCGTGAGGTGGTGCGTTGAATGGAGACAATTAGTAGTATGTTAATTTGATTCAGGCTACAGCGCAGGAATCAACGCTCCTCAAAATTTTATCAGCAAAATATCCAATCCTACGCGTCACCGTAACCTGTATCAGGGAAAGATTAACGATATACTTATGCGCAAAGCAGTATGATCCTCGTTGTTACTGCAGAGCATAGGGTCGAAATTCATTTAATCAGAAGCGTCGACGACTACGGCTATCTTGCTTAGTGTAGATACGAGCAAGTTATTGCACCACTTGTGGCAAACATTCCCTTCATTCATGCTTTTTACGTTTATATTGGAGTTAGGGTGCGGGTGCTCCTCAGCTTGAGAACTAGGGTGTTGCCCTAAACCGATGCATTTCTCCTTGAATCAGCCTCCCTCAAATGCCTTACAGCCCTTGCTCTCCAGATGAGTGACGTGTGCCGTCACTATCCACCACTCCGTCTTGATAGGTCATCCAACAAATATGACGCCACACCATATTCTACAGCTTTAAAAGTGAACTCATATCGCTCAAATGTACTGTGTCTTGCCGATATGTTGTGGTACAAGGATCAAAGTAAACATATCGACGGACTAACTCATGTCTATGCTCTACAATGCGAAGATATGAGCATGTGCTTCATAGGTCTTCAAACGTCGCAGGTCGAATGTTTTGATCACCCAAGCATGTAAATTTAAACAGTAGCACATGTTAAGGAATGGCTCTAACTTTTGATGAAACAAAGGGAAATTGCGTGACTCTTTAACAAACCAGCATATGTCCCTTTTAATATGTGAAAACGTTCACTCATCTATCAATCTACCCAGTAATAAATCAATACTACTAAATGTATTCAGTAGCCCTCTTCGTACCTCATCAACTTTGAGATTTTTCAATAAGTTAGAGTGGAAACAGGGCATTTGGGTCATCGGTGTAAAACTAGATGGCCCCTTTAGGATAATCCAGCAGCCCTACCGGATGGAAAGCCATAGTGCTCACGTGTGCCGCCGGTCGAATTCAAGGTATAAAAGTGTGCACATCATAGAGGTCATAAACCAAAATTAGTATTATTTCTTATTAGCATCAAAACAACGTAGCAATTAAAACTTGCTGGTGCGCTTAGTCTGCAGATGTCTACTTTTGGTGCAGAGTCTGTACGGCCAAAGCGCATTGGTTTGTGAATTCGTGAACTTGTTCTGACGTGTAGGAGGAGCCAGAGGCGGGGGGAGAGTGGGAGGGGAAGCTGTACCAGTTGTTCCGGCCTGCACAATATCAACTACTCTGACTTCCTTTGATGCCTGATTTATGGCTGTGTTTTGGAGCATAGAAAATTTGCTTGAGAAAGAATGGCTTAAAACGCGACTCATTTGAGAATGCTTGATTTTTTTGGGAGTAAACTCGAACAAAGCATGCGCATGAATGCATGGCATCACAAATCGTAAATTTAACTACTTTTAAGTAGCTGAATACGCTCAGAAATCATCACACCTCGCAAACACAAAGAAATCCGATCACACATCTCTCAATGCAAGTTTTTTGGAATTGTCGATGCCGTATATAAAGTACCAAAGTGAGCAGTTTGCCATTTTAACCTTTAATTATGGAGGTACCCTATTCGATTCATTGCATTTGGGTTTAAGACTCATCTATATCGGTTTACAAGTGGCTACCATTTGCACTTTCTAAGGATTCAAATTTGGAAAACAAGTTCTTTCGAAGAACCACGACATTTCCGAATCATCGCGATGGCAAAGGATAGCTCATCGTGGTAGACTTACAAACGTGTGAATTTTCTGCATGGTCAACTTCTTCTATGATGTGCTTTTCGTTAAAATTACTAACCTGTAACTCTCTTGTGGGAAACGGCCCCATTCCGGCAAGCCTGCAGAATCTTGTCCATTACATCTAAAAAATACCTCCACTCCAAAACTTCTTTGAGCAGTCCACAAGGCACTTGCATTGGAAACCCCTTTAATAAGGTATGCATTTTGAGTGTGATATACATAGTGTGAGCAGAATTACAAAGTTAAAGTCCACATATTTGCTTTGGATTTGCAACTTTTAGCCAAGTTCGGCAATTAAGACATGGTGGAAGGCGCCAATTTCTATAATCTTCAAAGATGGTACCTTGGTATAAAGAAATGCATTTCAAAGACCGAGTATTGCATTGCTACTTCGGTAACAGGACAAATGACGAAAGACTACGACGTGAGTGAGGTGGAAGATATGTTTGGAGTAGGATTAGCACCCACACACGATGATTGTGGACTGGAATAAAGCCA
Organism: Taenia multiceps; assembly: GCA_001923025.3. NCBI lineage: Eukaryota > Metazoa > Platyhelminthes > Cestoda > Cyclophyllidea > Taeniidae > Taenia > Taenia multiceps. The sequence goes on from CM010315.2 coordinate 14,497,955, forward strand.
AGGCTCGGTGCTACGCGCAACGCACAGACAGGGAATGGGATGACGTGAACTAACATTCCACCGTCTCCTCATTCCTTTCACATGCCCTAACCCCACACCGACCGAGGGCGGAGCTCAGGATCCTCTCGCTAATTAACAGTTCAGGTGGAGAATTAGTCGAGACAGCTACAAATGGTCGTGTTAATAATTCTAGAGTCTGATTTACATAACTTTTTAAATGGCCTAGTCTAAGCTAAAATGACATGTGTAGGCGACAGTGGGATGTTCACGGATTTATTGCCCCATTACGAACCAAACAGCTTTTTGGAACCATTCGTTGGAAAAACCGAGGCAAAATTGAAGACAATCGAGAAAATATTAAATAAAAAGGGTTTTATCAAAAGCAGCAAAGTCGACTGTTTTATCGTTCCAACTTTATAAAACAAAGAATTGTGAGATGAGGTGTTATTAAGGGCCGTAGAAACGCTTGATCTGGTGCGACTGGATGCACCAGAGGTTGAATAGACCAACAAACGAAAGGAAGCTAAAAAGTGTGGAGAGAGTGAGCGCCAACGCCCACCCGAAGAATCGAGTGACCAAACCGGAGGAGGAGCAACCAGTTGCTACTAGAGCCTCAAATATGTAGTGCATGTCACCACAGGGCAACACCTTCGACACCAATCCATTCAATGCATCTGTAACTACTTGAAGAATCTTTGTCATTAGTTCCGACAGCATTGGCTTTATATCCTTTTCCAGGACACCTTTCAACTTCACTTCATCTTTAAGGAGCTAAAATGAGAAAGTGAGCACAGGATGTATAGGGAGCTACGGTTTTTGATTAAAAGAGTAAAATGCAAATGTATCTTAAGATTTACATTGATAATACGTTTTGTTAATCCCTTTTCATTTACATTTTGCTTTATTTCTTGGTGATAAGTGTATTTCTTGCAAGCAAACTATTTAATGAATCAAAAGCTACAAGTGCTAAGTCTGTAGCAATTAAATCATTCATTCGATGGCAAGACTAATACGTACCTCCAAAGCTTTTTTGGCCTCATCGATGTACTTCTCGAGGTCATCAGGTAGTGTGGATTGATTCGCGATTCCTTGGTAGGCGTTTTGTAGGACCATGATATCAGTTTGGTTATTTTTAAGTTGCTTAATGGCCGCCTTTAGTTTACCAGCTACAGACGTGCTAGATAGTTTAGCTTCCACGTCTTTTTGTAGGTCTTCAAGTTTTTTCATGTCCACTTCTGTGAACTTTTTCAGTTCTGTGACAGCTCCCTATTTAAAAAAAAAGAGTTTGATTAAGTTCTCTTCAAAATTTTAGAGGAGTATTTGATAATAGCGCAAGTATATTGCTTTGTATGGCTCACTACACCAGTTTTCTACCCTAAATTTGACGTCTGACATCTATACATCCTCATTAGCAATAGCATTTACAATACAGAGAACTCAGAGCGGCGCTGAAAGTTGAGTTATGTAGATTTTGAGGGTAAAGAGTATACAAAGAAACTTCCTACAAATAACTGTTCAAATAACTTTCATTTTGATTACTATTTATAAAGAAGACATATCCAGAAGCCATGCTTCTGATGTACTATAGTGTGAGCTTACTGCAGCATTGTACCATTGCAGAGCCTTCTTTAATGTAGCAACTTTGGTCTTCATATCGTCCAACTTTTGAATCAAATCTTGAGGTATTTGCTTTGAAATCCCCTTAGCCATTTTACTGAATGAGTAAAAAATGGTTTACGCTTTAACAAGTTTTTGAAAGAAGTAAACGAAAGGTCCCATAAACATCAATCTCAAGCATAATTTCCTGCTACAGTTCAATAACACAAGCAAACCTAGGCGTCAATGGTACGGTAGATCAGATTCTGCTCAGTCAGCAAAGTTTTGAATAGCTATGGCAATCTTATTGAGATACTTCGAATCTAGTCGCCAGTTTATTGCACAAATTGGACGGGTTAGGGGAAGTTGATGTCCAAAATTAACGGTATTTCCTGAGCTGATTACATGCACCTAACGTGACTGCTTTTGCTAGTAAAATCAGCCACATCTTCACAGCAAGACAGGATTTACAAAATATAATTGACCTACTCAATTGTGTCGTTAATCTGTTTTTTGAAATCCTCATCGTCCGCAAGCTTTGTCAGATTTGCCAGCTTGTATATGCCAACACTGGGGAGCAATTTGGGATCAGTCTTATCAGTGGGAACACAGACCACGCTCAGACCGTACAGAATGTCCCTCGGAGGCGCAATGTCAAGTAATTCGCCCTGTTGTTGCTGTATCGTAGGCCATTTGCCCGCTAATATGCTGTTCAGAACGTAGTCACTCTGATTCATTCCCTTTTCCATGTACACATATGGACACACCTCCACAGCCAGGATGCTACAAACCACCAAAATGACTGCAGCTAAGAGGGACAAGACGATGAGTAGGATGAAGAGGATTGAGCATATGAGGAAACGACACCCGCCACAAATGTGACTCCTCCTCTTCGTGCGAAACACTTCAGCAACTGCAGGGAAAGCGTGATGATTAGTGTCTAGCGCGAAATTACTACTTAATTATTGAAAGTAGGAACATGTTGGACGTACGTTGTGATGGTGCTTTACCACTGGGGGAGAATAATCGACGATGGAATGCCTCAACAATAAAAAGTAGTAGGCATGCAAAGAAGATGATTGCGATTATGACCATCACTACTGCAGGTGCGTAAAGAGCTGGATTGACGTAGGGTCGTGCCTTGTCTACATACTGCGGAACTTTCTCAGTTAGAGCTTCGACTTGGGGTTTGACCTGATCCAGTGCTGCATCGAGTTGTGCTTGAAGGTCGTTGATCGGTCCCGTAAAGTTCAAATTAGATGTTATGTTTGAGGTCAGTTGACCCGGCATTGCAGCAATTTCTTTCTGCAAATCTTTAAGTTTTGCAGCAAATTCCTCGAAACTTTCGACAATGGATTGTAAATTACTTAACAATGAAGGATCCTTAACTGCTGTTGCATTAAAATTGAATAAGAGAATGTTCAGCTCCGTCTAAAATTAAAAAATGGCAAAAGAGCTTTAGTTGATACTGCGTCTTAGATTTTTACAATCATTCTTCTCCTTGAGATTCAGTAAACTTTTAAAAACAAAAGTTATTAGCTGGCAAACCGTCCCTCCTAAATGCGGTTCAGTTTGAATAAAGGCACTAGCAAGGAAATCTTTTGCCATCAAGCACAATAAAGGCGTCAGCGAGTTCCAATTTAGTATGTATGCAAGGTTTACGCTTTCTAAAACTCACATCCGTAATGCCACAACTGGTCTTTTGACACTCGGCCTTGATATCAGAATGACACTGGGAGAATATTGCATTCAAATCATTCACATTCTTGATTGTAGAATTGTAGTTTGTTTTAGTTGCGTTGATACTGCTCATAAGTTCAGTAAGTCTATTGGAAATATGGAATGTGCCATTAAAGACCTTGTCAATTTCAGTGACATTTTGAAGCTCATTAAATATAGCAGTTGCACCACTTTCGACTGTTGTCTAAAATGAAAAAAATTAAATGTGAGACATAAACAAGTTAATGTATGACTATTTTTCTTTATTCGGAAGGGGATACACAGGAAATGCTAAGCAGAGACTAGCTTACATTCATTTGATCCTTCAATTCATCCAGCGTCTTGTTCATAGTTTGGATGAGACTGCTGGAACTTTCATTTAGCAGTACAAGTGTTTCTTGGAGAACGAAGGACACAGTGCCTGGAAAATTGTAGTAGGTTGACTTGTTTCCCAGCCAAGCAATCACCTGATCCTTCAGAGTGTTCTCATCATTGGGTGGCTGTCCCATCACCTCTGCCACCTGTTGAGAGGCCATAATGTAGACCACCACACACACAACGAGACCGATCACATAGGCGATGGCAAGGATTAGTGTAAATAGGTGGCAGCCGCAACAAAACCAGCCTTGATTTTTGCGCACGAAATCAGAGCGTTGTGCAACCTCCTCTATCTTATCCATTATTTCTCCTTGACGATCCTCTACCACGCCGCCGAAGGCAGTGGTCATCTTGAACGTGAAGAGGTCCTTCATGTTCTCCACGAAGCCCTGAGCAAAGAAAAGGTAGTGTAATTCAAAGCACTCATTTTGCCAGACTTGAACAAAGCTCAAAGCTTGCATTTCTAGAGAGTTGTTACTAGCGTACACTACTGGTTTCAATACTTATCAAACCCACACATTATTAGCTGTTTTAATGGACACATGAAAGTGGAATCGCGCCATGCGTATGCACTAGTTGGTTCTCTTGGTCTGAAATTAATCTTGTCATGATTACGCGAACCACTAACTTACTCCGATTAAATGGGGTAGATTTACAATGCAATCAAAGCGTAATCATTATAGTATGGAAAGTTGCATCGCTTTGTGCCGAGAATGGCTGTTTGGGTTAAAGATGTTCCACAAATAAGTCAAAGCCGAATTGTCTACGAACATTTAGCTTTCAGGGGGTGATGCGATTCCCCCATCGCATTGAGTAGTCTTAATGGCGTTGTAGGCACATCCACAAACCAACGTAGACGGCAAATGCGGGAGACATGTGGAAAATGACAAGTGGCGTAAGGACTGGGCGTGCCATTAGTGCTAATTAAGATCGATTCATGTCAGAATTTTATGTAATAAAATGGCGAAAATAACCTGTCAGTATTATCATTCCTTATCTGCCTTGGACACCTAAACTGACTCCAGGCTAGTCGTTACCCAACTTGCGGTGTAGCATTCTCAAATATTTAGACAGTGAAATACTTATCAATGCAGTTCACTTAGGTGTAAAATCAAGAGGGTTTTCAGTCCTTTAACCAACATTTTATAAAACTCTCGGCGAAACTTTCAAAGTTATCTCACAATATCAACATCGTTGGCACCGTGAAAATAGTTAGGGCATAAAGTGGAGCACTGGCTCTACAACTGTAATAGAATCAGAAGATCTTTAAGAAAGTGATCCTCACTAACCTTTGGTTCGTCGTCACTATGGTCCGAATCGGAATCGCTATCACCTTTTCGTTTATAGAAGGCATACCCATCGTAGCCATTGTCAAATTCTCTAATAGACGAAGGACCTTGTCGCGTTTCACCATTATTCTGCACCTCGGCTCCTTCAGTTGACTTTGGCTGCGAATTCGCCTCACCACCACCAGCACCACCACCAGCACCGCCACCGCGCTTCCGCTTCTTGCCTTTGTGACCGTGACAGCATTCCTTGCAGGATGTACAAAAGTTTATTAGAATGAGTCCGATGATAGCAATCAGCATAAGGATCGCAGCTGCCACCGGTCCGATGATGAATATAACCTCACGGTTGGGATTTTCTCGAGCCTCCTCAACACCTGCCTCGCCTCCACCGATACTCTCAGGAAAGGTTTCCAATACTTTGAGTGGTAAATCCTTTCCTGATATCATGAGCAAGCTTATCACGTAGTTCATCAAGCGTTCTTGATTCATGTCAAATTCATACGTCGTTTCATTTGAGGTTTCGTTATATTTGGGAGTGAACATGACATTGAGGAGACCACCATTGATGCACCGCAAGACGTAATTGAAGATGACAGAGACGAAGCTCATTACAGAGAGTTCGATCATCCTGTGAGGTGAAATAAGTCATTTTAAGGATATTTTGCATTCAAATCAAGGTGTGGAGGTAGAAATTGCTTCACTCCATCTTGAAGTGTTTAAAAGCAGTATAACATTCTACTTTCTCATCGTGGAGCAAGATATTCACATAAAACTTTTGTAAAGGGTCTATGGCTGGATGGAAAGTAGGTGTTTTGCAAAGGGAGCTCGATGCATTTGGATTACACTCTCCGTGTAAAAACAGTGCTACTTCCGAGGCATTCCAACTCGGTGAATAGCATTGGCATTTCCGTAACTCAATGCTAGAATGTATTATTGCACTCAGTAAATTTTCCTTAGAATTAAGTGATTGAAAGATGAAGGTTGAGACGGATTCCACTAAGTATAGCAGGCCGAGACCACGATAAACTCCCCAAGGTCATTATAAGCAGACTCTAACAATAAAACACCGATCACTGACCCTTATGTTAGGTGTCAACTCCATCCAGGCATTCGGTCACTATTTTCCGTCCGTGCTGTCACTGACTCATTCAAAACAGGCTGTTTCACAGATCTCCATGTATGCCATGCCTGAGGTTTAATGCCAATCGTAAGAATTTGGATTAGTAAAATGTTAGACTTATTACTTAGTGACCTTTTGAGGTGCTGAAAAACAAGTTTTACATCAAACTTTTTTACACCGTGGCTATCGCTTGTGACCTTCAAATCAACTTGAAATGGAGTCTTATTGGAAGGGAGCCTTGTGGGCCATTACATCGAGAGACGCCTCTACTATCGTCACACAATCAAGTTTGCGTGTGATTTCGCTACTTTTGTGTGAGTGCCGATAAAACCTTGTTACAATGTAGCCTTAGAATATCTCACTTAGTTGGTGCATTGTTTAAAATATAGAGGTGCTACAGTACATTTCAAAAAATGGGGCAAGATAGGTCGACAGTGTAACGCCAAACCACCAAGTTTTACTCCCAGTCCGCTTAGTTGGACTAACTTTTAAATAAAACTTGTTAGCCATAATGCAGCTCAAGTGTCGTTGCAGTTTAAATAAAAACCCTAGAATTTGTACAGAAATGGACATCTTTAAAGGTAACTGCTGTGGATGTGACCGCGGTCACCTCATTGGATATCATAGCAATGTTCAATCGGCAAATGTATAACGCAAAATTAAATTTGGGAAACATCAATTGGACCAAAAAATGGAGCACAGTTAGGCTTACTTGAACTAAGAGGTGGATTAAGTGTTCTCTTGAAATAATCAACTTCGCGAAGTGAACGCCCTCTTATACTCATTCGGATTGTGCTAGCATGGATCAAGATTGGTGTGCATGCGCTTCCACACACGCACTTCAATCAATGTTGTGTGGCAGGAGAAGGCGGCTTTTTTTTATGCTTTGTTATTATGTGGTTTTTAATACATTGACTTCCTACTTGGTAATCACGTGACGCTTAATGTTGCCTAGCAAAGTAGGTATTCCTTTACGACTGCTTGAGGAGCACGTAATAGTGCAATTCAAGATCGTTTATGGAGGTTATTGAATGATTTAGAGACTGTATAGCACATATTGGCAACTAACTTCAAGATATTCTTAGCCCATGGGAACCAACCACTATAAGTGACTTGGTTGTGCTATTGAGAAGAAGTTTAAATGTTCCACGAGGTAATAGGAATTCAGCAGTCAGTCATAGTGATAAAGAGATGGAAATGGTGGGACTTTCAATCAAGTGTTATTATAGTGTTTGCATTATAACCACAATGCTGACCCAACTTACCGGATGGCAGCCGGGATATAAACATTTTACTGGTCCAGCGACAGAGGTTATCAAACTTGTCTTGTCTTGCAAAACCGAATCGCAACATCTAAGCCGTTAGTTGCTTCAGTTTCATACGCATTTGGAGATTTTCCGGATTTATTCAAGGAAGAGAAGATAATAGGCGCTAATAGACTTTTGTTCCCTTGATTTTGCGTGCTTATTGGTAGGTGTAAATTATTTACAATAGGTTTAAGAGACCCCTGCCCATGGCAGCCGCACCACTCTGATCGAAGTTCAGGGGTTCCCATAGAAGAGGGTAGGCACTGACATTTTGGGTCAGTTAACAACTATTGAGAAGGGAGCGGTACAGCCTTCCACGAAAGTGCCTGAGGCTGAAGCCTCAGGGACTCGAGATGGTAAAACGATCGCTTCTGATTTCTTTACTAAGTGAACCTGTCACAACGGAATCCCCGAAACCGTGTATAGCAATTAAGGCATTGAATTTGGCTATTCACGCCAACTGTACAATGCCAAAATTCCCGGACCATTATGACACGCTTAACGCGGGTCATTTGTAGGATGACTTTTGGGTGAAAGGAATGGGTCAGCCAAAAAAATTGAATTCATTCTCAAGCTTTGAACTCCAATCACTGACTGATATTTTAATGTCCATCAACTATTCAATTAAGTACAACAGACAAAATACGTGTCTTTAGGGGTAGTCAGCTCAATCTTTACCATGAAAGGTCCCAGCGAAGCCCTCTAGAGCCATTATAACCCCTAGGTACGGTAAAATTCCAAATTCCCTCAATGTGAAGATGCATTCTTAGTGACGCAGTTAATTATACGAACAGTTTGGTCAACTTGTACACCATTTGCTAGATAAAAGGAAGAGGTCTAACTGGCAACTAATGTCTGAAATCTTCCAAGAGTGGTGTGCGAGGAAATATGCTCAATACAACGAAGGAAATATGGGAATTATGCTTGTTTGAATGTGTCCTTTAGTCGGCAGCAGTCAGATGGAACTAATTCTATGAACAACAGCTAAGTTCCTAAAGAAGTTAATTTACCAGAATCATTTTGCGTACCTACCGCACACACCTCTCTCTGATCAGTCTCCTCAATACAAGAGTTCGCAATGGGAACTAAGGGAGAGGTGAGATTTTATTAGCCACCATTTAACAGGTATGTTACAGTTTAAAATGCCAAAACAAAGGGATGGAGGGACTCGATGTAGAATTGTCAGTAAAAGAGGTAGTACCTTTACCCCACGTTATGCAGTTGGGCTAGCGGTGAATAAGGAAGAGTAGCGTATAACCTCAAGCGTTTATTATCAGACGGAGCTAAATTTAGGGATATGACATTTCTACATCTGCATGAACCCAAAAACTATTTCAAATGAATGACGAAACAGCGTGAGACACCTAGCTAAGCGGTGAGAGTGGTGATGAAGATGCCGTATTAAATTTCTCACATTCAGTGGTAAACCTAAATGTAAGTATTTCAATTGTGTAAATGTGCGAGAGGTACCCTGTCCCTTGGACTTACGCAACTTTCTCACCTGTTCCGCAGGTGACTTTGGTTTTACCTGACCTAGAACCCAAGTGATGTTGCGCAGAGGACTTGCATAATGAGACGAGGCCCACTAACACCTCCGTCATGCATAGTAAACAATTTGTAGTCACTGCCAATACATGCACAGCTAAGGAGGGGTTACCACGATCCATGGGTGATTCAACGCTGAATTGATTAAAACTTTTAATTGTACCCGTTAAAGGTAAGCATTAATAAGACGATGATGGGCGAGAAAACGGGACAAAAGCAAGTTAGAAGATATGGAAGGAGAAATAGACACTCTTTAAATTTACTCTCGGATTCAAACTGATTAGCATCGTTGAAAGGACCGCTTAGGAATTCTCTTTACAAGGTGGAAGTGTAATTCGAGTTCGGCCTACTTTGGCACCGGATACAAGCTAAACCTCTTCCAAATGCTTGTGTCTGCACAGGTTTCGCTCAGCAGTACTAGATAACTATGATGCAAAACCTTTCTTCAATTTGAGTGAACTCTTAAAAATGAGCTTTACATTTGCGCTTCTCTGGATTGGAGCACTTCTTGGCTCCACTTGTGCGATTAGCTTGTGACTGCATGGCACCGAATATATGTGAGTCTAGGTACTTGTGGTGATTGTCATGACAACGCACAGAAACGGTGTGGATGCGCATATTTCTAACCACTCACAGCTTTCGGTAACGCCATTGAAAATTAAGTGGTTGGATCACATGCTGTCTGGCAATGTGGTTAGCTGACTCCACGTGTATGGCAGAAGGTAAGGAACAAATCTAGTAGAGAGAATACAGGAACAAATCAAATAATCTAAAATAATCGTGTGAAGGTAAGCTCTCCAATTCACTGTCGTGGCATCTATTTGACTTTTTTCCACCATTACCCCAATTTCATGCTCTTCCCGCTCTTACACTAATTTCTTGTCCTTGCCGCCACTCCTTTTCAGCTGTACAGTTTGACAACTTGACACCTCTTACTCCAACCATTCCACACTTTTCGAGATCAAGCTATGGAAGTCTGAGAGTTCAGTTGACCTAAGTCTGCAAGACCGAATTCTTTTTGACCATTATCCTAGCAGATGGGTGGAGTAGGTTCTGCCAGTCAAAAACCTTGCCATTGATAGTGGGTTAAGGACGAACTTTTGTCTTTGAAGGCTGGGTGGCATCAAGGCATATTAATCCTACGGAGAGATCAGTGAAATACAGAGCTGGTATAGCGACCGTACGAAAGTGATGTAAAATAGGTTTAAGAAAAGCAATATTACGGTGTGTGGAACTAAGTCGACAATTTTTTACCCAGGAACGCGATTCATGTCGGTAAAAATGGGAACTTGAATATCGAAATAACTCTTTAGTCGAGCTTGAATTCATTTTTGTTAAAATCACAAAAAATTTGAGAGATTTTGTGAATTTTCTTGAACACGGTGGCTATAGATGACTTATAGACCACTTCAGAAAAAGGAATGGAGAAATCTGCAATACTTTTGAATCTCTAAAGTTATTATCACTAAAGACGAAATGACGCCAACGCTTCCTTCAACCTCGTGACAATTGTTCAACCTGCAGAATTTCTCTTTATTGCAAAATCCTTGATTACCACAAAAGCAACACTGCTGCCAATCAAAGTCATTGCGTAAACGGTTACGTATGATGGAAGTGTGTCGATTTGCGATGATCAAAGTAATGTCAACTCCGGTGCGTTGCAGTTTTTTTCACTTCGAATTAAGTTTTCATGGCCATCACATTGTTGAGACGCCACTAACTCACAGCTGTTTGCTAGCAACAACTGTACAAAAAAACTAACTTTTATAGTCAGTTCAGGCATAATTGGCCTCAAAAATCCCATTCGTCAAGTACTTCTAACAGTTCTAGTGGGTTTAAGGAAGACAAACTACTCTGACAATTATTTAATCCCATTTGTGGGAATACTAGGTGAGCATGTTTGGTTTATAATGTCCCTCCCTGACATTGTTAACTCACCGCTTGAATGAGGGTAATGCGAGAGAATTTCTCCTCTACTCCTCCCTATGTGGGAATCTCCTCATGGATAACTTATATGCTTCTTTTAAAAGAAGGAGTTAAACTTTCTCCCCACTTAGTAAATGGCATAATGGCTCTAGCTGAGAAGAACGGACTGAACGGACTCTTAGGTAGCCACAGGCTGATCGGTCAGTCAGTTCGTCATTCGGTCAGCAGTAAAATCTGGCAGCAACCTTCTTTTGATTTGTGATAATGAGTGAAGGATAAAGAGACCGATTTTAATATTTCTTACGATCCGTTAGATTAAGACGCGTAGGTTTGATCCAGTTGCTTCACTGCTCGCACCACTTTTAGAGTAGACGTAGGTGTAATCCATTTGTTTCGTCATTCATTCCAAATATGTGTGGGAGTCGTTGCACACATGTGCACCCCACATTACGGTTTCTGCCACTTCACGTAATTTTTTTTTAGTGCTCAAGAGAAAGATTTCACCTTCTTTAGTTTAAAGCATCGGTCTTAGAGCGGTATGCTATATAAATTATTTTGCTTAATGGTACCATTTGTGAGGCTTAAGGCATAGGATACATTCTTCAAATTTTGTCAGCTGGAGCCAGCTTCTAGCACCCAGTTAGTCCCTTCTCGCCAAGATCGTAAGCTGGGCTCAGGGGAGATTGCAGAAGTACTGAGAACCTACACTCAAACAGATCAATTGGATTTGTACCCGCCTAATAGTTTACGAGGTAGCACCTGAATGTGAAGGTTAAACAAGTGTAGTGCCGATAACGACTGCGTAAGCAGTGTTGTAAAAAGTATTCTCTGTTGCCAAAATAAGTCCTCCTGCAAATCCTGTGGCAGACCTTAAACATATTCTCCCCTTTATTTCACATTTTAGGTACCAATATAAGAAAAGTGGAAGTGAACAAGTAGGTTACGAAGAAGTGTTCCATTCCTCTCGAGTTTGAAATGGTTGCATTCTTTTCAGATGCACTATTTCTAGCTCTTGGACGTATGAACCGCCAACAGAAAGCATTGCATTCGCTTCAGATTAAATATACGCCAAATGAGATTTGCCTAACCCAAAAGAGCTCACTGTTTACCACAAATGAGGATTCCAGAGACAAGATACAAATCCCCCCTTACCGGAGTGGGGTTGGTAATTACCAAAATACAAAGCCCTACTTCCAAGTCTTGAACAAGTCACTTTAGATCGCAGTTGTTCTCAGTTCACTTTTAACCCAGCAAATTAACTCCACATTTACGCTACGCTCCCATTTCTTAAATCTACCCAGGTGTCACAAATGTGTGACAACTGGATGGACCATACAAGGATGAAGATGATTTAGCCGGGAGATGTAGGGCTTGCAGTGATTGAACTGGTCTTTTCCATAGAGGGAGGTTGTTGCTATAGTAAGCTGTAGTGTAAAGTTTTGTTCTGAGTTAGATCCAAGCACTGGTCCAGTTTGAATAGTGTTGGACATTGACGTTCAGTTATTCAAGACAGACGTTAAGAAGGTGTTTCGCACCTTTGTAAATTCGAACGATAATTACCTTGAGCACTTGTTTTTGGTCCCCAAAAGGATTCAGAAATATGGTAGTTCTTATTCAACTACGTATTTTAGTGCCCTTATCATTCTCACTAAGCAACGACTGTTTGTTGCACAAACTCATAGGACGTGAGACGTGATGAAGTTAAACCACTAATACGCACCCAATTACGCAGAGCAATCACTTCAAACTTGAAGATTGCACAAGCTAGTTACGTAACAGCATGGGGGAAAGCTGTGTGTAAAGCTCCTAAATGTGAAGTAGGTAAACAATGATGAAAAAGGGTCTGAAAGTGTAGGAAGATATTACACCATCCACGAATGTACTCCTATTAATTTGGTAGACGATTGACAGCAGGGCATTGAAGAGCGCATAGAGTTAAGAGTAGTAGAGACAAACTCTGACAGGCTTTTCGATCACTAGTGTAAGATTGGCATTATGACCCATCTCGACGTCCTCGATGCCATATTTTAACTGACCGAAGTATATTGTGGATATTTCGAAGCTAAGACGGCTAATTCGGATCGTTGACAGGAAATGAAAAACTCTTCACTCCTCCCAATAAGGAAGCATTGAAATTGTTCGCTACAGAACAGCGACTCATGTATTACAATTTCTGGGTTCAGATGCAGAGCTGAAATGGAACAGGTTGTCCAAAGCTCTGTCACCAAGTAGCATTGCAAGGACAAATCAGTCAGCTTGGAACAAAACCGTGAAAAACAAACGACTTCCATTGCATCCTCCAATCCAGCATTTGTAAAATTGGCAAAAGTCGCATACGGCAATTTCTGGTAAAATTTTTGGAGCTAGGCCTGGAATTCTTTAGCAAGAGGAGTTGGAATTCAAATTGTGTGAGATAATGGCTTCTCTCTGTGTAGCTAGACGCAGTATGATAATCTGATTGTTTTTTCTCATCCTTTTGGTTAGTCAGGCACTGAAGAGTATGGCCATTGTGCTCTGCCGGGTGAAATGATCTTCAGATCATGCCATTAGCTTCCAGCCTTTCTGTGAAAACTTGGCCCCGGTATTGTGTCTTCCCTCGTCTTCGTGAACGCCTCGGAGTGCTGTGGTATTTTCCACTAAAACTTCACGCAAGTTGTTAACAAACTCGCTTTTGGTAGCTCAGCAGTAAAGGCCATGGAATAGTAGCTGGAAAGAAGTTCCAAGTTCGCCACCAGATCCCTGCTTGAGGCAGCGCTTCAGTTAAGACCTCCCCATTACTTGAGCTTAAAACTCCACTCAAGCGTGTAAGAACAATGAAAAATGTCAAGATGAAAATTGAGTCATAATTTTGGTATTATTTAAGATTTAACTTATTTGGTGAACGGGTGGAAATGATCATTTTGAAATGGCATTATCTACGTCAAGAATCAGATACTTTTAGAAAATAATAACTACTTTGGACAAGAAGTTACGTGTGGTAAAGAGCCTTCTTTCATTCATTTTTCATAGTAAAGGATGCTTAGGGCTAGAAGAAAGTTTATCCATCGCTGCTTATGAAGAAAAACATTTAAACTAGTTTTTGATACTCTGGTTGACAGAGTGTGGGAGACTTTTAGCCAAGATAAGCAAAACTGAGAGCAATTAAAACATATTTTTGCTTCATTTCAACTGTAAAGTCGAGCTAAATGGTGTACAATAGTTTACTGCTCAGAGAAGCAGGATTTTGGTCTTCACGAATCTAAACGTCTTCCACACCCACCGTAAAGGTAAATAAAGTCAGTCCATCACAGTTATGTAATGGAAGTAGGTAAAATGAAGGCTATTCATGGACAAAAACCATTTGCTACGGGTTATATGAGGTTACAAAGCACCGCCCGCACACCGAATTCTTAGTCACCTAAGAGGTTATTTGGTAAGACCAAAAGCTAAACTAAGGTCCAGATCTATTGTGGAAGAATCCTCCCTTTCCTATTCTTCCCCTTTTCCCGCTCTGCTATTAGTAGGCAGCGTGTTACGAGACACCTTTAATATGACTCAGTCGGACAAGTGTGAGAGGCGCATTTCTACGACGATAGTGTCTCTGACTCCTGGGAGGAAGTGCGTTCGTCCGCGACCGGATTAATGTTGTCCTCCCGCCTCTGGCCTAAAAAGCGCATTTAAACAACATAATTATTGCACTTATCACTGTACCTTGTCTTGAACTAGGTTCCCCAATGCCATTCAGATGACTCGGCTCCCAATTGGCTAGATATCGTCTTTGATTCGTTAATGAAATACATCAAGTTTTGCAACAAAATCAAAAGAAGTTTCCATTAAATCAAGGCACATAATCTACGTAAAATGCCACTTTAATAGCTTCAATACCCCTACTAAGGTACTTTAAGTCGTCAGTAAGAATGCGGCGAGTTTGAAAGGCAATGAAGGCATCTCTCAAAGGCTTGACATTGGCTTCCACAGCAATTAAACTAAAGCGAATCTGATCTACAGCATTCGCCCAGAATCGGACTTACAGGAAAGTTCAGCTTGTGATTTTCTGAATGGGATCATTGAGATCGTCTGCAATATTTGCTAAATTTTCAGGCGGCATTCGACTGAGTGAAAGTTTGTTGATGGGGGAATGAAGGAGGTAAATAAATTGTCAATTACTCGTTATCTGTAAGCATTTTTAAGAGAAGACGGTATTCCAAAGCGATAGCTAGTTTTTTGAGGTAGTGGATTCGATTTTGTCTTGGTTCCCCAATTGTATTCAAGTCCTTGGGAGTGGGACCAGCCAAATCTGTTTTAGTGTTCTTGCCTTTGTTATTGCAAGTACAAAGCCAGCTTCCGTAAATAAAACACCCATCAGTCAACAGTCGTTTCATTTCAGAATAACACTCTTCCAACGGTAAAAAACGAACAACTTCCATTGCATCTGCCAATCCGGTATTTGGAAAAGTAGCAATTTCTAACAAACAATGCTATCGATAATGGTAAATTTTTTGAAGCTGGCCATGGAATTCCTTCGCAAGAGGAGTTGGAATCCAAATTATGTGAGATAATGGATTCCCTCTGTGTAGCAAAACGCAGTGTGATTGTTTTTTCTCATCGCTTCTGTTAATCGGACACTGACAAGCATGGCCATTGTGCTCTGTACCGGTGATTTGATCTTTAGACCATGCCACCGGCTTTCAGCCTTTCTGTGCAAACTCGGCCTAGATATTGTGTCTTCCCTCGCCTTCGTGGAAGCCTGAGTAAAAGTTTGTTGATGGGGGAATGAAGGAGGTAAATCAGTTGTCAACTACTCGTCAACTGTGAGCATTTTTAAGAAAAGACAGTATTCCAAAGCGATAGATAGTTTTGTTGAGGTACTAGATTCGATTTTGTCCCATTTCTCTAATTACATTCAAGTCTTTTGGAATAGGACTAGCTAATTCTGGTTTAGTGTTCTCATCTTTGCCTGCCCTGAAACAGACAGGGTACTTATTATTGCAAGTACAAAGCCAGCTTCCGTAAATATATCATCCAACAGTTAACAGTCGTTTTAATTCAGGATAACTCCCTTCCAACCTGTGCATCGCTCACTTCCCGCACTACGAAGCAGACACGTTGATTCAAGACGTTCACCCAACGACTTCCAGGCGTTTCATCTAAGCACTGTGTATTTCCATATCATATGACACCATCGCTATTTTTATGAAATATGTGGAACCGTCATTCGAGTCTTCAATCAATCACAACTCAGAAGTCGTAAATAAAATTGAGTAAGCAGTCTGACTTTGCGACAACGAGGTAGTCCGTCGAGTAGGCACAAACATCGTTTAAAGAAGGGAAGTAGGTAGACAAGGAAATCGCAATAAAATAACTGACTTTGGTGAAGAAAATATTGAAGGGGACGGTGTGAATGTGGTTTCTATGATTAGTGCAGACGTGTGATGAGATTGCAGCAACAGCAAGCTGACATTGAATGCGCACATCAATTCCCCCTTGCAAAATCTTATTTTTTGTGCTAATCAGTCATTCGAAAAGGCGATTGCGCTTTAAATTGAGAGGGTCATGCAAATTTCCTTAGGATTTTGGAGCTACCTGTGTGACATGAGCAGTGGTAATGACACCCACGTAAATTGTCACCCAAATCTAACTTAGCTTCACTTTACGGAAATGACCGATTCCAAGCAAATATATTTAATTCCGCGACTATGAGGGGAAAACTTTAGTGTTCTCTCATTGTTCTTATTCTGTCCTGAGAGAATTTATGCTACTAATTAGCTTTCGTCCATGAAGAAGAACGTAAAAGTTTTAATTATCCAAAATAATATGCTGCAAATGCTAGATTTGGGTTCTTAGAATGCCTTTTTGGAAGTAGAATAACAGGCGACTAATAGCTTCATTATCCTTGTCAAGTGTCCCTCAACTTGTTAACGGAGTAACAATGGCTATGGTCTCATGCTTGACTGCACAAACATTTTTTATCTTCTCAGATTCAACCATATCTTCCGCGACATAAAGTTAGGTCATGCTCCACCTTTTGGGTAGTTTTTCAGACTCCCTGCATATCAGTAGGCCACCTCTGAGCACATATGCATTAGTTTATGAACAAATCGTGAGAAGGTCTAAAGGCTACTCCATTGAGTGCTAAAAAGCGAGTCTGAATTTCAAAAAAAGAATGTTTTTAATCAAGCAACACGCAATCCAGATGGCGCTTTAGGCTTGAGGAAGGAGTCGACTCAGCTCAAAATCTGCTGAAAACAATCAGTGAACATTTTTGGTTTTCGCGCCAGGATACTACTTTTAAGAAAATAAGTAGCAGACGAGGCCAGAAATAGCTCGAGTGAAAATTTGGAGACCTCGGATGCCCAACCTTATTATTATTATTATTAGCGAATAATTTCGGAAGAAAGTTATTTAAAAATCGCCTGCACAGAACCGAACTGAGGTTGACTCTCAGCACCTCGAGAGATTCACCTCTGATCACGGAGGCTTTAAATTGAATCAGGAAAATTGAAGTGTAGTTATGTAAATCTAACGAGATTTTTCGGCTTGATTTAGATTTTGACAAAATTGTTCCCACTGTACCCCACAAGCTAACAGTTCATCAACCTTTATTCTGGCGCTCCAACTGACAAACTTATGCACAGTGTTGTGGAAGATTGCCCTAATTTTGTCCAGTGATAGTGGGTCTAACAGTCGTAAAGTGGTTTAATAGATCGTTTAGGAATATATTTATAGCTTCCTCACAAGCTACAAAGCTCCAAATGTTCGCAAAATGTAATTCTACTAATCCAATTCTAGGTGCTGGGATTCGCAATGAATGGGGATTGTGATGCGTATCGGTCACTCGAAAATCTCCCACGATTTTCAGTACACCTCAAAAAAAGTGGATTTTTTAACTTAAAAGAGGGTTTCAAAGCAGAAGGCATCTGCCTTAACCAACTAGCCTCCGTCGCTTGCTAAGCAAAGCAACTATAAGAATGCCTACTTCGTTTTACTATGCATCATCAACTGGAGTTGCTTTAGAATCAAACACTGGTAAAGGTCTAAGCAGTTTTTACAGTTTTTGGAAAACAATTGTACGTTCAGAAAAGTTGCTGTTGTTAAAGAGCGTGTGACTGTAAAATTGATGAGGTTACCACTCCGTAGATGTTAGTCAATCAGTGAGTTGCTCCATATTGTGTTTTCCACCACATTTTCTGTTATTCCGTGCATTCCTACGGCTCTAGCTTGAGCGCTCAATAGAAGGGATCAAATTGTGCAACAAAATCTAGCTTCACATCAAGTTTGTTACTCGAAATGTAATGAAGGTGTGATGGATGGGAGTGGAATGCAGCACGTCCAAATGGTTCTAATAAACGACACCAACCATCAATCCTGCATTCCGACAAGGATGGGTGCTGGGAGTAACTATGACCTCATAAAAAGGTTCCTATTTTAACTATCCAGAGGTTTTTTGCATGGTTCGACTCCCCAAACTTCTATAGCAATCCCCTATTTGGCATTACGTGAACTCCTCCTCATGGGCCAACATCTAGCAATGTCAAGGTCATTCACATTATCATCAGCACGTGAGAATGAAGGCACTCTCTTTCCAGGGCAAGCCAGCCAGGAATCAAGTAAACCCATGCGTGCTCACCCTACTTATACGCGTCCCTAAATAGAGCCTTTGTGTTCTGGCTGCTTGGGTTAAAATCCCTCCAGAACTTAAGCCTATGGACATAAACACCACTTTGGAGCGATGAAGAAGCCCCTACTTGGAATATTGGATAATCACACTCCTAAAATAGCTAGCAGAGTCGTGAGATCTATGAAGTGGGCGGATTTTACATACAATTCATTACGAGATGGTAATAGCTGGGATAAGATGTGGCCCATACCCAAGTGATCCACCACCATACTTCACTATGTCACCCCCCAGGAGAACTTTCATGTTTGGTGACCTGAAATGAATTACTCCCTAAAGATTAACATCCAATTACGGAAAAGGTTTAAGCATTGTCTAATTTGAAATGCGAGAGATGCTGCTTTATTCCCTTCCCAACTCAATTCATATGTCTCTAAGGACAGACTGGTGTCGCCTCTTTACAATGGGAGATCACATGTAAGATAAAAAAGATCGTTGGGGAGCGAGAGTTCGATAGAGAGGCAGGTTGCAATGGCGATCACTTCAAAGGTTATTTAGGGAGCCTTTTATGGCCATTCACTTTTTGGGCGATGGAACAGTACACACCTATTTACTTTCCCTACATTAATTCCCAAATGTTTTTATTTGAGTTTTTAAGTATCCTTGGTAGAACTAGGTACTTGTACTCCAAAATGATTTGTTGGTGATTCCATCCTGATCATGCGTATGCTTGTTAATGGCACAAAACTGTACCACTTTAACAGCCTTAATTCTCTCTAATTTTCGGCCAAATCTTTCTCTAAGGACAAAGCGGTCATTTTTATTTTGTTTTTGGTTAGCTTCTAAAAGTTATTAGTTTTGGGATTTTAAGCTCTGTCAAGTTAATGAATGTCGTTTCATCCGGTATTTCAAACAAGCCTTATTTTCGTACTCTTTATTGCTTATTTTTACACTTTTGAGTGTTCACGTAGGCTGGTGCATAGTGTTGGTAGTTTGACCCAAAAGTCGATTGCGCACGCGTTTTTTGAGCTTGGAAACAAATGGCCGCGGGTGACCTTGAAGTGACCAATTAGATCGGTAGGATCCGCGGTGATCTTCTAAATATCCAATCAGATAATCCCCGCTTTGGGTTTGACGGCATCCAAGGCAATAAGTTACTGTTTCCCGAACTGCACAAGCGACGGACACCGTATTTTATTATTGATACACCACATATCAGAAAAGTCTATGGATTGGCTTTTGCATGCGACGCGAAAGCGCTTAGTGGAGGTGGCACTATTGCACTATTTCTAAACTAATGGCACCCATACCCATTTTTCAGCGTGAGGTAAATATCAGAGCATCGACAGCTATTTATTCTAATTGGATCTACAGAGTGTCTTGACGCCAATTCTATGTGCGCAGTAACGCCTGTTAATTTATACCCATCCCGAAGGTAAAACACGGGTTTGGGTGTAAAATAGCTAAGGATTTTTAAGACTTTGACTACGCAAAACGCTGTTTTACTACACGAACAGACTTCAAACAAATTATAGAGCAGTCCGTTGACTGCTCTACCAAAAGCTTCTTCCCGTTAGTAAGCACTGTTGCTTGTTAGAAAACAGCTAGGGTTATTAATCCCATAACAGTCTTCCGGAGTCATATGATGCTTCTGAAGTCCTCACAAAGTAATCAGGCGTGGGGCTGTATCGATACTCCTTTTAGTGTCCGTTGAATTTTGTTATCAAAGGTGTGTTCCACTAGATACCTTCTACAACAGCCAGAACATTTTTGTACACATGATTAATCTTCTGATACTGCATCGTGTGGTATGATGGGACTTGACATAAATGTCGGTTACAACGTCGAGCTTTCCGGTCTTCTGCTGCTTATGTTACTCTTGCCACTATCGTCTCGGCTTCCCGTTTCCTTGCAATAAAGGTAACTCAATGACTGCGTACCTTTTAAATCTTCAGGAGCACAACAATGATAGTCTGGTATACTTAAATCTCCACTATTGTTCGTTCTAGCAGAATCACCTTTTACCCATTCCATTAGCCTTTTAGTCCTCCTAAAAGGCTCCGGAGACTATAGCACCTTTTGTCTAGGGTCACTAGTCACCATCTCCACATGGAGAAGGACGAATCACTCACATCCTGAACACTCAAATTAATGTCTTACCAAGAGAATAATTAAACCAGGGAGTTGGCTTGAAGACATCCACTAGTCATGAATTTAGCGAACAGAAATAGATGTGAATGGGCGCCTTCAACGCTTTAATTGGCGACAAAATTACACCTTGAGGGGAGAATTGTGACTCTACTAGCAATGTCGAAGCTAATGTAAAAGGATGATTCTGCTAAAATAGATTTCTAGAGAGTAGAACTAAGGGGAACGATTGGGTTGATCAAAGTTAGCCTCTAAGTCATGTTAGCGAATTCCACTTATTTCAAAACCTTAGCACCGTCTTCCCTCCCGACAAGGAGATACAAGTCAAGAAGTGGATTTGAAAGTCCTTTTCACAATCCATTTATACAAGTCCATTTAGCATAGTCACAATTTATAAAGTAATTTTATTTTAACCAGATGATCTCATGGATTGGAAGAACAAATTTACGAAACTTTTTTATCATAAAAACATGCGGCATTACTAGTGAGCATATTACTTTCCGTTTTAAGTAGGTATAGTTTTAAATAACCCAAACGAGTATAGTCAACTGGCCCATAAATATGACAATTCGCACGCAAAGAATCTCAGAGAAATGTGTATCGACGCTTCTCTTCCGTCTTGTTAAATTAGACAGACCTCCCAATTTACTGGATCTTGATAACCACACTTCATGAGCATAATTGCTGTGGAGTGTCCAGTGGTAAAACATGTGGAAACTGGAGAGTGCATTTAGTTTAACTCAAGTTCTCTTGTTTTACCATTTTTCGACCTGAATACCACAAAGTGCAACCCATATGCAAAATAGGTTTGAATTACCCTACAAATGAGTCTTGGCTTGATGATGGCAATGGGGTACTTGACAAATTAGAAAGGATGATAGCTAGAATGTATTGAAAGACGTGGAATATTAAGGGAATGCTTAATCCCAAACGATTTCTGACTTTAAAGTGGACACCTTGTTCTTCTCTCCCTCAAATATTGTTCATGAATTATCCCATCCAGAAACAAGCTGGAAGTAGTACCCCAACTAGTGAAGTAGTTGCTAAACTTGTCCCAAGTAGTTATAATCTAGGTTGACTAGAAGAACTCATCCCGACTTTCCTCTGTTACCCTCGTAGAATAAGTGAGAGAGCTCTGGACGTCGGATATTGCAACGACGTCGATGTAAACATTATCCTCAAAAGTTATAAAAAGAATTAAGTACTTTCAAACGTACAGAGGTTGAATGCTTCCACCAGCAAAAGCGCTTCCAGGGATCTTTGCCTTTTCAAGCTGCAGATGATGTGTCAGTGAATCATTTTGATGATATCTGGGCGTCTAGAGCTCATTAAACAATTTCAATTCACACTTGACGGATAAAAAAAGGAGTTTACCCCAAAGAATCAGTCGTTACCTTAATGAAGAAGCCAGTCTGGTTGGAAGTGTACTGATAATAACAGTTAACGCAACCTCCCTCCGCTCTCCTCTTCTCCCCTCTTGAACTTCCCCATCATGTGCTGTCAGAGTGATCGTCAAGGTAACTGTCCTTTACCAAGCAATAATCAGTGTCACGTGAATTCCGTGTAGAAGGTCAATGCGTCAAATGCAAAACAAAACCAAGCTATGAAAAAAAGCCCATTCCAATCGCCACACAACATTGGTTAAATTGTGTGTGTGGAAGAGCCTTCACACCAATCTTCCTCAATGCTTGCGCGACGTGGATGAACTGGTTGTTTTAAGAGATCAGCTAATCTCCCACCCAGCTCAAGTAAGTTTCAGCGTGCTGCATTATATTAACAAGTTTTACCTCAACTTTAGCCTAATAGGTGAATTAGCGATCTGACATTGTCGCTTTCCGTTGCAATGCAACACCACGTCTCAACCAATGTACCGTATGGTTGAGATTCCCACGGTTTTGCTTTAACAAGAATCTGAAAGTGCCTATGCAAAACTGTTTGGTTACACGCAAACTTGATCGTTTGACGTAAATAGAGACGTCCATCATAGCCTCCTGCCAATTAAGAGGTTTCATCTAACCCTGAATTACACGAATTACTTGCTTCATGATGGAGAATTAGACGGCTACACAGCGTCCATGCATTGTTGCTCTATCTCTTCTCTAAAGTAAAATCTAAATTTTTGGGTCTCCTAAGGAATGCTCTTATCTCTCTGTAATGGAATTCGTCTCAGTCATCTTCAATTACATCTTGCGGTGCATCAATGGTGGTCTCCTCAATGTCATGTTCACTCCTAAATATAACGCCACCTCAAATGAAATGACGTATGAATTTGGCATGAATCAAGCACGCTTGATGAGCTACGAGAAAGGATTGCTCATGATATCAGGAAAGGATTTACCACTCGAAGTGTTGGAAACCTTTCCTGAGAGTATTGGTGGAGGTAAGGCAGGTATTGAGGAGGCTCGGAAAAATCCCAATCTTGAGGTTATATTCATCATTGGACCGGTGGCGGTTGCGGTCCTTATGCTAATTGCTATCATCGGACTCATTATAATAAACTTTTATGCATCCAGCAAGGAATATTGCAACGATCACAAAGGCAAGAAGCAAAAGCGTGGTGGTGGTAAGAAGAAGTCACTATAAAAGTCAGCTGAAGGAGCCGGGGTACAGAATAATGGAGAAACGCGACAAAGTCCTTCGTCTATTAGAGAATTTGACAATGGCTACGATGGGTATGCCTTCTATAAAGAAAAGTGTTACAGCGATTCCGAAGGTGATTCGAGCGATAGTGGTGACGGCGAACCAAAGCTTAGCAGGCATTGCTATTGAGGTGATTTTCCTGCTATTTCATTGAGGTAGAGCCCTCATTAGGCAGATATCAACGTATGTTGCGATCCTAAAGCCTTACCTTTCCAATGAAATACACTTTGAAGTGCTAACGGCAGAGCTTGTGCAAGGAGTCTTTGGACATTCTACCAAGAGTTTCATGGGAATGTTAACCAAAAGAAGCGAAAATTTCTGTGATTTCACATCAGCTTGAGCTCCGTTGATTTAGCCCACACTGCCAAAATTGCTCAAGATTTATGTGATGCATTTTTGACAAGAATTTTGATCCTTTTTAAATCCTAACTCTCATAGTTCCGCCAGAAGATAGACACGAATTAAACACTGGACGGTCACATTAATCGCCTTCCATAAACAAGTAGTAATGGAGATTTATTGGACGCGTGCTTGTTGTTGTTGTTGTTGTTGTTGACATGCTTCAGAGTTTTGAATCCACATGAACTGTTTGACAGACACCTGTGCAACTTATAATTTCCTACCGGTCTCCTTCATTCACCGTCCACGTGGGTTTGTAGCAGCGCCTATAATGCCATCAAGGTCAGTCAGTGCAAGGGGAGAATCGTATCGCTCCCCAGGGCTCTAGAAGTGTGTGGGTCATTCAGATTTGACTCGGTGATGCAACATCATTCTCTCAGTCAGCAGTGGTAGGCATGGAGTGGTGTCACCTTCTGCACAGTAGGTTAGCCACCCTGTCTGCCTTGTCATTACATCCCATTAGACTTGGCCTTGCGCCTTACTCTGTTGAATAGTAGCACTAGCTTCATTTTACACCTAATAAACATAGCAAATAACATAAATGTTATGTACTCCTAATCGTATGTTTCCAATCAAATGAATAATAATGTGTAGTGTATGCACGCAATAAATCAGTAACATATTAAGTAGTATCTACCGGGTTCTGATAGTTCCTCTCAATCAAGTGAAGTAGACATTGGTGAGTTTGCAGCCAGGATATGGATATACAAGCAAGGGAAAATGATATTACCACTGGCTGATGGTATGTAGAAAAGGCTCAGGCTTTATCAGAAGTGCTTCAAGCAAACTCATGAGAAATCTACAAGAAGAGCGGAGTAATTTTTAATAGAAAAGGATTAAAACGAGCGTGTAAGTAGATAATATCCCAAATGGTTTAGTTTGGCATCGCAATTTACGGAGATATCTTGATTTTTCGAATTGAGGTAGCGCATATCAAACCGTCAAGAGTCTGTCAAAATTTAGACAAGTGGACTCTAGGTAGAGCATACAGACTGATGTCCTGGTCATCCATCCCCATTTCGGCAAGGTGAGTAGGAGCTGCTATAGATTACTTTAAGCACAGACCTCCACGCTCTGTGTAGTTAGAATAACATCCAGAAAGGGGAAAGTTTGCTATCATTGTAAAAATTGTGCCCGTTTTTCTATCCCTTGTCTGTACTCATACGTTAAAGCACAAACGCATTTCAAAATGCTTTGAAGCAATTGTCTTGCATTCGCGCAGGAAATCAAAGTGAAAGTAAGCCTGGTGGAATTAGAAAATTGAATAGCTCCAGCATCGTTTCATTGCTCAGGGCTTTGTGGAGAGCAGGACTATTGCCATCGGCGACATGGTAGAAGAGCGTCAAGGAGAGATAATGGATAAGATAGGGGTGGTTGTATAACGCTCCTAATTCGTGCGCAAAAAATCAAGGCTGGTTTTGTTGCGGCTGCCATCTATTCACATTAATCCTTGCCATCGTCTATGTGATCGGTCTCGTTGTGTGTGTGGTGGTCTACATCATGGCCGCTCAACAGGTAGCAGAGGTGATGAGAATACTCTGAAGGATCAGGTGGTTGCTTGGTTGGGAAACAAATCAACCTACTGCAATTTTCCCGGTACTGTATTGCTGAATGAAAGTTTTAGTGGTCTAATCCAAACTATGAACAAGACGCTGGATAAATTGAAGGGTCAAATGAATGTATATTGGTTATTGCTAAAATTTACAATATCCGTTCCTCTGTTTGGGAATAAGGATGTCATTTAACACAATTTTTAATTGATAGCCCCTGTTTTATCGTCAATCTCGCTGCCTATATCCTCTATCTTACGATTCCACCTCCATTCAGCCCACAACGATGCCTTAATAGCCTAGAACTTGAGGTAACCCTTTGGTTACCACCAGAGGTATTGACGTGTATTTGACAGCTCGGTGTCGACTCGCATCATGCACAACAGGTTACATCTAATCTAGATGGTCGATTAGGTAACACCATGTCCGAGTTTTGCAAGTTGAAAGTGCGGCCCTAGTACAGCTTTCTCAAGATAATGGAGTTGACCGCTGCCGGTGTTGCAGTTGTGTTTTCGTTGATCCTTTGTCTTAAGGTGTGCGGTAAAATGACTAACAAATGACAAGGCGTAGACTTGTCCACATTTGAAGTATAAGCCAGGGAAGTGCAATCATTTGCTATTTTTTGACCTCACTTTGAACCACCGAACGTTTGTGTGACGCCTTATTACAATCTCTTGTGTCGGTAGCTGTAGGATTGCAACGCAGCTTCATTACCTCACTTCCATACGCACAAATCATCCATCCATAACTCTGTTTCCTTCTCATAATTGGTTTTGCTACTTTTTAGGCCACAGTTGAACAAGGTGCAACTGTTCTACTGAATGAGCTGCAAAATGTCACTGAAGTTAACAACGTTTTTAACGGCACATTCAATCTTTCTAGAAGGTTTAATAGCCTAATGAGTAGTATCAATGCCACTTTCTACGATTGAGAAGGTAGTTGCTTTGAATGCAGCGTTCGTCAGGTGTTATGTGGACATTAAGGCCAATTGTAAACCCAACTGCAAAATTACGGACGCAAGTACCAAAAGTATTATATGTGTCTGTACAAAAGCACTCTTCTTAGTTAACGACTTCGCTGCACTTCGGAGGCAAAGCCTTTTTTTTTTGTTAGTAATATCTCTGAAAGCAAACGTCTTGCAAAACAACGAGAAATAGAATGATTGTGCTATTCATGACACTGGGTCTCCTCAAGTCTATTCATTTTGCTTAATTTAGGATGAGTTGAGCATTTCCCTCCTCAAATTTGGTGCAACAGCAGTTGTGTATCCTGTCGGTTCCAGTGTACGGCAAGTTATTGTCACTTATTTTAACGAGTTTGCAGCCCCAGTCGGCGACCTTCAAAGACAACTGGATGGAATGCTGAATAAGTTCAAACTGGAAGTAGAAGATACAGCTAAGAAAGTTCTGTGGTAGGTTGACAAGGCCAGGCCATACATCGGTTCCGCTCTCCACTCCCCAGCAGTGGTAATGGGCATAACCGCCCTCATCTTCATTGCATGCCTGTTGCTATTCACTGGTGAGGCATTCCATTGTCGACTGTTCTCTCCCACTGGTAAAGCGCCGTCACAACGTACGTTTAGCAGGTTTCTACCTTTAATAACCAAGAATTGCCTTTACGCTGAAGTGTTTGTACAAAAAAGGAGGAGTCACATTTGTAGTGGGTGTCGTTTCCTCATATGCTCAATCCTCTTCATCCTACTCATCTTCTTATCCCTCTTGGCTGCAGTCATTTTGGTGGTTTGTAGCATTCTGGCTGTGGAGGTGTGTCCATATGTGTACATGGAAAAGGGAATGAACCAGAGTGACTACGTTCTGAACAGCATATTGGCAGGCAAGTAGCCTGTAATACAGCAACAACAGGGCGAATTCCTTAAAATCGCGCCTCCGAAGTCTGTCTCCTCGCTGATAAGACTGATCCCAAATTACTCCCCAGTGTTGGCATATACAGGCTGACAAATTTGGCAAAGCTTACGGAGGGTGAGGTGTTCATAAAACGGCTCGACGAGTCAACTGAGTAGGTCAGCTTTGTCCTCCAATTCTGTGCTCCTCTGTAGGGTATGCAATGAGGCAATATTTGCGTGCATGTCTCACAGATGTCTACTCATGTCAACGTATTTTGGATTAGGGCAACAATGAAATTATTTGGGCCAGACCCAGGCATAATTAACACTGCTAGGCGTAGGTTGTCAAGGCTATCATTCTTGATGGCATCCCCTTTCGCAGGTGATGGCCTAGCTCTGTTGCAAGCAACTCTCGACCATCGTGATTGTCGATAATACTGGTTGACCTTTCAATCGCCATGGTTGGGCTACAAAGACAGCACAGCATGCAATAAACTATGCACGTACTCTGAAGGGCGGTTAGGAAATGCCAAAACCGTAACTAGCTTGATGCGACTCATAACTAAAAGGTTTTAAGGACATGATGAGGAACTTCTGCGGGGTTTTCAAGTACAAACGGGAACAACAGGATATTTAGATGTAGTAGGTGTTGGGAGAACAAAGTGTTCTGGTTTCTCGATAACAGTGAGCTTTTGAATGCCCTCTCTGGGTATAATTCAAGTAGCCATCCCCTAATAAGGGTTATGTGTACCTTTTAAGTAACCATAGCTGGGGTCGAAGTTCAAGAATATTCATTAGTGATGTGGAATTTAACAGTCCCAAGTACAACAGGCTTCTCCACCACATAAGTGCCATGTGTCATGCATGGGGATGTCTGATGACGACAGTTTGACATGACCTGAGCTTAAATGAAACAAACTTGTCAAGCAAGGTTTGAGCTTTGACAGTTGCATGAAATTTATTACCTTACAAATGATTGCCAACCTTTTTACTCAGCCGCTAAAGCCGTTGTGGCTGGCAATATGTGTCATGACCTGAAGCAGAAGGTGTCAGCTGGATGGGGAAGACATATGGGTCTGTTTCCTCCTTATACAGCATAGCACAATGACTTCATCAAAATTTTTAATTCATAAACTCGTACCTTACTTCAAAGTCGCATAAACTTCTTCCGTCAAGATGGAAAACGCAAAGTTTACAGAAAAGCTGTCATTGTGTCACTTGCTTCCATTGCTATCTCTAGCCTGGGATGGTAAAAATAACCACCGAAGATATTTTTTCTGCTTCTACAGAATCAGCTTACTAGTTCAATTCAAGCCTTATCAAAGGTTATTTACAAAAATGTCAGAATTAAACCGGAACTATACCCAAATCTCAAACGATGGTCGCACTTGTTAACCGAGCACATGAAAACATGAATTCAAATTATCAACCAAAGCTGTCATCCAGCAACTCGATGTGTTGCCTACTCTTAGATAGACATCATTTCTGAATTTAGAAGGGCAGGGAACAACTTACAGGTGAACTGACTGAATAAATGAGGTTCCATTGCATCCTACGAAATGGACTGTTTTCGATGATAAATAGCGTCTTATCTACATCAACATCAGATGGATGAAGATGCATACAAAGAAAAGGTGAGATTCCATGAACTATGTTGTCTTAAGCGAGAAGTAATTTTTCACGCAGGGTTAATGGTACTCGCAATTTTCTCTAAAAGAAAGATGGGAGTCTCTGTGGACACCTTCGAATTTTGTTGACTTGCATCGCATAGATGGGTCACGGTCACGGTGAACACTTGCAACAGCAGTCCATCTCACATCCATAAACTCACCAAGGGAGCGGCGTCTGTTGGATGGGTAGTGAGTAAGTGAATGGACTGAATGGAGACAACCAATGGCGTTTTTGATTGGTTCGTGTTTTATCAGAGACACCAGCCCACTTCGCAAGTTGGTTAGTAAGAAACGATCCCCTCCTGACTGACTAACCGTATGGACTAGCAATGCAAATTTAGAAAGCCTTCTTTAAAAAGAAACGGAGCTCTGGTTCATAAAGTGTGACATGTTAGGTAAGCACAATTCTCCCTACAGCTTACAACGCTTGTGCTTTCAATTTGTTCTAACAAATTCAGCCAACTAGTCCAGCAATATTATTTTTACCAATTTTTACCGTTTCCAATCGGATTAGTTGACGTAGACAAACTAGCTGCATTGCTGGACCTCGCTACCAACATTTTATGAGTTTAGCTAATAAGGGAAGCCAAGTGTTCCACTCTGTACCAAACTCTGCTGTGTGTCTAGCCCACGTCAGGCATAAGGCAATGCGTGTCAACAATCGGGTGGTCAGGTCAAAACTGAAGCCCTCATCCTAAATTGACTGGTCGAAATTGATTGGCACTTCCTAACCCTAAATAGATTCTCATTCTTCCTCATTTTTTGGTACAAATCCATCATAGCTACCACGACCTTCTTAACAGCAGTGCTGGCAGCCGGTGACACAGGCGCTGGAATACCCGAAAGGCGATAACTCACAGGGGAGATAGAGAGGAGGTTGCTCACGGTGATTGGTTGACTCTCAGCTCCAGCGCCGTCCTTCCCTTCAATTTTTACACTTTCTAGTAGTAGCACGCCGTAAACATGTCTTAGGACTCGAAGTCATTCAAAATGATTTTTTTTTTATCTTGGAATGCAACACATTCAAATACGGCTTAACTAAAGTAGCCACCAAATTTGATGGAATGACAACCCCAAATTAATAATTAATACATTTTGAAACTTGAATGAATTAATTTTTATCTAGTAGAAGAGTTCCTAAACTATTGTGAAGGAATAAAAATTTGACACCCACCCCAGTCCATTAGATTCGATCACCGTCTAATCAATGCATAAGGTCTCTAAGTCAGACCTTAGATGGAAAATGGACCTAATCTTAATGCACAAACACGATCGGGAAGTGGAAGTATGGATATCCC
Organism: Taenia multiceps; assembly: GCA_001923025.3. Classification (NCBI taxonomy): domain Eukaryota; kingdom Metazoa; phylum Platyhelminthes; class Cestoda; order Cyclophyllidea; family Taeniidae; genus Taenia; species Taenia multiceps. Next base: position 14,527,977 of record CM010315.2, read on the forward strand.
TTATCGGTTGGTGAGGGGTCCTTGAGTCCCGCCTTCGGTCGGTGTAGGGAACGAGGCTGTGGAAGGCATAAGGGGATGTGGTTTTGGTCTGGATGGTTGGATGAGTCATTTGTCCCCCTTGTCTCTGTAGATGTGCGTGGCGTCGAGCCTTGGTCTCGTCCAGTCAACAATCAACTTGTATGAGTGCAGTCTATGCCCTCTAGGTGTCTCGACTCCTCGCCCACATCATCATCCTGCTTCGCCTGCCCATTTCCTCAAGTAACAATTGGCCTAACATCCCATCTTGACTACTCTTCCAATCATTTCCCCTCTTCGCATTGATGTTCTTCGTTGAAGACCATATAAATTGGCTCCTGTCGTCAAACTTATGCTCATCAAGCAGGTTGAACGGTCGCAATTGCAATACACAAGGCTGATTTCTATGTTGCGCCTGCTGTGCCAGTTTCCTTGTTGTGTTTACGAAATTTGTAAAATTATAAAGTAGGACGTAAGCAGCTTTTTGAATGTGTGGATTTCGACATGGTAGTTTGGCCCGCATCATGCATAACATTAACCGAGACCCACACCTAGGTAAATGGGTCTGTGAAACGAACCCTAGATAGACTACTCAAATAAACTTTAGTGTGAAAGACATTTCAAATGCAAGGCTGATGGGGTACGGTGGATTAGCTGCCATCTATGCGCTGTGATGGAGCCGGTTTCCACCAATCGACTCGAAGACCAGGGGCATTGGCAAAGGACACATCTTGAAAGAAGATGACCATGCGAAAAACCTGTAAAATATACTTACTATTTAAGTGTAAACCATTATGTATCACGTCAAGCGCCTAGCGAAGTAAGCAATCAACTTGGGGAGGTGGTTTAAGAGCCTTTAGTGGTAATGGACTCGGTAGGTACTGCCAAATGGGGATGGATGTCCATAACGTGTCATTTTAGCAATAGAATAACAGTAGGCTAATTTTTAATGATAATTGCATGAAAGTGATTCCATTAACGCTTTACAAAGGAATGGAACTGAGGAATATGGCTAGTCTGAACAGATGATCCTGACTTTTAAGTGTTGTAGGCGAATTTCGTCCAGTCTGAACGACCCTGACATTGTCTATCCCCTTGGTGAGGAACTCTGACCCAAGAGATACGTGAAACAAAATAGCCTTATGAGGGAGATCTGGAATTGTACTCGTATTTGTAAAGGTCTACTTAAAGCAGTCACAATTAGTAGGCGATTGAATAACCCTGTGAATTGGTAATGCAAATCAAAGATTTCCCCTTTGAATGGAAACGAGGATTGGATTGATACAATGTGCAGCGTAATGGATAAGCATAATTCTTTCAACCTTTCAAATATTTTATGCTTGTAAGTATTCCTAACGAGTTCAGTCAATTAAACCACAGGCAAATGTGTTTCACTGTTTTCAGTCCGACCCGTAGAAAAGAAAAAAACCAGCCAAATTGCTAAAGCTCGGTAACAACACGTCATGGATATCACTGAGGTGAGGTGGCAACCGTGTACGCCAGTGGGAACCCCAGTGTGCCTTCATTGGCCTCATTAAAAAACGACCAAGTCAATGGCCTAAGTGATCAACAGTGTAACTCAAGCAAAAATAGCAGCACTTAAGCCAACGCCTGCATCTTTATTCTAAGTTGTCATATCAAAGTATGCCAAATGTATTAAAAACTCTGTCGGCGCTATTGTGGTTGCTATGGTAGCAATATTAGCCAACGAATGACATAGATGAGGCGGCCAACAAATGGGAATGGGTGGCAACCCAAAGCCATTAAAAGCACACGGAAGCATGGCAACTGTAGCATACCCCACATTTTCTTACTTAAAATACAAGTGTTTACTCATAGCTATTAGAGGGACTCGCGGTTCCGGCCCCGTTCCTCTTCCCCCTCACGTATTACTCTTTCCTGCGATAGAACTACATAATCAGGTTCAAAAGCCATACTTTCAAGCTTTTAAAAATTCAATTTTATCTTAGCACTCAGTGACATGAAAAACCGTTTTACGCTAAGCAGCAAGTAGTGGAAAAGGGTGTTCCTGAATCATTCGCAATATGTAGGTCCTGGGCCCTATTTTAAACGCGATCTGACTTTTATAACATCCGGAAACTAGTTGGAAGCTATGTCCTAACTATGTCCTATGTTCCAGACTTGTCCGAATTGGTGGAAACTCGGCAGTTGTATCAATCTGTCAAAATTGTAAAAAAATGCGGACTTGATCTCTACTTTCTAAATACTCTGAATGGTTCCCGGTAGTGGTTAATAAAATTTCCTGCTTCTCGGAAATACGACTTTTACAAAATCATATTGCTCTCAAGGCTTAAGCTTGGTGTAAAAAATAACATTGCCTTAGTCGTATATTCTTGTCAAAATTTGTATTTCATTCCAATTTTACTGAACTTCCAGACACCAAACCATCAAAATCCGCAAACCATGTTCCCCCAATGGTATCTTTTCTCCCTCCTGTCTTACTACCATCGCTTTTAGCTACTATGGTTCGAAACCTCCTTTGTATTGGAGAAGTAGTGTATGAGTAGGACTATTCAACTGACATTATATTTTACTTAACTGCATCTAGAATCTTGTAAGCATCATAGCTGTAATACTTTTGTTTGTTTGAACTGCCGGTTTCGGTGACTTGGGTGGCCACATTGTACTGAGCCGGTTTGTCGGCCTTTGAGCCGTGCCAACAGCTCCCAAGTCCTCTGTTTCCAGAATACATGCATTCTACCCCCAGTACTATGCCTTCTTTTATCTTAAAGGGAGTCTCGGGACGCTACATTGGTGGTAGCGGAAAGCGGACCCGACTTTGATGGATTTTATCCTGCTCCATGTCGCTTCTAGCAAATTTTGGCGGTGTGAAAGAAGTGCATGTGTCATGGATGGGAGAACCTCTGGTATCGCGTAACAGAAGGGCCGCGATCGACGTCCAGCTTCGGCATCTCCCTCGCCCTCGTGTTCGACAGGAAAGCTATTAACAACTGAAGCGACACTAGCCGTGAACGCCAAGTCCAGTGGAACTGCCAAGAGAGACCTGCGACGTTGTGGTCAAGCATCCTCCGTAAGCTCTCTCTCCTGTTCTCAGATGTAGAATGTGCAGGATGCCATTGGATAGCATCGTGTTATGCTTTGCACACTTGGATCGCATGCATTTTGTTCCTATGAGGCCCGACCGCCACATTTGCTCAGGTTTCTACGATGCTCTTGCGTTTCTCCTACGGTATTAATTTAGCCTGGAATCGCAATATGTGCTGTGTGTGTCTCGACCCATTTTGAAAACTTGGATTCGTACCTCCATCTTCCATTGAACCACATTGTCGTGGGAGAGGACGGCCAAGGAGCGCGCATTTGCTGCACTGAGTACTATGTGGAATTGATGGCACTACAGGAACACACTGCCTTCGAATCTCGACAATTTGGACGGTTAGCTCGTGGGTGCTTCTCGCAGCACTGATTACGTTGTGATGGCTGACACGGGAGGCTGACGGAGGGGAGCGTTGAGGACGACGCTCGAAAGAAGAGAGGGGCTGTATAATACTTTTGTTTGTTTGAATTGCCGGTTTCGGTGACTTGGGTTGCCATATTGTACTGAGCCGGTTGGTCGGCCTTTGGGCCGTGCCAACAGCCCCCAAGCCCTCTGTTTCCAGAATACATGCATTCTACCCCCAGTACTATGCCTTCTTTTACCTTAAAGGGAGTCTCGGGACGCTACAATAGCTGATCCAGATGCACGTGACAAAACACACCAATGATTGTATTAAGTCTAGATAAGGTAATGAAAGTTGAGGGATTTAAAGTGTGTCACGAAGTAGGAACTCAGAATGTTTGGATCAAGTTAGTCTAAATTTAAAACCATCACTATAACATAAATTGTCTTACTTTTGACTGCCTAATATTAAAAGTTACAAGTAAATTAGTCAAAAATTATTCGCTCTTGCACATCAAAATTTTTAGGTAAGTTAGTTTAAATGAGCTACTTCATCCAAAGTTACGCGATCGAGCATTGGGCCGTTGTCTACCGGTCGTTTGAAATTGTCTTCACTGGTGGGCGTGTTTGCAGTTTGTATTAATTTCAACTAGAACTTTAATTATATCCTACCAATTTGTAATTTTCCGCTTAGGTAACAATGACGCAGAAGCTGCTGACGCCGTTCAAAAAATTGCCACAGCAGATTCAAAATCTGCCGATTTTTCAGAAATTTCAGGACCTGGCAACTGGAAGACAAACAGCAGTCTTGGCCTGTCATTGCGTTTGTTAATCATTATTTTAACTTATTGTTTAGGCCTCTGTTTATGGAATAATGGAGCATCCAGTCGCTTTGGCTTACGACCAAGATTTGTGCCTTTTGGCTGTAGCCTACGCACATGGTTACATTGAAGTGTAGGTTTTCATCGGAAACGCTTAGTTTCTCTAGATATGGAATGCCAGGGCTTTCCTTTCCGGTTGACTACATGATAGGAGGCATAAAATTTATGGAGTTTCTTCGAAACGAGGGGCGCCTTCTTTTGGCTACCTCAACCAGGCTTATCAGTCTCGAATTAAACGCAACTTCGGGTCACTGGGAAAGGAAGCATTCTGTCAGCCTTCCTTTCGCGTGAGTCATGTGTTTTGGCATGCTGTCAGTAGTTCTTTCCGTCTGATTTTATAAATCTGACTTGCTCTTGTGCACAGACCTGATGAAAGCATCACAGCTTTTGCAATTGGAAAGGGCGTCATTTATGTTGGATCAAGTGCTGGGACTTTGAGACAAGTGGCCATTCAACATGGGACTATGACAGTTGGAGATGACGATTTAACCTCCTTACCGTGTCTTCTCATTTTGAACAAGTAGGTATTCTTGACTTTTAACCTATTGCGTACAAGCTATTTTAACATATCTTTGATTGGTTTTGTAGCTAATTATGGTGAGTGAGATGTTTTTTGCGTTCATTTACCTTAGTTACTGTCGAAAAGCTATTGAATTTGATTTTTCTACCTCAGTAAATACCGATTTTAGGCTGCCAGAAGACAAGCGCGAGGCTCTGAAACTGAACACACCCATCGTTTCAATTGAGCTGCACCCGGATGGCTCAGAACTGCTTTTGGGCTACGCGGGTGGTACAGCCATCATAGTCCAGCCGCAAGCCATCCCAGTCACTCCACCCGTGTCAACAATCCCCGCCGTGGAGAACACTCCTAATGAAGCTGGAGAAAAGCCAGAGGAGGGTGAGGCTGAAAAGTTGCAGGCGCAACCGTCCAATGAGGGTGCCGAGACAGAAACTGAGCCAGCTAAAAGAAGTGAGGGTGATGCTGCACCAGAAAAGACGTCACCGAAGAAAAGCAAGACTGGGGAACGGCACCCTACAGCCAACTTACAGGCTATCCGTGCTCAAGCTACCAGGAAGTTTCGCACTCTTTCCAAGACCATAAAGAGTAAGATTGAGCACACGACGGAGGAGAAAGTTGAACATCCAGTTCTGCCTGTGCCTCCAAGTCCACGTGTGGTTCGTTTGCTTCCCTATACGCAGGTTCTATGCTGTGCCACATGGCGTATTACCACATCTGTGCCGATGTCAGAAGTAGCAACCTCTAAGGAGGTTCTCATTGCTTACCATGATGGTGCCTATCTCACCTGGACCATTCCCAAGTGTGAGTCGGAGGTGGATGATCCGGTGATTGCCGTGAATCAAGAAGTCGCTAGCATCCCTTACGGTAGGTGGAAGCTCTTCTTTATTACCGTTCTTCTACTTGAGGAACATGATTTTTTCCTTTCTTAGGACCTCTACCCTGCGCTGCGATTCAGCGTATCATCGCAAGACCTTCTGCGAGGTGCGTGTGACCATTCAGGGTACGTAATTCTTTTCCTGATGGCTGCTTAATACCATTTTTGTATCGTTTCAGTGGTGGTGTTATCACTGCATTTGTTGGAGGACTACCTCGCGCACAACACGCGGATAAGCATACAATTAGCGTTCTGGGTGGAGTTGAGGAGCACGTTTGCTTCCAGTTTGGGTCGCCTGTCCGAGATTTTGTTGTTCTGCCCAGTAAGCCGCAAAAGCCTCTGTGCAGAAATGAGGAAAACGAAGAATCCAGCAAGCAAAGTAGGTCAATTTCCTGGATCTTTGATTGCTTAGTATAGAATAGCCTCCTCTCGGGTTTATGCCACGTTCTGAATGAGAATTTGGCGATTACAACACCTGAACGACAGGCAGAGTGGGAAACTAAGTGAACATTAGCAAATGTTGAAATGGATTTGCTTTTCTGTTCTCTCATTAGCTTTTATCTTCCATTGTCCAATCAACTTCCATCTTTGATAGACATGGGCATTTAAGAATTCATCCCTTGATCTCTGTTGCCTTGGTAATATCTTGGACCAGACTGTTGCTCCCATGGGGAGAAGTTAGCCTGTTTATTTACTGAAACGGAACTGAATTTCTCATTAAGTTAGCGTTATGCATAATTTATCGGTTGAACACAACGTTATCTTCATTTTATTACACTAAGATGGGTCTCTAAAGCTCAGTTTCTCTACATAATCTTCCCACCTCGTAACTTTTGAACGATGCGAGCCAAAGAATACCTCATGGGTTGCCTATTTCGTGAATTTTCTTTTAAACATCTCGACAAGGGGATCTTTTTGTAATTCCTTCCTGACTTTCTGAGAAGAGGTCTGAAAACCACTTGATTGTGATTGCTGTTAAAGTCAAACACCCTTGTAATATCATAAGCAATTGAAAAACGAATGGTCAGCGAGCTCTTTATCTTTTTACACCTTTAAATCTCATTTTTTGTTCACCATGATCCCTTTTTTCATTGACTAGAGAAGGCACTGTTTCAGTCTTTTCCAGCTCTACATCCTTTCTTTATTCCTTTCAATTTGATTGAGGTCGGCAGTCAAATCACTTTGGCCTGAATGACAATTTGCACCTTAGCTAATTGGCACAATGTTCATCAATCAAGCGCCCAAGCTTACATTAAGTAGTTGTAAGGTGCAGGCGTAAGAATCTGTTTATACCTGAGATTATGTTTTCTGATGAAGCTCTCTATAAGGTTTAATGGCAAAGAAATGATTTCGGAGCTATTTTGTTGACTTTCAGAGACTGAAGAGGATGAGGGTGAGAAAGCCTGTCAGCATATAACAGAGCCCTCCACGCCAACTGATGCAGGCTACCTCCTCGTTCTGACGGACCGTGAACTCGTGGCCATCGATTTGACCCAACCCTCCTGGCCTATCATCCCCTCGCCTTATCTCAAGCACCTTGACTGCACTGGCATCACCGCTGTTGCTCACATCTCTGTGAGTGTCTATTTTCCATCCTCCACCTTTTTGGAAATGATTAATTTTTGTACATCTTCCTCCTTCAGATTCCAAAGAAACTCATGTCACGTCTGAAGGAAATGTGCAATGCCAAGGGCTTTGATCACTGGCCCGTGATTGGCGGGCAGAAGACTGAGTCATGTGAGGCAGTTGTGGAGCACCCGGAGTTCCATGACCTGGTTGCAATCGCGCACACTGATGCGGATGTCTCCTTGTGGCACGTGGTTCGTGGTGATTGTTTCGAGTTCCTTGGACACATCTCCAGTATTTCAATGTTGCTTGACGTCGAGGAGTTGGGATGCAATGGGGAAAGAAAGGTAGGTATTTAGGTCATTTTTTACTTTGGGGAGCGATTTCCGCTCTGTATTTTGCACGCATCTCTCATACTAGTGCGCCGGAAGTTGTTCTGTCGGAATAATTGTTGAGGCAGTAGTGATTTAAGCTGGGTAAATTGGTATTCATTTCCTCATTGTGTTTCGTGCAAAAGATATAACACCTCGACTTTTGTTGCTCTTTTATGTGGAAATGCGGCTTTCTCTTTTTCAACGCCGTGAATTTTTTCATAGTTCATTTCGCGATCAGCAATTGGTATTTAGCGGTCACCATCGTTTGACTTTCCAGCACTCATTTTTCGGTTGTAAAAGTTAAAGCAAACATAACAGAAGTGAGGGCAAACAAACGAGCTGGCATGTTTACTAACCATTGGAGCAGTAATTTCGTGAGAAACTGGGGTTGGTGCCCTTTGGATTTCAGTGGAGGTAGCGACTTTGTGATATCTGCGTATGGGACTTCTCACATGGAACCACTGTGATGTAGGCAGCTCGAAACGTCAGCGAACGAAGTTGTTTGGCATTCTTAGCCTATAAACGATGTCATTATTGAAGGAAAATAGTGGAAACTGATAGCGTGGTGAATGGCAATGAACTGAAGACCGTTTTTGGTAAAAGTGGATGCATCCACCTTAACGCAGCCTCCCACGATCTCGAAGGAAAATTTCCCATTGTATTTCAGTTGTTTTATTGTTCTCCATTTGATTGTGCTGCTTAAAAACAAAAAAAACTTTTCTTTAGAATGGGAACATCCTTGATTTATTTTTAACTTTAAACGCTCTGGGACACAATCGGGTTCAACCGGCTGTCACAAACTGATAAGGAGCACATGCCACGTGTCCATGCATTGAGAAATCGGAGCGTCTCATATATGTAACACTGGTAATGAACGCGTTAAAATCATCCATGAAATAGTAGAAACGTTTACCTCGGTTGCTTCTCCAGCAGTGCTGGATTATTCCAGATGAATCGGTGGGATAAAGGCTCTGGCCTTGCCTTTTAGGAAAGTTACGTACCATCTAAAGTAGGCAGGTAATTCTTACGAAAAGAATACGTTGCAAATGACCTGTGACTTCTTTTCATCTCCTGCCATTCGCGCTTCTGAAAAATCGCCCCAATTTCTGTTATAAGTACCCCGTCGGTTTGTTTTTCAACACTGCATGCACCCAAGTCGCCCATTGTTTGTAAACTGGGATACATGCCTCAATGGTGCTTATTCCTTGTCCATGTATTTCCGTCCGTTGTACCCCATCGTCACTTTCAATACGAATCCATCCTCAAACGATGAAACGAATCTGAGAAAACTTTATGCTATCATTCGTAATTCGGAACTACCGCGCCCGCTTTTCATGGGTTGCATTGAAGGTGTGACCACCGCTTTCATAAAATTCCTTGACAGTCTGCCAGAATGAGGATGGGTATTTGGCATCGCGACTCAGGCTATAGGCTGAATTTTTCAGTTCTTTATGTGCCTTCTTATAAAGTGGATAGGGTTCTTCTATTCATGTTTTTTTTCTGCAGATTCTGTTGACAACTCCCCGCTCATCTTCCGGCTTTGTTTTAGTGAACACCAATGCGTATTGCTATTGTAGGAAAAATGTGCACTCGCTTTCATTCTCCTGCATTGCTTTTTTCATCAATCGTCCTTTTGTGTCTTAAAGAAGGGAAAAATTTATTTTGACAAGCACGGACTTCTACCACAGTTCCAAGGGGAAGGAGGGATGGAATAAAAAAACTCGTGGCACTAATTGTAGTACTTTATTCGCATTTGCGCCATTTTTGCGTCCATCCTATGCTACGCTCCAGTAAACGCAAATTTTTATTGCATTCTTAGGAAAAAGTAAGGTGGAAGAGGCCGTTCTTACTAATTTGACTCTTCCTAGCAACTCTCATTCATTGTTAGGAGGATTTTCCTGTTTAAATGCAAACACAAAGGGGAAGTATGTGCGAAAAGACTGTTTGTACTCATTCCAAAGCTTTTAATTGTACCATTCACCGCTTTTTTCGTTTTTTTTTGTGGTAGAATGAGGAAGAGGCCTGGCCCCCGTTCCGAAAAGTCGGTGATTGTGCCTGTGAAGCTGCCGGAGAAAAAGCCGTCGACGTTCGCTGTACTGTGCGCACACTCTCCTTTCAAATGGTTGACGAGGAGCTGATTTTGTTTATTGGTGGAGAAGCTGGCAACTGCTCCATGTGGTCTTCGGCTGGACAAAAGTCCTTTGAGCCTGATGCTACCAAGATCTGTGTCGATCTCCTCGAGGGTTTGACTGACAAATTCAACTGGGAGGGTCATGAGGCTTTCAAAGTGAGATTTTGAGCTACACTGCTTTTTGTTAAAGCAGTCAATTTGTACGATTGTATGATATTCATTTCGTAATGCGTACTAACGATGAGAAACGAATGAATTTCAGCGATTAGGAATCGTGCCTATTTGTCCCATTTTTTGCACCCATTCCAGCGCTGAACTGAAATTTGTGGAACTTCCCCATGTAACTATTTTTGGTAGGCTGATCTATCCTATAACAATACATTTCACTTCGGCGTCGGCACTTTGATGTGCAGTATGATCTAATTTTTTGGAATCACAAATGTTTGGGAATGATTATGCTGCCTCCATATTTCCCACAGAAGGATTGGTCTCTCACCATTTCACTCCCGGTTTTGCATCGGTCGGGCATTTCACGGGACGGTCAAAAGTTGGTAGAATCATCACTGACGTACAGCTAGTTGTAGTTAAAACGTTTATGGTACGCCTGGAAGTGTCTAAGCACTGAGTATTTGAACTTCCCATGGGTGTATTGTGCTCAAGACTCTATACTTCCACTGATTTTACACTTGTTGGCAAAGTACTTTTTTCATCAACATCCAATCTGCTACTGTAACAACACCTGAACCGATTCACAATGTGTGCACCAAAAGCCAGTCAAAGGATATCTGCAGGACCTCTGAATTAACTTAGGTGTGTTAGCCGATGGGGTTCTCACCTTGATTTGAGCGCCATCATCGTTAGGTGCCTTGAAATCGAATGCGTCGAGGTTTGAAGGCTTTCGTCCAAAGTGTTTGTGATGTGATTCCTCTATGTCACTGGGCTCCGCTTTCTTCGTCCTTGACTGGGTTCACCTTGGAGGTATTACTAAGGTCTAGGCAAGTGGGCCGCATCTCAGCCATTCTTGAAAATCACTTTTGGAGGTCTTAACTGCGTACTGGAACTACAGCTGATATTTCAAACCGCATCTCCAAGCCACACGTTGTTGATCATTCAAATAGAGGACCAGTAGTACTCCAAGAATGACGCCGTTAATTCTTAGAAATTTTACAACTTTTTTGCTTAGGACCTAATTCGGAAAGAAGGGCATCACAACAGATCAATGTGGGTTTCGTGTCCTATTCGGTGTGAAGTAGTGACTTCTCTCCAAGCGTCATTTTCCTCGCATTTTGCCCTACATATGTGCAACCAAACTACCAGTTTGAAAACGGTAGTGGCAGTAACTTTTGTTTCTCCTTCCATCAGCCAATTGAAGGCGCCTTCAAGCCCTGCCCCACATCTACTCCAGCGTTCGGCCTTCGCGAGCTGATCCAGTTTAACCCACCCTCGGGGATAACTGCTGTGGCATTTGAACCTCATTGGGAGGCGCTGGCTGTCGGTTCTGTGCATGGCTTCGCTCTCATTGACCTCAAGTCTCGTACAGTGGTGTACAAACGTCTCACGTATGGTCTCCAAGGCCCTACTGAGACCATCGTACCGTCTGTTGCTCGTAAGTATACCTTTACTCCTGGGAGGGAGCCATGCCCCTCTGTAATAATACAGCCGATGTGAGTGGATTCGTTTTGCATGAAGCTCTATCCGCCACCTAGGCTTTATTAACAAAAGGCACTTTTTAGAGCGCTTCGTGTCCAGTTATCCTTCTCCCTTTTCATGCTCTTCATCCATTCTGTTGGGTTATACGTGCCATAGTGGAAGATTTTGTAAGCCAGAACTTTGTCTATTCACTGTCTTACATGAATATTGCACTAGGTCGAGTTCCAACCCCTCATTCGGTCTGTGTGAATAGGTGACTGGTTGCACTCCTCTGATTTTTGCACTTTATTAGGCGGGGCCGCTACCAAGATTGTTGCCAGTGGACGTCATCTGAAGGCGACGTTGCGCGAATCCTTCCGTAAGATTCGAAAGAGCCGTTCCCGTTCTGCTGCTCCAAAAACCGAGGAGTCTGGTGAGGAGAAGAAAGCGGCATCTAGCGCCACTGAAGCGGCTGCTGAAGCAGCACCTGTAAAAGGTACTTTTATGTCCTCAAGTTTAAAATCTACATCCCAAATGATTTCATGCTTGAAACTTCTGATTTTTATTCATCTTGCCAGGCGAGGAAGCTGAAGCTACAACTTCGGGTGTTGTGGATGATGCTCAAGCTGCCGCAGCAGCAACCAATGAACCTGAGAAACCGGAAGGTAGTTCAGAGGAACCACCTGCCTCGAAATCAGTGACAGTTATTGAAGCAAAAGAAGCGGAACCTGCCACACCCTTGCAATTGAAGCCGAGCGACACGGCCTCCGGTGTCTCCGCACTCGCTCTGGCGGATACCTACGTCATTCCGGGTGTCGCAGCGGCACCGAAAGAGAATCGTCCTGCCTTTCTACCTCCACGTACAGCTGCACTGATTGTTGGTACGCAAAGTGGTGCACTAATTGCGCATACCCTCTCCTGGCCTGCTGAGAATGCCTCAATCGAGGTAAAGCCGGTTAAGGAGGTTTTCTTCCAGCACGGCGCTGCTGTTCTCGCAATTTGCGTTATGGACGCTAAAGCTCGCTCCTCTCCAGTTCTCAGCGAAAAGTCTCGGTAAGAAAAAGGCTTTATATTATCCCTTATTTGTCAAACTCTCTGTTATTTACTTCCCATTTCATGCAGCGCCGTACCTGAGGTGATTCCCGAATTACCAGAACCGGTTAAACAAGAAGCGGAGACCACCAAACCTACTGAAGGCGAAGAGAGTGGATCAAAGCCTGCACCGCCAGTAGCAGTGGAGACTGCGGAGTCGGGAGAAGTGGAACCGACGAAGGCTGGGCTAACATCGAGTCACGAGCTTTTGGTTTGTACAGAAGAACAAGTTCGTGTAATTGCATTGCCCTCGCTGAAAGCAAAGCACAAATACCGATTCTGGGAGAAAACTGCCACAGGTGTCCATAGCACTTTTAAGCCTCCTCTTATCCACCGTGGCAAGCCTGGGCAGTCTACGACCGCCACAACTTCAGACGATATCGCTGCATCCGGTGCTCAAGAAAACATTGAGTCTAAGGTTGGTGTTTTGGCCGTCTTCAGAAATTAGGTTGTTTACTTCTGACCATCCAGTCCCCACTTTTTTTTCAGGACACAGATGCCTCTGGAGTTGCTCCAGTTGCAACACCAGAACCCGATTCCATAGATCAGGGGGAAAAGTCAGAAGAGCCCGTTGCTGCAACAAATTCAGCAGCACCGTGCGTGTCGTTGCGTCGGGTAGCTGGGTTCGGTCTTCAACGAGTTCCTCAATCTTCCAACACCACGATGGAGGAATGTCACGCTGTTGTGGCCTTAAGGAATGGTCGTCTTCATGTGCTTACTATTCCTGGTCTTCGCAGAATTCTCAAAGGTAACCTGGTGCTTATATTACTTTTAAATGGGCTTCTAGGTGGGCATGAGATTGGGTAACTTTAATGTAATGCTGCGTTGTGCTTACATATTAGTGCTCTCGCCCTGATATACTTTGTTTCGTTATTCAAATTGTTGGACAGATTAACTTAGACTCCTCTAAAAAACTGAAAATGGCATTAAATTGGCATTTAATCACCGTAAAAGGGATCTTGATCTTTTTACTAATTACCTATCTTAAAAATCAATTTAAAGGCAATTCTGTGGAAGGATGGAGCCAGCTGTGTTCCAATAGCGCAGTAAAAATACCTCTACTTAAGTATCCTGCTTCTGATCCTTCTCTGTAGCCGCATTTTGCGACCATCCAGAGTGCTGTAGCTTGAAACCAATGCCTACTCAGGGCTTCACAAACGCCTGTGTCTCGAGTTTCGCCAATTTGGCCTTCTGGCCATTTGCTGGTTGCGTGCTGGTGGCTGATGAAATCTCCTACGCATCACCATGCCGACTGGCATCACTGGTCGGTGTGAACGGTCTCAGAGCCACGGGTGAGGCTGCCTATTGTGTGTGTCTGCCTGAATGGGCTAGACCCAAACCCCCACCGGCATCTGCTACTGCTGGCATTGCTTCTGCCGCAGTCGAAGGTCCCAGTTCGGCTGTTAAATCTATTGAGGTGAGTGCTTGGTGTGCCATCCCAAGTCTGCAATGGCGGATAGACGAGGGAATCCTATCTGTGCGAGCATTTCTTAGCTAGGTTGCCATTTTTTACCAAAGATTTGGGTTTCATGCAACCTTTTTCGCCCATTATTGACCTCTGAGGCATCAGGAACCTTCAATTCCCTCCTTATCTGTAATCCTCATCTTTTTTGTCTACGCAGAATGGTCACGACGAGGCCAGAAAGGGTGAGAAGGCTGAAGGATCTGCGACAGACGGAGTACTGAAGGAGGCAATGAAGGGTGCTATTGCTGATCCCACAGAATCCGCCGACACAGCGAAGGAGGTGGACAACTTCACAAAAGATATAACAAAGGGCATTCTGATTGAGTAGGCCACTGAACTTAGCTCCATCTCCTCTCTCGAAATAATTTCAGGAGACTTAGGGGCTTATTCGATTAAAAATTTGCATTAGGACTTGGGGGGTTTAGGAAGTACCACTAATTAATCTCTCATAGTTTGATTGACGTGTGATAAATTGGCATAATGATTATGCAAATTTTTGAGGAGATTCTAAAAAAACTCGCCTTTGCGAACGCTTTAAAGCTTGTAAATGGGGATATTTTTTCTGGGTGATTTCTAGTTTTGTCAATTTTGATGAATACGATTATATTTGGCATGCGTTCAGTTCTAACACTTTTGGATGGCAGCAATAAATATTTGTCGCCTCTTGCCATTGCGAAAAAAATATTCTGCATGCTATCCTTTCAAGACTTGCGCTACTATTTCATGTCGTGCGTTGGTTCACAGGATTACAAGCTGGTTGAATTTTGGTGGTCCTTTTCTCACACTCACAGCAATTCAATGTTCAAGTTAAGCTAACACTAAATAGAAGTTGTTTTTTTTTAATTAAATAAATGTTTACCCAAGCCTGGAACAGTGGTGAAAGGTGGTAGACAGGTGTCTTTACATAAACCGTCTTTGAATAGGAAGATGAATGGATTGAAAAGTAGGTAATTAGGTGTTCCGTGTCTTTTTTTTACTTTCAGTGGCAGTGGTACTGTGACAGTAAAGACGACTGAGAGTTCTCTGGAAAAACACACCGTTATTGAAGGTGGCAATGTCTTGACAACCGTCCACGAGACCCAACTCGTCGATGGCGAGGTTGTCAAGGATGACATCGTTCAAGTGAAGTCAGATGTTGATGAAAGTGCCCCCATCACTGTGGGCGCCGAAGGTGAGTGAGGTTAGATGCATATGGGGGTAATTGACATCTCGTCACCCTAGCAACGGTCATCCGTTACTGCATGCACGTCTAGCATAGAGGATGATTAAGTCGTGCGGTCTGACGTACAGTTTAAACGAATCAAATTCCTCCTTTTTTTACAGTCCTCATCCCGTCTAGACTTTGTCCTCAGAATTTTTAATAACTACCCCTTTTTTGCCAAACAATGTCGTTTTTACAACCTCTCGATCTGGTTTCATGCAGATGGTTCTCCAAACAACTATCATTGGTTCGTTTTTTGGACTGGAAGGAATGCTTATTTCTTCCAAAAGGCTGAACAGAGTTAACCGTAAATTTTTCGACAATTTTAGTGCTTTCACTCCCTTTCACCTCGTTCATGTGATGGAGTACATCCAACTAACTCATTTGCTTTGTTCAATGTTGTCGAACTAGTGAAATTTCCTTTTAGTTTACCTCTCTATCCTCAAGTTTTACAATTAATTGGGTCATTTTGAGGATTCACATCGCCTCTCTGTGAAACATAGGATGTGAACTCAGGCTTGATAACTGAGGAAAGCGAGTAGTTAATTTTTGTATCAATTTTTCCTTTCAGTAAACGCCTAACAGGATCGTGGACGTTCAGCTTGGCCCTCTCTCTCTCTCTCTCTCTCTCTCTCTCTCCCCATTTCTTTGTATTTGTGTCCGCTTTTCGTATATCTATGTACGCACACATTTGCTTTCAGTTTATTTTCACGCTGCTTTTTGTAATTGTGACGATTTTGACCATTTGTCGTCGCCTCTATCCTTCCTTTCTCCGTTCTCTCTCTCCTTCCTAATTTCTTTGCTTTATTCCTCCCCACCCTCTTCCTGTTCCCCCCTCTCTCCTCTCTCCTCCTTTTCTCTTTCCATCACAACAGATCACAATTTTCGACACCGGCGCACAGGGCAACGGCAGCCGCGATTTTGGTTTCGGTGACCACCACCGCCACTCATTTTCCCATTCCGCCTTCCCTCTCCTCTCTGGCTATCCGCACAAAACAGCGAACAAACTCCTATAAGCAAATGTTTATTTATTTTTTGGTTTTCTCAGACTGCGATGCTGTCCTTTTCTCCTGTCTCTTCCTTCATTTGCGTGGAACTCTGGGTTTTGTGATGAAGTGGGTTTGGAATGGCGGCGATTTGAAGTAGTCGCCTGGTTGGAGAAGTACAATTGGTGGTCGGTGAAGGTGAGGTGCGATGAGAACGGTTCCGTCTTCATCGAGTGTGGAGTGCATCAAGTTAATGTGAAGAGGAGGCTCTCTTTAACTTGCATGTGGGTGAGTTGAAGTGATCACGGTCGGTTGCCTTAATACAGCAAATACGGTGCTCTCCCAACATCCAGTCGTTCGTTGACATAACTATGATGGGTGAAGAAAGCTCGGAGAAGCTTAATGGAAGTGGAAACTAAGGAAAACGCAAGGGACGGGGATCCCGATTGAGACGAAGGCGAATGTGAGTGCTTTTCCTAACCCATTAAAGCAGTAGAAGGCACAGGAGGTTTTCTTACTGTCCCCTTCTGTTACTGTTAGGAGCTTCTTCCTCGCATCTGACAGGTAAGCGCAACAGGAATTTGACGTGCTTCATAGATAAAGGAAACCCATTAATCCACCAATACGATTGAGGGAGGGAGGAAGGGAGGGGGGAAAAGCTCTCATTGTAGCACTCTTACCATGCTTAAAATCTTCGCCTCATTAACTGAACCTGTAAAATATTCTCTTTATGTACTACTCAAATAAATTTTAAGAAGGGAAAGATTTTATTTTGACAGCTGCAAGGCTTCTTGTTCAATAAGAGGGAGCCGTTTTCCACCAATCGGTTTGCAGATTAGTGACACCGCTAAAGACGCATTTCGTACAAAACTGATCATCATAAAGATAAGGTCTGCGTTATTCCCTCATATACAGCCATGGATCTGCCAGCATTTTGCGGGCTAACAAGACCACCACGATGACCCATCTTTTGTCATCTCAACGTTTCGTGGTGCTTTAAATTCACATACTCTCTCAACCTAAAATCCCTTGGGAAAAAGAAAGTGCAAACATGATCCACTCATAAACCAACGTAACCTTTTTTAATCCCTCAAGTTATGTTAGGAACTTAGACCTTTTAGAAATAAGCTCATAATCATAAACTTTTTTGCCGTTAACTTAGGTGAAAACATTGACAAATGTGTGTTCAAAGGTCGTCATATTTGCAACCTGTACATGGCTATTTGGTCAGTCGGTCGGTCGGTCGGTCACTGTGACGATTCCTGGGCGTCCCGAGTTTGCATTCATGCACGTGTATTAACTCGACTTATCTCGAAGACTCGAGAATTCCCAATTGGGACATTCTCCAAACCATTTCTTATCATGTAGATTCCCTATGGTCCAATGCATAACCATAAATCTGGCATCAAAGGAAGTCAGGGCAGTTGATAGTGTACGAGTTGAAATAACTGGTACATCTTCCCCTCCCCTCAACTCCCCTCGCCCCGCTTTCCCACTAAACGTCACAACGAGGTCACATGTTCATAAACCAATGGCAAGGCCTATCGGGTAATTAAATCTCAGCATGATTTTATGCCACTGCCTCAAATGACTCGCCCAACTTTTGTTTATTAACATCTTAAGTTTATTTCCCCTTCAAAGTCTTAAAAGTCAATTAAAGGTGTTTTAGATGCACCTTGGCCCTTACAACTCGGCGTTGAAAGTAGACAACTGCAGATTGGGCGCACCCGCAGGTTGTGATTGTTGAGTTTTTTAGATGCTGGTAAGTATTAATGCGGGCTCATTTGGTGACCTCTAAGCTGTCTGCATCTTCCCGCCTTGGTTTCTACTTATAACATATGTGAGTAGTATAAATTCCTTGCTGGTAGGGTTACCGAGACATTCAACAAGAAACGTCCAAAATCGTATCTAAACCACAAATTCTTACAGTCAAGGAAATCCAAAGGGAGACACTGGAATAATAATGGCAAGTAGCAGTGGATTAGTGCAAGGTGTAGTTGTTGGTTGAGTAGAAGTACAAGAGCAGGCACTGTTTTGTTAAGGAACTGCTTGATTCTCTTTGGCTTGTCATATTTTCAGAGCTGTCTGATGCAAGATATTTTGACTAAATTTACCTTCTGAAGTGACTGGAAAATTCGTGGGATTCTCGATAGAGCTCACTGCAGTGACTTAAGACCTACGGGGGCGTGTAAAGCGCATACTCGTGCTTGTATGCCTGCATTGTAGAGTGTTAATGTCCTCGTCTCACACTATGTCAGTAGCGCCTGGCAAGTGTTAATTTTTCAAGCCCCACCCATTTTGCAAATGAATTTGGACTTGGTTCCAATGTTGGAGGAGAGAGATTCGCATGGAATCGATCGGATGGCACTTGGAGATGGAGTGATGGGTTATAGCAGTGCATACTACCCACAAGTAGAACACATGCTTTAAGGTATATGGAAAAGTATGACTCAAGAGAGGTGCGTCACATCAAGAAAACACTCTACATCCCAGAATGGCAAGAATTTGCACGTTAGTCTCTACGGGAGGTATGCAGGGCATGAATGATGGGAGTGTTCGGCGCTAGCGATGCAACAATGCTCCTTTCTACATTAAATTGGCAAGTCATAGTTGTCAGAGCCTTTTTTAAACGAATTCCACCCATATGTCATAATTCAACAGCGACAATCATACAACTTTACGGATCAGTTTATCGTTTTCCGCTCCCAGTAAATTGGTTGTAAAACCACGGCATAGGAAAGCGGTAAGCCAAATGTTATGGGTCGGATTCCGTGCTGCAACATGAACTAATCGGTCACACCATCAGTTGCCGACATTCACTACCTACCCAATCATTGTCGCGCCTAGAGAGAGGGCACCACATCATCCAAATTACCCGATGCTTGCTTAATCTGTACTGTGAATGGGAGGGTGAGATGAATTATGGACACAGTTGTTTCCTATGATATTCCCGATCTATCCACTCGATGCAAGCTGATACAGCTGTAGTGACCAATATTTCGGTTCTCCGATAATTCATTCATTAACACATCTTTAAATGCCTTGATACCAGCTAGAATGCAGTCAACCTCTTGCCTCGAGTACTTTTTCAACTGCACTAGCCTCCACGAATTTTTTGGAGGCTAAACCATTTCACTCGATGGGAAACAGAGTGGCGTTTTTCCATTACCTCAGCCAAGTGTTTCACCTCATGGTCACGGGCTCGAGTTGATTAAGTGCGTGAACTCAAACTTCACTCGAATTTCCAAAGGTATCTCACTGACTTTAAGAAACACGGATTTTTATTTAACAACAGTTATTTGCGAGAATAGCGACTCCATATTGCACGATTAAAACATTTCCGGACTAGTGTATATATGCACCAAACACCTGGAATTAGTACTCGTTCTCCGTTTCTATTATCTTGTATAAAACACATCTTAAGTTTTGGACTATAAAACTCATTAACATCTTCTGGAGACAATGGGAACATTAATGACCATGGCGTGTACTCGTGGAGTGTAATCAACAGAAAAGGTCCTTCTGGTGTCTTGCATGTTTTTTCCAAACCCTCCTAAACGGAAGCTATTTCTATTTTTAGATCGTTACAGCAAATGCGCAACAATTAATCTATTTTATAGAGCGCTTCCGCATTCATGAGGGCAAATGTTATTGTGTTGCGGTGGTTCCAGCGCCATTTATGCGTCATTTGATTGGTCGGGAGGAAATAGGACCAATGAGGAGCCAGGTAGGCATTAGGTCATCTGACAAAGTGCCTTTGCAAGGCCATCAGTGCATTCCAGGCAAGTCGGCCAGATTTCAATCCCACCTACACAGAAGAGGGACAATTCGCGGCAGTCAGTAAACAGGTGCACCTGAACTAAGGTGGTTAAAGTGTATCCTTAAAAACTGACGATGCTTAAACATGTTGGGTACCCCAGTCCCGGAAGATGATTATTTTTCAAAAATGACATTTTTAACTGATGCTAAAAAAATGTTATTTTTTCTAAGCCAAGAAGACCATGCGTTTATTTTATTGTTCAAAACTCAACAAATTTACATAGAACAAGTCACCTGTACTTGAGGCCAAATACTGATACACAATTCGGTCTGCTAAACACACATGACATCAGTAGCTGTACCTAAATGAACTCACAAGGGTATTTTCGGACCCAGTAATCCACTTGCAGAAAACGATGTTGACAGGAAACATGCTGACAGCACAAAACGCGAAAGCGGAAACGATTTTGTGCCTCTGGCACACCTCACAGAATGCTTGTGACTGGTCACTGTTCCATCCTGGAAAGGCCTAATAGGCTGAGCGATAATGGTCAGTCAAATGTCACTCCAGAATACCTAGATAACTGGCTTGTTACAGTGGGGTTTGGTCACACGACGAACTCTGACAGTGGAAATCGCTGTTCTTCTGTTCTCTATCGACTATTCAAAGGCGAATTTACGATTATACCGATTTCCAGAATGATGGGAATGGTAGTGCCTCCGCCGTCTGTGATCTAAATAATTATGCCGCTGTGAGTGTTTTGAATAGAGTGTAGGTGGAGTGCAGCACAGTCATCACCCAGCCAAGAATACTAATTCATTAACATGCATTTTAGTTTTCGTTTAAGATTCTATTTTGCTTATTTCTATCATTGGTGCTAAAATCGTAGCCACTAACCCAACAGTTCTGTCAAAAGCCAAAAATTGCAAACTTTATTCCAATATTTTTGCTTATGCTGTAGTTCTCCAGCCCTCTTCTGAAGTCAAGAGAAGGGGCTATTGTCATAGACCTGTGGCTATGTCGTGCCTCAGATACCCTCGAAGCCATAACGAGGTTAGAGAACTAATAAATGCATTACATATCTCCTTTTCCCTTCTAGTAATCGAACCCCGACAGTCCCCTTGGCAAATCGGTAATCGCACCGCAGTTGGTGAGGGAGTAAAACCACCCACAAACCATCCATGCCAGCCTTTGATTTGGCTTACAAACGAGAAGATATCTGACCTCAACGCCACTCACCACACTTGGGAAACTTCTCAGATCTGGGAGAAAGAGCAAAGTCTTGCCTATGACTAGTCGCAAGAACATTGACTCAAAAGCAGTGCCTTTTAATAGGGGACGGTGGAGATAAGGGTTTAAGATTATCGCTCCCGGCAGGTTTTTTTTCCCACTAAGGGAGGTGGAGGACGTATAGTGCATTCGCTAAATTTTTTTCCTACAGGCGACGCTAACAGCCAAGTAATGAACTTTCCTAAACGGCTAGTACTGCTTCAGTTGTTAATTACATTGCCGCAGAACACGAGACTGGGACAGTTGCAAAGAGTGAACGTTAAAGTCTAGCATTCACGAATGAAAGTCCTTAAGGATTAATGCCCCTTTCCACTGGCATTATGGTTGCGCCCCGAGTCCTTACCAGAATCGAAGGAAGCCATAACACTGTCTGAGGGACCACTGGTATGGACCATTAGCCATGCGGTCCAGTGGAAATACCGTAGCGGAGCCTTAAGAGCTTAGAAAATCAGAACGAAGAGTTTAAGCAACAATCGCTGTGTGACATGCAGAGTAGAAACGTGAGCGGTAAATTTCTGCTTCACTCAATCTTACCTTATCTCTCACTGACTTGCCACAGTTGGTACAAAGAGCGCGTCCTAACCAATTGAAAGCAGCCCATTTTCAGTGATTCATCTTCTTGAATTTACATGCACCTCACAATCACGTGCGAGATCAAAGGTCACGAATCGGTGAGTACCCTTCGCACTTCACAGTCATCAAACAAAGCCTCTTCAAATTCTCAACTGCGCCTAAAAATAGTTTAGTAAAGTTACTGTTGAAATGCACCTTATTTGTAACCCAAATGGTTAACAAGACATAATGGCATAATGACTGGAGATGGAAATGACTTCCACTGTTTCTTCTTAAAAAAGAAGCAGTCGGAGTCAAATTTGCTTTGACAACATTTTAAGGCATTTTTTTCCTTTCTTTTTTAATAAATTAAAGCTTTTCATGTTAAGTACGCACTTAAGGACCGACCAATCATCGGCTCGAAGCCACTTTTAATCCAGAATGCCATCAAGATTAATTCCCGCCCAAACAGTGTCTGCTCCCCTGTAGGCTCAAACGGGAATGACGCAAGTGTTGGCTCTTTGGGGAAAGAATCCTGACTTTTTATTGCACAAACGGGTGGTCCATGCCATTATCCAATCATAAAGAGGCCACAACCAAGGCACAGCAGCAGGGAGCTGATAACCGTCTGGCAACCATGCTAATAGTGTAGCTGATGTCAGAATAGACTTTAGTAAAAAGTAAACCATTGACAGTCTCCCTTTTCGGTTAGAACTAATTATTACCTCAGTTATGAATAAGTTATTTAGATACAGTTCCTCCGTACTTTTAACCAGCTGAATTGTTTGTGATTTTGGCAAGAGAGCTGCAACCTTAAAGTGGAGAGTAGGAGCTAGGCGTCGTTATATAACTGGGACCATAAAAGGGAGCTGCCCTTATCGTAAAAAAGGACCTACAGACCAATCATTTTCCAGTTGTTTTAGTAGGCCTGACATTCAAGAAGTAATTCTTTTTCTCCTTCCGCGCCGCCATATGATTTTATTATAAGTCTCCAAAACTTTAATGTCAGGAACTAGGACACTTTTGCATTGGTGGCGGGGGTAATAAATTATAATGTTTCTTGCCCATTCGAAGACGCTAAAATACAGCTTTCGTAGTATGTCTGGAGCTTATGTTGACTCAGTGGTTGCTAGGCTGGCGTTACCCATATGGACTATGGACTATTTCCTTGAGGGCTGTATCAACTGTTCTTCTGTACGGCAAATGTGAAAGCTATTCATCATGTTGTTGTCGTGGGGAAATTAAGTGTTACATGGGGGTGGTAAAGTGCATACCTTCCAAGTTTTAACAGACTTTGGAACCGAATGGTAAGTAAATTTAGATGTTCATAAAATTCCATTCGCATGTAGAATGAAACATCTGTGTGTCAAATGGTGCATCCTGTCATTGTAGGTTTCACTTTAATACCTACTAAAGGGGGCATTTTTGTGCAATAGATTGCTACTTAACACCACCTCGAGGAACCCTTTCCCCACATTTTGAAAATACCGCGAATAGTAATTTAGGTCTGCCTTTTGGCTTGTATTTATCCCATTTTTATATCAGCCTAGATTCTTGCCTTCTAGCGTAATTAGCGTTACCGGAAGAGACCGATCAACAGTGAATCACCCTTCAACTAGGCAATTTAAATCGCTGCTTAGGCGGGAACTACAAAGCCGGCAAATAAATGCCCTAAAGAACGGGCCTTTGCCCTGTTAATAATGCGCCTTCTCTTTTGAAATGGCCTGGAGGCCTGCATAAATAAGTTTACACCCTAATGCTGCGTATCTGTTTGTTCCATCTTTCTGTCTAGTCATCTTTTTTACCCGTCGTCCAAGGGAAGGCACACAGCCTTGAGCGCGAACCAATCGTGGTCGTGCCTGACATCCTGTAATGGGCCACTGCTATTGGCCAATGGAGCCCGAGTCTCAATCGATGGCGCAAATGATATGAGCATGCGCCAAAGCCCATATAATTGAGCAAAAAAAATGCTAAATTTTATGCTGGCGGTTGAGTTTTTGCAGCCAACACGACTCCAAGGCAGCCAATTTTGATTACTGCCTTGGCGTCTAATTTCCATTATCTGAGTTAATTTTGAGTGCAAACTAAATGCTGTTCTATCCATAAACTGAGGTCAAAATGTTGATGTTGACATGACAGACTAGGTTTTGATTCAGAACTCCCATTTGAAGACACATTTCCTTATTGTCCTTTAAATAGTAAAATTGTCCTTCAACCAATCAAAACACACTGACCCGACATTCAGCCAATAGGGGATCGACTTCGTACATGGACTTAAATCCATCGATTGCTTCAAGCACTAAGCTATGTGGCATCTTCTTCCCTATTTTGCAATAAAGCTTCTTCGCCCTTGCCATGTAACATTCAGTTCTGGGAAACGAATAAAATTGTACGCAAGAAGACCCACCCCAAATTCGCGGTGTATTCCTTGACTTTTTCTTTAAACTGATGAATATTTATTGCCGTTTTAATTGAAAAGAAGGAGCATTTGCAGA
The DNA here is from genome assembly GCA_001923025.3 of Taenia multiceps. NCBI lineage: Eukaryota > Metazoa > Platyhelminthes > Cestoda > Cyclophyllidea > Taeniidae > Taenia > Taenia multiceps. The sequence continues at coordinate 14,552,226 of CM010315.2, forward strand.
AAAAATTATTCCACTGCATAAAGAGGTTGCAATAAGTGAAATGGAGGCAGGCTGTTTGATTTTGCTGTAAGGTGTGGTGAACAATGCAAGGAAGCAGACACACTTGTCCCTTAATAACTACTTTTAGGAAGAATTAAGCAATTTTCAGCGTAATTTTGCGCTATAGAAACTTTTTTTTCATGCGGATAGTGATAAGGACAAGGTTTGTTTTCCGTTTCCACCATGTGGCATTCGAGCTCTAAATCCACCCATTTCAAGCACTATAAGACTAAAAATTAGTTCCTGTAATTTTTTTGGTGAAATTGAGTAACTGAGGAGACAATCATTATCGAAATCCTTGATCCAATCGCAAAATGTTGAAGGTTGAAGGCATATTTAACCTAGCCTTGGATCCTGACGCTGGCTCCTTATGCGAGTGCCAAATGTCAAGGTGAGGTGGTGACAATCACTTGAGCCTCTATGTTAAGCAGTATTGGCTGCAAGGAACGGCACATCTTTGTGAAGCTTATCTAGTGCTTCCCGCCGCATTATGCTAATTATTTTGTGCCATTTTCAGCGATGAGCTGCGCCTTTGCCAACCAGCAGGTGGATTGCCAGAAAGTACTGCAAGTTATGCGCAAAAGCTTCTTTGACAGCTAGGCCTGTTTTTTTCCCCTCTAATTCGAACGGTGATAAGCACCGGATTAGGGTTGCTTCCAGTGGATTTGTTTACTCCGCTCCGCGAGAGATTGGCAGGCCTAATGATAAATCGTGAAGGAAAGGAGTATAAAATCGGTCTCTAGACAGGGATAAAACGAATTGCATTAGATTGAACGAACTAGAGATTATAAAATAATGCCCGCTTTTTAAATGTTTTTATTGTATGCGAGTAACTTGGCAAATTGTAAAAGAAACAGAATTGGAAGCAGTGTATCCAAAAGTCTGCTGTAAAAAAGTTTATGCTCTCGTTTTATTTCATATTTGCACACCTGACTCGCCATCATGACTTCATGAAGAAAATCAAATTCGCTTGTTATTAAGCCACTAAGCCTGAAGCATCTGAGTTTTGAAATTTACTTAAAGAATGACACATGCCATGTTGGATTGGAGTTGTGGTGATGTTGAGCCCTACCGAGGGAGAGAATGATAATCAAGTGGAGCTTTAGAGCGTGGTGGTAGGGGACGGAGAGCGTGGGATAGGGCGGAACTGACGACGTGTATGAAGCACACAGTCTCACGCGCGCCCATTTTCAACCTGGGTCCTCCAGGCCAAGCGCCTGCCCTTACACATGCCGAGGCTTGGATGACTCACTACAGAGGAGACTTTCGTCGCTCCCTCCCCACCCCCGGCTGAGGACAGGACCCACCAGGCGGTACGTCCATCTAATGTATTGTGAAGTTTACTATGAATATACATGCTTTTTTTCTTTATAATGGGTTTAAATTTCTTTACATCAGTTTGTTGCTAATTTTAAATGAATTACTAGTGTTTAGACTGATGGTCACGATTGACTGTTCATGCTCCCAAGTCCCCGTTCATTTAGATCGGCCATTTGAGGTTCTTCTCCATTCTTTGAGGATAAAGTTTCATGCTAAACATAAGATGAATAAACAAATATTACTAATGGGGCATTTAACCTACTGATGGTACCTAACATACTACTTAAAAGCACGCTTCGTTAGCCATTTAAGATTATCAACCAGTTGAATTCTATTTCTACCTTTGGGGAAAATGCATTTGAGACTACTCAACTGGTAAAAAAGGTCGTATTTTTTAAAGACTTTACTGATGCATTTGGAGCAAAAGAAAAATCGCTACAACTGTTTGTGTGCATGGGTGGTCACTTCGAAACGCGTAGAAAGAGTGACACCTTAACAGCGTAAGGCTGTAAAAACAAGTTCGCGAAGTACTTGCCTGTCCTTCTGGTGTTCATTTTGGTTAAAGTCACGTTTACCTTTCCCCAACACGCCTATCTAGTTAGTTAGGTGGTTAATTCGGACCTAATTAAGCAGATCTGCCATTTGACAGATCTTTCAATCAGTAAACCGTTAATGTTGGGCTATTTTTTTCCCACACAATTCATTAGAAGAATCGAATACATCTGTAAATAAAAATCGGATTGTTTACGCACTATTATTATGGAATTGTAGCATAAATAAATCGATTAATCAATTATGTTGGACTCTACAAATCAATGATGACAATCGGATGCCAGGGGAAAATGATGAACACGGATCGATTATTGGATCATTTAATCAAATATTCTTGAGCATTCCTCACGAAATTTGCCCTTCAGAGTCAAATGAGAATTGTGTGAATCTGGCCAGTGTTAGAACAGGTTACCGATACAGCTCTTTTCAATGTTTCCTCTCGACCTTTACTGAATCATGGCTACCGTATGAACTGCATACCTTCAGGTGAGGATAGAGAAGTTATGGCAACGCAGACATTAACATCATTCCCATCGCTATTACGTTTTTTGTACATTTGTAAATGACTTCAAGGGTGCGCTTGCCGCCTAAGGTGACTAATACGTAGGGAACGGAAAAACAAGTGGGCGAAGAGGTGATAAAATCGCCGAGAATCATTTTACATTCCTTATAATCATAGGCTACTGGATAGGTCAAAACGATGCATGCGCTGTAATGACTAAATATATTTATTGAATCCGACACTCTTCCTTCGCTGATTTTTAAGAAACGAAGCAGACTAAGACTATTTTGGATGGAGGAGGGACTTATTCTGATGAATTGAAAGCACAAACCGACAATGGCAGTGTTAATCAAACTTGGCATGAGAAGATGATTTTGCAGATTTGTAAATAAAAAAAAACATTACTGCTGCTTAGCTCACGGTCTTAGTGATGGGCCGCTCTAGAGCTCCGCCACTGTACCTCCTGCCGGGGGTCCAGCCTCTGAAACATGCTAGTAGCCCCAGGTCCTTCTGTAGCTCGTCGTATTCTGCCTAGCTAATAGGTCTCCCTTTGGCTTCAGGGGGATCTGGAGGCGCTACAAATTATTTGTCACATTGTTGAATCCCTTTAGGGATTAACGGAAGAGGGTATGCCTTTGATCTTCCTCCACCATTCAGTGTAAATGGTTAGTAGAGTTTGAAAAAATCTTTGACCATGCTGCTTATATTACTTTAGGGACATCCAAGTGGAACCATTCAATAAGTTGGGAAGATGCTTCCGAAATGTGAAAAACAAGACTCATTTGGTCTTTGCGCGGACGCACTCAGTAAGTGAGTGTCAAACACGAAATTTCAGCAGTGTCCACTCATTCCCTGCTGCCAGTGGATACTCCTCAACTGTCCTAGTAAGAACAGAAACCCGTAACTCGTTTGAGCAAGAAAGTTTAGCATTTTGAAAGTGTGTAGGAAGATTCTTAATAATGTCGCTGGTGGCATGGGTTACCAACCCTATATCTCACTATGCTACTGGCGACGGCCCCATTCAACCCTTATTCAACAGAAACCAAGACTTATCAACAGTGTAACTTTGTAACAATCGAATCCTATCAGGTTTGTAAACAAATCACAGAGACTCGTTTACGGGGAGTTGTAAACCAAACTGATGCAGAATCCACCGGGACCAGCCGTTTTCGCGCTAAAGCAACAACAAGAACAACAACACCACCGCCCTTTCCCATTCGAACGACTAATATTGCACGCACTGTATGACACATATCCGCACATCAGGCCTTCTCCCACCGTAGCGCACGTGCTGGCGCTTGGCCATTGGTTGGCATCCGACCAATTACTGGCCAATTACATCGATTGCAAGGCTTCCCATGTTCCCATTGGTGGCCTCTTGTCTGTGCATCGTTTTATTCCCTTACCAGGGGTGTGGACAATTTACGTCAACTGAAAATAGCTTCCATCGTGCTTTGATGAATAAAAAAAGGCTTTAAGACAGAATAAGACTGTCCAGGAGATTTTTAAGAGCTGAATTAATTGGGATTCCAAATCTTGATTATTTTTGTAAATTGGAACGTTTGAAATAAGAGATGCAGGTTTATAATGGTGCCCTGCCAATAAGAAAATTGATGCATTCCAAAGTTATTAGTAGTTACCGCTAAATAGTATCAAGGGAAACTTGGCTACGCACCTGGAGAAGGAATGGAAGAGTGGAAACGAAGACTCTCTGATAGAAGAGCTAGAGAATAGCCTAACTAGCCCTAAAATTGAGGAATTGATGTTGCTGTTGCACTGTGCTTACTGTCTTGAATTAAGAATTGCCATTGGCTTTCCCAACCTCTACATTTCTGCAAGGGAAAATGAGTACAAGATAAAAATTAAAATTACCAAAGATTTCACTAATGATTACTCTGCCTCTCTTCTCTTTTGGGAGAAGCTTTAGAGAACAATAATAAGTCACCATCCCTTAGGAGGGCCTGATGCTTCACAAGTAGGTTCGCAAGTACGAATTGTGCCTTAAACGAGGATTTGTCTAGAAGTTACATCGCTTTACTTTGTATGACCATGTGTTAAAGCTTAAGGATATTAATACTTCTGAAATCGACAAGTTGGTAAAATCACTCCTTTCCCACAGTTCAATAACAACTCCGGAGGCGAAAATGCTTAAATTTGGTACATTTTCAGTCCACCAAATCCGGGTCACACTGCACTATAGGAAACGAGGCAATGGCCCAAATAAGTACACTTAGTTTTAAAAAGTGGAACCCCAATTTTTGAAGCATAATTACCCTCCGAAGCCAAATTCGTGCGTTGACAAGCCAAAATTGGCTGTTTCAGCATTGGGAAGTAAAGTTTAACGATTTTGTTCTTACCATCCTCATTTTGCCACATAATGCAACACCAGAACTGTTTTTGAAGACGTTGTTTGCCGAGAAGGTCAATAGCTAAAAGTTTTGTGATGCCTATAGAACAAAGAAAAAACCCAACTTGATCATTACAGGAATAACATAAGAGCACAATCGGAGAAGATTGAAAATTTCATTGAAGTTTACGTGATGTGTGCTAGGGAAGGAAACACGCCACTTAACGGATATGAGCACGTCATAAGAGGTTGACAAACTATCTGTTGGCGTGTTAGTACACCCCTATTTATGAAAAAAAATTATTTGACGTTGGTCTAGACAGAACTGTGTTACATGCACTTACGACCGCATGCCTTAGCCTTAGTTGCTGTTGGCTAATAAAGAATGTATCCTCCAAATTCAACGATAAAATAATTACGTACTTAAAAAGCTCTATTTATGCACCGCGGTGTTTATCGAGGAGCAAGGTGTTGGTTCCCGGAGAGTCTAATGCAAACGACAGAATAAACAACTGCACTGGTTTCTCAAAGTCCATCGAAGTCTTAGTCACCGTATTTGCATAGACAACTTTGGTCTGAAATTAGGCCCACTTCTTGCGGAGATTGGCGTTTAAACTCTTTTACACAGATTAAGTAAGCTCACAAAGAATGATGTTGAGAAAAAAGACATTTAGGACTAAATGTACCACAAGTTGTGAAGGTACGCTACACAGAAAACAACTGTCCCGACTCAGCCTCTTTGCCCTGGCCTCACGAAAATGCCAAATCGCTATTTGGCGCCATTTTTTTTCAGCGCAAAATAAACTGGCGGCAATTGCTGCTCGTTAAAACACTGCCCTACTGCACCTTTTTAAGTAGTAAATTTTTAAAATACGACAAGATTATTTAATGAGAGGCTTAATCGCATTTTGTGGTCGAATTTAAACGGAAGACAACAAAATCAACACCATTTGTGTCAGTGGTTTACAAGTTTGATAAGCTATTGTGGCACCTTTCAAAATACATCGCTAGTCTCTCATCACAGAGCATGGGATTAAGCTAACCTGCGCCCTTCACACGATAACCCGACCAGTAAACATCTTCTTTAACAACTTTTTTTAAGCCCAAAGGACACAAGTGTTGTAAATAATAGAAGGCACAAATCGATAAAAATAATGAATAGACTTTGTGCTCCACTGAAACCTACTGCTCACTTAAAAAAGGATGAAATAATAGTTTAAGTTTAGAGAGGGACCATGACCTTGAGTTTGCTCCGAAGACATTGTTGGCATTAGAAGATGAGATGGCCTAGAGTAGGATAGATGGATTATCCTCCTATCACAAGAAGCTGTTAATGTGGCCGATTCAAAATGTAAATTGAGCACACTAACATATGTCTGAATTGGCAGATGAACAGTGCTGTTGATTAAATTAGGCAAGCTATTAAATTGTAGTTGATTTAGCAGAGTCCTGTTGAAATACCACAACTGAGCAGAAAGTGGTAAAAATTTGCGTGATCCATTCGCACAGAGTCAGCGTTTTTAACAAGGAAGGAAAAGATAAGCACGAAGGAAAAGGCAGGAGACAGGTTAACATCACACAACCGCATAAAAAAAACACAAATCGGAAAGTTACCGTTTACACAAATTTCAGTGAAAATACTGCCTGATTAATGCAAGAAAATCGCAATACTAGTGGTTAAGTAGCGTCAAATTTCCAGCATTACTTCCTGAAAATTTGTGGATTATATGGTGTTCTTATTAAATACTGATTTAATCCAACTGTTTCATTAGTCCACCTATGGCCTTACTATACATCAGTGGACAGTGCGAACAGACCCAGGGTTCAGCCTCCCAAACGGGGGTATGAGCTCTATCCGTGCTAAAAAATGGTTCCACTTTGCCCACTTTGCCAGCTTTACCCTGTGCAAGGAATGACAAAGCTTCTGGAGTTGAGGGAACCAACTAGTTACTAGGGTTAAAAGCCAGAGCAAGGGAATTCTTGACCACAGAACTGGCGTAAAGGTCACGACCTCGGGTCGTGCGTAGCACCAAGCAAAGGTTGGAGACCAAATTCAGGACTTTTGGAGGAGGTCTTTACCAGGGTACCTCATAATTTTCAAATAAATAATGATAGGTTATTATAAGCGGTATGAGGACACTATACCTCTTTATCTAGCAAAAATTTTATATCACTATCGGCTAGCCTTGGGTTATGGTAGAAATATAGCCTTAAACTCATTTCAGTGTCTCCAGAGGTAATTTGACCAAAATTAAAAATAAATAACGCATTATAAAGAATGAGCAGGACTTTAACATAGAAAACAACGTTGGTAGTTCCACCTGCACCGTCTAGGTGTCACGAGTTCCACATTTGGACCGTCCAACCCAAACGATGAGAAGCAATGGCAGAAATTTTCTTCCTTTGTCCTCTTTACTCCCGAGTTTAGTAACTTCTGGTTGCATAAATAACCAATCCCACAACGACTGAAGTGTCCAAGACAGAATCACCCTTGGGTCTCGAAGTTAACTTACTCTATTCAGCGATGGCATGTGTGGAGCTTAAAGCATAAACGATGCGTTGTTCTATGGTGGTTCGGAAACCTAATCAAAGCACCCACTTTGCCTGTCGGCGTCTTAATTTGAGTGAAAATTTGAAAGGGTATTGACAAATTGCACTAGAGTCCCTTAAATGTTGAGGTTGGCCATCTGTCTTATCGAGTTCATTTAGCACATTGCGTGCGTAGGACAAAGCTGAATGAATTTCCAGTAAAAAAAGGGAGGGTTTGGAGTTGGAGAAAATGATTTTTAATTCATTTCCGCATTCACTTAGCAGCTTGCCTAAAATATGGAGAATAGAGCCTTTAAGGGCACCGGTAGGTCCAGGGGTGATGTGACCCCATTAACTTGTTGTGGGAAAATTCATAACATAGGTAACAATTTTTTTCGGTCACAAAAACAAACAGCGCTTTATTTTTGTACTTTAGCAAGCAAAATTGCCTACGAGTCATGCCGGCATCTCTTTCATCTCGCCTGCATGTCAATGACACGCATTCCATCCCGGTGCTAAGGCTTTCTTCTTCAGAAAAGTCTTGGGTTGTGGAAAGCAAACCCAATCCCAGAAGAAATCTACCCTGACTTCTGTTCCTAAGTGTTTGATCGAAACGTAAAAGAAGACGTGTCAGAGCTGTGGATGGGAGAATCCGTAAAGAGTCCTTACAGCAAAGTCGAAAATGACGTTCACCTTCGGTAACTGCCATAGTCCCGTGCTGTGCAGGAATGCTACTTACAAACGAACCGACACCATCTGTGAACCATTAGCAAAATGTTCGTTACGGATCAGTCTCCTTCACCTGTATGAAGTTGCTGAGTAGCATTGGGGTTAGGAAAAGATAAATAGGAGGGATAGACTTAAAACTGTTTCTTAAGACTTTTGAACTCCGCCTTGTATTAAATGATTGCTTATAGGCTAGTTTTCTTGGAGCTATCGATGGACATTCGTTTAACCTCCTCCAATAGGGATTTCAAACAGGACAAAACTCCAGATCTAATAGAATTGTCACCTCAGCTGCAACCAATTTTAGTGTCACCGACATTGTGATGGCTGGTGCGGATGCATGAACAAGAGGGGTACAAGGAACTAAGCTCAAAGGGAAAGGGAGCTGTGCAATGTTCTGATTGTTTCTTTATGGTCTAAGAACAATTAAATCGCCCCTTCAGCGATTACACTACGTGGCATAGCCCCTGGGCCAAGCCAGTAGCTCTCATCCATTTTGTGTATCAATTATGCATATTCTGCCTTCATGGAAGTCTCAGGACACCATATATTATTGAACCTGTCTAACACAAAGAATGCGTCGTTATAAACCACGAATTGCCTTTTTTCAGTAATTACAGTATTTTAATGACTCTAATTTATTAGATTTGTGCATAAAAGGTGTAAATTTTCAGTGTGACTCGTTAGTTTCTACTTTGCATTCCTTTTCCTACCATCTACACATCTACAGTTGAAGCGGCTTCTGTAGATGTATTCCGCTGGCAAACTCGGTTCGCTAAGCATATAAGCTTGAGTCAGGTCAAATTGACTTAAACTAACAGTCTATCACACGGAAGCTTAAAATGAAGGCAAAGTCGTACAGATCATGCAAAGGAGTGCCACATGGGTGGACTGGTGTGTGGCTGCACCCCACAGATGCCTACAGATTTTGACAGGCCATTCCAACGAGCTATAACACTAAACATACACAAGTCTTCACGGAACTGCTTCATTTGCCCATCACTTCTGATTATGCACCAGACAGAGCATCAAATACAGACTTACTTGAAAAGGAAAAACCGGCATTATCTACCTTACTGTAAACTATTTGCATAAGGCGAGTTTTGATGTGGATGGTTTATATTTCTTTCAATAAGTTATAAGTAAGAGAAAATGTCCGTCGAATCGGAAGGACTTATTATTGACTTCAATTGTTACTGATAGTGTTGGAATTTAAAACTCACTTGCGGAAATTAGCACCGATTTGGGGAGTTCGACTTTAAGCTCACCGTGCTCTCGAATCCTGGCATCACTTTGACGTGGTCAGTTCAAAGCTTAAAACTTATGGAACTTCCTGCGCGCTGAGCTCGGTGTATGGCATGGAACTCCAAATTCCGGAATATGTACTTAAAGAAGTTTTTCTTCAGAATCCATTCTCAATCTTCTGTAAGAATACCTCAAATTATTGATAAAATTCCACCGCTTGTAGCGTCCTGAGACCTCCTTTAAGGTAAAAGAAGGCATAGTACTTGGACAGAATATATATTCCGCGAACGGAGGGATTGGGGGCCATTTGCACGGCCCGGAGGTCGGCCAATCGGCTTGTACAGTATGGTCACTTAAGTGACCTAAACCGGCAGTTCAATAAAACAAAGTATTACACAGCCCCTCCCCTCTTTTGAACGGCGTCCTTGACGCTCCCCTCGGTCAGCCTTCCATATCAGCCATCACAACGTAATCAGTGCTGCGGGGAGCACCCACAGGCTAACCGTACCAGTCATCGAGATTCGAGCACATGTGTTCTTGTAGTGCCATCAATGCCGCGTAGCACTTGGTGCAGCAAATGCGCATTTCCTAGTCCTCCTCTCTCGCAATAATGTGTCCCAATGAAAGATGGGGGTACGAATCCAATTTTTCGAATGGGTCAAGACACACGCAACACATGTTGTGATTCCAGGCTTTTTTGATATTATGGGAGAAACGCAAACGTATCGTAGAATCCCGAGCAAATGAGGCGGTCGGGCCTCATAGGAACAAAATGTATGCGATCCAAGTGTGAAAAGCATTAAATGATGCTATCGGATGGCGTCCTGCACATTCCACATCTGTTGATGCACACTTTGGCGAAGGGAGGCGGGTTGCCCAAGAACAGCAGAGAGAGAGCTTACAGAGGATGCTTGACCACAACGTCGCTGATCCCTTCTGGCAGTTTCACTGGACTTAGAGATGCAAGAGATTCTCCCACCCGTAGCACCGCCAAAATTTGCCACAAGCGGTATGGATCAGGATAGAAATCCATCAAAGTCGGGTTCGCTTTCCGCTGCCGCCAATGTAGCGTTCTGAGACTTCCTTGAAGGTAAAAAAAGGCATATTACCTGGACAGAATATATATTCCAGAAACAGAGGGACTGGGAGGCTAGCCAACCGGCTAGTACAACGTGGCCACTCAAGTGACCGAAACCAGCAGTTCTAACAAACAAAGTATTGCACCGCTCCCGCGATTCTTCAAGTTTTTGGAGATAAAACCAAGTAGCGGCAGAAGGACGCCATAATATTTGTAGGAATTAATCACTGCTATAATCCACAAGCATTTCCAGGGAGATGTAAACTTGTTGTGAAAAATTTCATCATTCTAATAAGATTTGATCAGGGTAGCGAAAGAGACCCTAGTCTCAGCTATCCCTGTTCCCGTTATTCTCTTTTGCATAGGTCGGATGTTAACAAAAGACTACAACCATTTAGGGAAATATGAAGAGAATGCAAAGACTGGAGATAAAGGTGAGGTGCCAATCTTCTCACAAGTGATTTTGACGCTTGACAATATTGCCTTCTCTTATACGAAGGGCACTTTACTCTGACTGATTGGCAATTCCTAGATATTTCTTAAGCCAAGAGGAAGAAGTAGCAGCAACTGAAGAACTAGATTATCCTGCACACTTTTGCGTTATATCAACTCATAGCAAGTAGTAAGGTCCTAGCTGTAATTGCTCAACGTTCAGTTGGGGAACTACTTAAAATGAAACATTTTTGTTAGCAGTCCACACACGAATAAGAATCGGCTTGCGGGAAGAGGTGGTGTGCGACATGGGACAGGGGGTTTAAAAGGAGGTTATGAGGGCACTGGAAACAAGCGGCGACGTGTTCTTCCGTTCCCCCTAGTCAGGCGGTCAATCAGGTGGAAAACAATGAAAAAGTGCAGGTTTTGAGGGCGTAAATAGGAGAACTAGGGGATGGCAAATTATTTGTGTGAATCGATGTGGTTCGGAATGCAGTTGAAGTCAAACGTGATCAAGTCGGTATGCTAACATCTGCCTTGCCTTCTTTGCATGCTATACAGCAAATATTTCCCAGAGTCAGCTCCTGTGTGGATGGAACAGCTTAAAGTTTAGATCACAAACCAGACATCCGGAATGCACATCAGGTCTGCGAGTTCAAAATGGGGGAAAAACAGCAGAGGGCACAAGTAGGTGCTCAGGACTGGTATACTGGCACAGAGCTCTTTCATAATTGGTGCAGACATGTATTGCATGTTTGTTGAAAGTGTCTACAAGTTGAAGGAGGGAATTTTTAGAAGCCTACGGAAAACCACACGAAATTTTCGGCCAACTAACGTACAACAACAGTGACTGTATCCTGCATAGCTCACCATTTTAGGGGCAGACATCGACTACATAATTTTACTTGATCAATAAAATACTACTTAAATGCTTTTAAAGCCGAAGTGAACCATGTTCATGGAATTAAACGAGAGCGTAGAACGAACACTTTGTTAGTAACTTTAAAACATTGGAATAGCTTAAAACGCCCATTTCGACATGCTTTAATTGTGCACATAGTTGACGGCAGGAGAGAAACCCTCTTGTTTTGGTTTACATGCCTAAGTGCAGATACTTGTTGTTCTGTTGAGCATAGGAGCAATTAAGTGGACTTAACTACCGTCGCCATGACACCCTTTTACAGATACAGAAACACCTACTCTCACATAAAAGCGACAGTTCGACTAGACAGAGGTTATAAAAAGGAAACAAAATTTAATTACCCACAATTTGTCTCCAAACGTGGTGCACCGATGCAATCAAACACGTCGGAGGTAACAATAGACACGCCAACTTTGCCATTTATTTACAAAGACTGCTTCCATTCATTGTGGTGAGAACTTCAGAAACTCACCTTCCTTCTGGGTGACATTGTAAAGCTAGGTGTAAATAATTTTGCTTTAGGGGAAAAAATCAGTTCTGGTGTCTTTCACAACACCATAGACAACGCTCAAATTTGGAGAAGAAATTTACCAGTTGATGAGGGTGTGGCAAATGATGGGCGTTGGTTTAATTGTAAATTTCCGTTTGGACAGGTATTTTAAATCATGCAAATGAGCCAGCCTCGTAAAAAATCTGAGATGGTTAAAGGGGCTCTTAATTACGACTTGGAAGATAACGTGCCTCAATGACATGATGCTTTTAAGTGCATTAAGCAAATAGATTTCGCCACCAGTTTCCAATGGCCACGCCACTGTAAACAGTGTCCTTATTTATTGAAAGCTTGAATCAAAATGGATGAAAGGAATGGCTATTATGGGTCCAATCTAAACTCCTTATAATTGAGGAAACAAATCTGAAAAAAATCTGGATGGTAAAGTTGTCTAGAGGAATGTGGAGAGGCCCAAATCAGGAAGGTGACTAGAATCACCAGCCTACTTTGCTACTAGAAGATCCTGTTTGTCAAGGGAGTGATAAGAAGAGTAGCACCGTAAAACAACATTAAAAACACAAATATTAGTGCGTAATGCATAGAATATGCGTATTTGCACTTCAAAAACTTCAAGTAAGGAATGGGTGGTACCTTTAACAGCAAAATTATGATTGTAGTGGCGCCATGAAGTCATATTATTAGGGCGGAAAATGCATTCCTGACGTATAGAAGGGTTGGGAGGACTCTCGACACAGCTCGGACGCCATACTACCCAGCTAAAGTACTAGGTGCTCATGATATTAAAGCGAGTAGTTAAACGACCAATTCGGGTATTACATAGTCGTCCTTTTCTTTTGAGCGCTTCCACATTAACCATTTCAACGCAGTCGGTGCTGTAAGATGGTAAGGACCAGCCATACACACTTGTCATCGAATTCGGATGCAGCTTGGAAAACGTTTAAGTATGATGTCACTGATTTCCTTTAACAATTTTGCTAAAAACTTGAATTTTCGCCTGAGTGAGAGCTGCCTCTCCGTGTCGATTTGTTCATCTTAAGTACAGGTACCGTGTACAGCTCCGTAGTGAATATATTCAGTGCGTCAGGGCTAAGTCTCTCAGCAGATGTAAATAACATATCTATAAAGTACGGGATTGAGAGAGTTGGAGAAGGCAGGCGTCGTTTTCGACGCTCCTGTTGAAGGTCACCACATAACTCCCTTCCTGTGGCTTCTGCAACGTCAAGACTTGGCGCCAACCACTAATGTGCCCCAAAACTCTCCTGTAGACAGAAGAAGACATAGTACTAGGACAGAATTTGTGGTACCAAAATGTAGAGGAGTTAAGGAAGTGCTGGATAGACCAGAGGCCATGACGTTAAGTAGAAGTAGGGACTATACTTCCAGTGTCTTCAGAAATCAAAACGAAGAAACAAACGATTTTTGAAGTATTACAAAATTTAACAATAACCCATGTAGAGCGGTTTAGCTTTTCAACTGAGAATTTCCAAGATTGATATTTCTATAGGAATAAAGTGACAGTTTAAATTGTGAACACATTTAAAATACTCAAAGGAATTCCTTTAATGGGAGGGATTTTAAAGCCTTATCAAAACCAAAACAGTCGCACCTCGGGACCTTCGTGTTGCGTCTCCATGTAGCCGAAGAATAGCTAAGGCCCATTGGAGCTTTAAGGGTTTATTTTTGTCTGATAGAATATAGGGATAGGGCTAATCAACAAATTTGGATATGCTTACATAGAAGAAGAACTAGTGATGGACTTTAAAAAAATTCAGCGCCATGTACATATCTGATGCACGATCATCAACAACAGAGGTGGTCCAGAAGGACAAAAGCAGTCTTTAGCGTTAATTTCACTTTATAGAGAAGGACCATATAAGAAATGACCATTAAAAAGTTATCCCAGCATAACGGAAAAGTAAGAAAAAGGATTAAGATTAAATGATATTTGAGGTTGGACCGATTGAAGTAGCAAATCGCGTTCCGTGGTTACAGTTCCCTCAGACTACTCGATGCTTTGTTAATTATAAACAGAGAATCTAAGTTGATTCAGTTGTGAACGGTTTAGTGGCTAAAACTTGAAATACCAAGTATTTTTAGACACAAAACTCACTGTATGTTATTTTGATGGCAAAGGGGGTCATACTACTTATAAGTAACCCAGTAGTAAATCGCGTGGGATAATGAATGTAAGTGGACACATGGTGCTGTATTTCTGCAAAGGCATGATCTTTAAGTCGCTATTTTGTCAAGGCCAAGAAATCAACGCCCTTGCGAATCTAACGGATGCTATAATGCTTTCGGGTCTTAAAATGCCGACGAATTCTATAAATAGGCGAATAAGTGTCTTTTTGCTGCCCAAGAATCCCCTACAATCATTATCACTACAAGGTGCCTGCTTAAATAACGTCTACTCCACTTTCTCCGCCTACCTGTCGACTCAAATGCCCTAAGCTGTTTCGTCGGTTGACGCCGTGGCCCCATAAACTTAGCCTCCACAAATGCCACATTTAAAGTCCACGAGTGAAGTCATATGGCTCTCGGCGCAGAGGTAAAGGGGAAAATGTTTTCAAGAAAAGGAGCCTGTGATGGCAATCATTGCTAGCATTACCATCAAAGCTTGACAGCCAAACAATCCAAAGGTCAAAAAGTAGTGAGTAGTTTTATTGTAAGTTCTTAGTTGAAAAGCTTTACTGTGGTTTAAAATATCCGTAAGAAAAAATTATGCGTAATTGCAGTCTAAACAGCAATCTTTATAAAAAGTTACATTGTCATGGTGAAATTGGGGAACCAGTGAATTTGAGAGCCTGTTTTACAGAATCCTAGCAAATACAGCTTACAAGCGTCTGTATGTCGATCTTAATTAAAAATGGGCAGAGATACCTTATAAATCAGGAGAATTTGAGGTAAGTAAACGTGCATGGAGTTAATAATTAAAAATGACAACCCCTAAGCATAAACACTTTTCGGATGATGGCTGACTTGGTTCAGTGCACGCACTATCAATCGCGATGGAAGGCACCAGTTGTACTGGTTGGTTAAATGGAACAGACCCATAACGAGCAGTTTCAGTAGTTCGTGACTAGCACGTATTAAGATGCTAACAGCATTCATGAAGAGTATGGAGCAAAGTTGTTGCTTAGAAGCAGACGAATTCTTTAGTCCTTCTGCTAGGAGTTGTCAGAGGTTCTCCCACCCTCAGCATGTGCACATCTTCGCTAGGTTAAGATTTAGCCCTCAGAAATAGAAGCCGGAGTACTTGTCGCTAGGATCAGATCCCCTTTTTTCTCCCATCACTGTAGCACCAAGAGCCAAAAGCGGTCACAACATCAAGGCTTATTATGCTTCATAGACGTACAGGATGCTTGAGAGCTACCACTAGGCCTCTTGAGGATCGGATTTGCGAAATTCGTAAAAGCTGGTATTTAGAGGACTTTCGGCACACTAAGATCACCATATATCATTTTGTTACGCCCATTACTTAGCGGCACTTACTCGATCACCACTAATTCCTGATTCCAACGTCACTGGCGCTACTATTGCACCGCTGTAGAACAGCAGCTAATCCGGTTCCAATCATAACAGGTGCGAAGGTGGAATTCAAATGTTTTTCTGCCTGAATTTGATTTGCCTTTGTTGTGTCTCAAAGTTAGTGAGAATTAGGCACTGGCAGCGAATTACACACTCAACGATTTATAACACCCAGCATTTGGAAGCTAGTTAGTCGTGCGTTTGTACGCCAACACCAATGATGGATGCTGTGTGCCAGATCATATCCTACGGAATAGCACAGTAAACATTTTGATAATAAATCATGAGACCTTAAAATTCTTAAGATTTGACCGCAAACCGAGCATTGAGGCAGCCTTTGGCCTGGAACAATTGTTCCCACCTTGCTATGGACATAATACCTCAACCTGTGTAAAAGGTCCATTTTATGGCGACAAAATCCAGGATGTAAAAAAAGTATTCACATTTTGCCGTGGTCTTCCGTCGCCACACCCTTGCAGCCTCCTCAGCTTCCAACTGCTACCCACAAACCTGTTACAGCAGGCTTAACTGTCCCGGGACAGTCTGTGGTGTGTAGGGAGGACTGGACAGTCTCCTTCACTACTTTACTCCTAAAGAGCAAAAACAACTCGAGCCCTCGGATTTTAGTTAAATAAGAATTTTTGGCTTTTAATGCCGATTCAGGGCTTTGATTTTAGATTGAATATGACCACTTCGACGTACTATTCATTTTAACCTGAAAGTGGTAGCAATGCTTCATTTTCTATTAACACAATAGAAATTGTAATCATCACTTTGCGTTTTATAGCATGGCCAGATGTTCCCATCGGGTCAGCTTAGTAACCATCAAAATATCTCACATCTCAAAACAATACCAAACACAAAGGCAGCAAAGTAAATACTCATTCCTCTTGCCATTTGGGATGGAAGTGCTGCTTCTGTTATAAGCCGGTGTTTACGCATCAAGTTTCCAACCGGCTTGATTAGACTTTGGCTTCCCGGCTGATATCTTTGCTTTCTGGCGTGTATGCGCAAGAAGCCAGATTCGATGAATGTGTACACACCAACCGGGAGTGTCTGGTTGACCTTGACCTTATGGTAATGGATGACACACTTAAAGCGAATCTCTCCCTAACATCAGCAAGTCAGAGGGTTCAGAGATGAGCCACATAAATGACGGCCTTGGAAGGATCAAAACACCAACTTCATTTCCATCAGCTTTGTTTGATTCGCAGTTTGAAAGTAAAATTTCATTTAGCGTAGGCAAAAGATACAAGAATTTGTCATTTTTACTCCCACTTAATCAGATTAGAAGCAAGCTAACTGCGTCACGATAAAAAATGATCCCATAAATGATAGCAATATCGCATTTGGACTTTAAATTTAATTTATGTGTGGCACTGCTGTTTCGGTTGGCATAAATGACCGATTTATTAAAGCCGTGATATCCGTCCATGGTGTTTACTGCCCCAAAATCGTAGTCACTGCTAGGCGCGTTTGATTTATTTTGTACAAAGCATCACTTGACAGCAAAGTCTTTTTCAAGCTACTAATTTGGCATCATCTAAGTAGGGGCTGTTTTGTGATTGAGGAGAAACCCATAATTGTGGAGCAATTACATATAATTTAGGCGTTAGAAATAAGTACGCATCGGAGGATCCACCTCTTCCTTTTTTGAGTGGCTTTGACTAGGGGATACACGAAGCAGAGGTCGGTTGCAATCGAACAAAGATGGTCGTCAGAAAGTGGATGATATATGAATGCATTTGAGATTCTTCGAACGGAGTGAGGAAACGTTTCCTAATACAAAAAAAATAGTGTAATGTGGCACTGTGAACTATTTGAGTCGTGATACTTCTAATTATTTATTTAATTGTCGGTTTTAGTAATGGATCACTTGGGGGCTTCATCGTAATACCCCTGTAGCGTCCTCTAAGGCAAAAGAAGGCATAGTACTAGGGCAGAATGTATCGTACAATATGGCAGCCCAAGTGACCGAAACCGGCGGTCCGAGCAAACAAAGCATTACATGGCCCATCTCTTCTTTTGAGCTCCTCTCGGCAACCCTTCCACGTCAGCCATCTCAACGTAATCAGTGCTGGGAGAAGCAAAGGCGTATTTCTGAAATCTTCTCTCTTACGACAATGTATCCCAATGAATTGAAGGAGGTAGGAATCCAATTTTTCGAATGGATCGAGACACACGCAACATATTTTGTGATTCCAGACTTTTTGATGCCGTAGGATAAGCCCGAGGGTATCGTAGAACCTTGAGCAAATAAGGCTATTGGGCCTCGTAGGAACTGTATGCACGCGATCAAAGTGTGCATAGCATAAAACGATGCTACCGAATGGCCTTCTGCACATTCTACATCTGTTAATACAAATTTCGGCAAAGGGAGGCGAGTTGCCCGAGACCCTAAGAGAATGCTTACGAAGGATGCTTGACCACAACGTCGCTGATCCCTCTTGGCAGTTTCAATGGACTTGGAGATCACGACTGGTGTCACTCCAGTTGTTAATAGCTTTCTTTCAGAGCACAAGGGTGGAGGAGATGCCGAAGATGGATTTTAATCTCAGCCTTTCTGTTATGGGATGGCAGGAATTCTCTCATCCGTAGAACATGCACGTTTTTCACACCACTAAAGCTTATCGCAAGCAGTATGGGCCAGGATAGACATCCACTAAAGTTGGGTCCGCTTTCCGCTGCCACAAATGTGGCGTTCCGAGACTTCCTTTAAGGCAAAAGTAGGCATATTACTAAGGCAGTATACATATGTTTTAGAAGCTCGAAGGCCAGCCAACCGGCTAGTAAAATATGGCCACCCAAGTGACCGGAACCGGCAGTCCGAACAAACAAAGCATCACAACTCCAACCTAGTGGTTCTGGCTTCGCGCCAAGCAGTGGATCCCAAGACCTTCGCTTATCCGCTGAGAAGTCTCACAGCAAAAGAGAAGGGGTCTAATTAAGCTATTCGCAGTTTATAAAATAAATTTCTTATAAAATTCAAGGAACAAAACATATTATTTGTCAAGAATAAAAAAACATGAAACCCAAGTCCAATCTAGCCACTCAGAAAAGCAAAATTATCTGTTGACATTTCTTGTACTTGGTAAATGAGTAGGTTACGCTTCATTCCTTTTGTTACAGTTTCCAAAACCTTTAATTATAAAGGACGGAATTACATGGTCCAACATCCGTTCACCTTTCACTGCTCTAGTGTACTACTGTTCCGTCTATGTGGGATTGAGAACTTTGACTTCCATGTAATTGCGCCAGTCACTGTGAATGGCAAATCATTCCCTTCCCTACTTTTCTTTACTGCATATCAAATTTTATCTCCAAACTTGCTGAGGCTTCGGCGAAGATGGAAAGCGGATCCTATAGGTAATGCGCGCGGCTTCCAAGTTAATACCAGAAGAATAGCAATTCTACATTGGGTTTCACTCAGACTAATTCAATGACTTATGCAGACAGATGGTCTATAAGAGTTTTTTTTCCGCAGACAAAGCGGTTGCGTCTATAAATGTGTACTTGTGAAAAGGCAATGATCCGTGAGAACCTCTGTAGTGAAAGCAGGGTTCCAGAGAGACAAAAATTATTTCCAAGAAGTAGAATGTTAGCACTATCAGTAATACAGGGAATTTGGCTAGTTGAGACCTCATGCTATTAACCCAAAATGATTTTTGAGTATTTTTACGGACGACTTAATGCACCATCCCGAGACTTCTCTGAGGATGAATGAAGACAGAGTGCGTGGACCGGGTATGCATTGTCGACGCACAGTGGGGCTTGGGGCTATTGGCGTAGCCTGGAGACCTGTCACCAAAACCGAGAGGTAAAAAAATTATCGCATTACAGCAGCACAACGAAACAGTATTATGAATGATGCAGTATTTTGCTCCCCAAAGTCGGCAATACTTATCTCGACAGATTCTATAATGTTAATCCTGCTTTTCAAACCACTAGGTTGTTGTTAGCCACATCTAACTTCATCTCAAGTCCATATCTCAACTTCAGATTCCAGGTAGCATGTAGATTTAGTGCTAGGAAAGAGCCAAAATAAATTAAAAGTCTATCAAGGAAATAGGGAGACTGTAGACGAGGCTGAAGCGTCAATCTTGTCACAATTGACTTCTACTGTGAGGGATCTTGCAAGGTCTTATGGGAATAGGACTTCTCTCTGATTGATTGGCAAACCCCAAATTTTTCTCAGGCAGAGAAAGCAGAAGTCGAAAAGGGAGTTTATTTTGCACATCGAATTGTGTCAAATTGGGTTAAGCAGACGCATCTCAGCTGGAATTCCTTAGCATTCAGATAGTGAACAGTTTGTTTTTAACAATTCTGCCTTTAATTCACCACACACGTAAGGCAACTAGCATAAGTCTGGAGGACAAAGCGGTATGTAAAAATAGGACTTTGGGTCGAGAAGTAGTGTAGGGACGGACAATTATGTGTTCACTCGCTTATTTGACACCCGCCATGAACTTGGCAATTTGTTTGGATGAGCAGAGTTGATTTTGGTGTGTAGAGCACGCGTTACTTCAAGCGATGACGATGCGCAATTCTTTAGCGAAAGAATGGAGATCCCTCCTCTCTCGATTTGGTGCATCTGCCTTCAGGTGGTTCATCTTCGTCGAAGCCAATCAAACATGACCAACTAATAAAAGCTATAGCCTTCTGTAGCCATCTCACATATTTTAAATGCTATCTAGTAAATTTAACAGAAATTCTGGCTTCTGCACCGTCTGAAACAAGCTGTGCTTAGTTCATTAGACCAACGCCCTGAAATCACACTATTTGTTGGCATGGAGTCTTCATACAAGCCCACATAGCAAATTAGAAGGTCAATGCGCAATTCAGTTCCATACAAAGTGACATTTATAAGTATTCTACAAACTTCTACGCCCTAAAATGTGGCATTGATGTTAATGATTCTTGAAAACTGCACATTTTTCCAGCCCCTGCTTTCTTTAAGTGAGTTAGGGGCTATTAACAAGATGTGCCCATTTCTTCATTTTTGTTTGCCAGAAAGTAGCCAACCATGCTATTTTAATAGCAAAAATAGCTGCTAAGCAAACTTTGTGAAATAAAGCACCCAAAATCTAGATTATGGTCTCCATCCCACCACTAATTACTCACATATTCTAGGCAATAAAGAATGATGCCCTGCAATCACACTCCCAAGTTTGTGCTTCAAAGCTGTTATTAACTGCTGTAAAGAGGCTTTTTTATTTAAATAGGCTGCTTTAAAATTGTCGGCGCGTGCAGCTTTGCCACATCAGTTTAATTTGTCCGAAGAAAGTGAGCCGATTTAGACTTCAAAGAGTGTGCTGTGGAGCAAGATGCGTACACTCAGGTGAACGCATGACTGCACAACCTCTGACTTAATTGCACGCCCATCGGATGCCAATGACTCCATTTACTTTCTGAAACAATGTCTCCACCTAAGCGTATATCTCCCCTGGAATCATAAAAAGATTCTTTTGGAGAAGGATTTTCGATAAGTGCAAATGTCCAAAAAAATTTCCACCTGCCTCTCTGAAAAAGAACATTAAAATATCTCTGCGGAAGGTTATGATAAAGGCAAAGGCTATAATTTAAGCAGCATGGAATATAAATGGAATCAAGCTAGAAGAATGCATCAGCCATTTAGGAAACCTAAAGAGAGCCCATCCACCCAATTTGCACCCATCCCTCCATCCATGCCACAGTAAAGCGGCAAAATGCGTATAAGCATTTTGTCCCGAACGCTACATTATCCGATTGAGTTTACCCAGGTGTGTAGTTTAAAAAAAGAAGGAGAGATTGTTTATTTTGGATTTGGCATGCAGACAACATTAATGATAAAGAAAAAAATTAACAAAAGTAAAATTTACAAGCATGAAAGAAAGCATCAAGAGGAAAGTTCTTGTTAATTTGTTGATTTCAGGTTGATTAATTTTACAATTCGTCTCTCAATTGTGCTCTTGAATCTCCTGAAGAGTGTGCCATTGTGCTATCGGTCGGCGCGGATTGGCTAGCATGTCGGACCAATGACGTAGCGCGGCGCCAGTTGAGTTGCAGCCGAGAACTATTCGGCCAATGGGATCGGAGGAGCCCACTCGGTCATAATCCACAACGGTTACGATCAGATTTACTTTCTACAAAATTGTATTTCATGCAAAATTTTTTGCGCTTCTCTTGATCCAAAAAGCGATTTGCTTGATCAATTTGAATGAGATAAAAACGAAGATTTTGACAGTAGTAATCGACTAGCAGTTCCATTTAAGGACATCTACCATGGAATTGAATCTGAGCTTGTTTAAAAGCATAAATACTACATTTTATTTGTAAAAGATACGATCAAAAAGTATGTTGGAATTCATGCGGTTTTATTGGACGATTCATTAATACCCACTAATGATAGATATACAAAAATGAATTGAAACATCAAATTAAACTAAGGAAATAGAACTTATCTATGCAGTTGGCTGTTTTCAAAACTAACGAGGCACAAATTTCCTGATAAGAACTCCCGAAATTATCAGCTTCTAGCTTCAGGCAATCAAACACAAACAGAAATTTATATAATGCTGGAGAAATAAAATAATGAATTTAGAGGCAGTAGTTATGAGACGAGCTTTTTATGGTGGGGACAGATAGTATCTCTAGTCCCAGCGCATTAAAAAAGGGGAGCGGAAAAGTGAAAATACCCCACCTGAATAAGATCAAAAGGAACGTCGAATGAGAAGGACTCGTTGTAGTAGGGGTTGAGTGTACACTTTTTAATTGTCGTCTTCTTCTTCTTTATTCGCCTGCCTTGCAGCATCAAGGAGAGCTTCACGTAGGGATCTGGCAATGGAAAATTGCATTTTAAGAACTCCATATGACTATACAATGTCTTCGACTTTAGCATTCCTAAAATAATACAAATCTTAGTGCTCAAACTAAAGAAAATTGTAGACACATTACCTGTTTTGCTAGAGGTTAGTAGTACATGAAGTGACAAAGAACGTACCTGAGAGACCACCGACATCCATCTTTTTAAGGTTTTTGGCCTCCAATATGTTAACGGTTAATTTTCCTGAGGTAGGAACATAGCGTAGCGAGAAACAAATGTCACCGAGTCGATTTTCCTACATATTTTTAGAAAAACAACGAGTTTTAAACTATATTGCATGCATAATAGCAATGGGGAATAAGACTACAGTTGTTCCGGTTCTTGCGCGATCATAAAAAGTCGTTTTATTTTGAATGTAACAGCGGTATGGTGCAATACTTTAGTAGTTTGTTTTAAATTTCGGTCTTAAGGATAAGTCATTCTACCTTTGCCTGGCGGTTCGCTCTTCAGGGCATGCCAGTAATCCCAATCCCTAATGTGCGTCTTCAATACATGTTCTGGTTAAGTTCTGTCTCTTTTCATCTTAAGGGAGCTCTTAAGGCGAAACACTTGTGGCAACAGGATAAAACCTTATTCTACGAGTCCAATGCCCCGATTTTCACCGCTCTGGTCATGAGAGAGAAATTACACCTGGTGTGAATGTGAGAATATGTAGCGGTCTCTATCGGAGAATCTGTAAATGGCTTCCAAGTTCAACATCCACCACAGTTCTGTGGTTGGCGTGAAGGTCAACGACGACTAAGACGACACCATCCGTGACCGTTAGGCATCTTGAAAAGTTCGATACGGAGCTGTCTGCCTTACCTGTGTGATGGAGCCAAGTAAATGATTGAACGATACCTTCTTCACTTCTGTACAAGCTTGATTGGACAGCCACGATACCATATCCCCATGGAATCAGTTTAATCCTCAGCATTTGATACGCAACTGCGCTTTTATAACAGTGTTGCTACGACTGGTGATGGAAATACATAATGGCCAGCACTTTCCCCTTTCCCCAATACAGTTTCTGACCAGGACAGATCTACAGATGTATTGAAGTCTTTTGAATGAATTGAGTGGCACTGCAGTCAAATTTCTTCTCAATTGCATATGAATTCCATGACTGACGTCGATGTTTCATAAGGTTTTCGCTTTGCCATCGCCGGAGGCGACGCTCATAAAAAAGATGAGGATCAACATAATGCGTTAATAGTTTGTCCCAACCCTCGATTTTGGTAATGGGCCACTTCGGACTCTGCTTTTTCAATGATGCCTAGCGACCCGACGGCCAGGCCATGCTATTACTCCCAACTCCTAATGGTCCTCAATAACACATAGCAAATCCCTGAGGAAGTTAGGAATTGATAGCTAATTGCTTAGACATAAAGCATTCACAACTTTGGGCCACTTAATAGTTATAGCACAAAATGAAGGGGTGTTCATGGGCAGGTGGTGAATGAGGAAATAAGCGCTATTTAAGTTACCTTACTATCCTCGATTCACATAATAAAGTTTTTATGAGCTATTTATCCCTTAACAATAACTCCCAAATGACTGGAAATTTCAGGTCTGTACAGAGGATCCTTTAAGAGCCTAGTTAACGGTGTAGTTGAGAACGGCAACAAGAAAGCATCATCCATTCCATTTACAGTTATCACACCTTACTTTTGAACTTACTCAAATGGTGCAGTAAAAGCAAAATTTCTACTTGGGTATTCTTAAGCCTTAGCCGAAATCTTGTTATCACCACTAGATAATTTTTCAAAGGGCACTTCCATTTGTAATCCTTTTAAGCTCTAGCTCTCTTATTTTGTCTCTGAATTTTGACTTAAAGGCATCGCACAAATCCATCTTAGCATCCGCTTTAAGTTTTTCTTGGCTTCTAATTAAGAAACTCAACTAAAAGCCGCTAACTTTAGCCGAGAAAATGCTAAAGAGGGATGGTTTTGAAGTCAAAATGTTTATCTCTTTGGTGAAAATAAAGCCACAACAACAGGCTTTTTGGTGCTTGAGGGCTGCTATGAATGAGGTGAGAGCATAAAGTCATCACGTAAAGTCCTTAAAATACTCAGCGAAATCACCGAATATAACTGGCATACGATAGTGCTTAAGAATGTTTTAGGAAGATACATTAAGAATAAGCTTGAGAGGACCGCCATCGCGGTGTTTAGATTATTTTTAAAAGATTAGATTGAACTGGATTTCGGTGAGTCTCAAGCAGTACACCATTAACCACAAGACAGCTTTGTGCTCGGAAATGGCACCATTAGATGTAAAGCTGTTTTGAAAAATGTAACTTAGGGAGCACTTGAAAAAGTGAATCCCGTTGTAATCCCACCCAGCTTTAGGGGAGAATAAACCGTGCAGGAGTAATGGAGGAGGGAAAAAGGCGGGAGATGGGAGGGAAGAGGGGAAGGAAAAGGGGGCTTTGATTTACTGCCAACACATAAAAACGCCCTAGCATTTTGGCAGAGGAAAGAATGCGTGACTCAATTGCAAAAAAGTTGCCTTTTAATGCCTGTCTCTCTCTGCCTTTTAGTCTACACGTCCTGGAGACTGGTGGAGCAATGAAATCCTACACAGGCTTCCGAGTTATTTGGTTTGAGATGATGTAAAAGTGCATCCTGTAACTTTGAGTTTCCCAAAATAGAAGACCAGCGAATCGTGAAAATAAATTGCCGATAAGATTTGACGTCCCAAAAAAGACTGAAATTTTCCAGCTAAACATTCTGCCAGTGCCTTTTAAGAGACTTAAATCCCTATTGGTGGAGTGATTTAATTTCCTGTGGTAAAAACATGAGTTCATCTCAACCAAAAAGCATCAAATTTTTGTAAATCTACTTTCAAGCTGTTGTCATGGTAGGCGCTTTCCTTTTTCAACCATGTTGACGTATCTAAGAGGCAAAAAAAGTGTTTGTGTTTAAACATACCTTTTCATTTTCTGAATCGGTCGGTTCAATAGGCCGCCATTCTTCAAGAGTTTGGCAGAGGTCAATCGAACCAAGTGGAATTTTTAGTTGACCAATTTGATCGTGTTTGGAGAACCGGTCGAAATCGTAGACGTAGAGCACCAATGTGGTTCCTGAGATCTCCGCATAGGGCAGCTAAATGCAAAAACAAAATTCTGAAAGCGCTCACACTAAGATTAGACCAAAGTCCCGATAGGCGGTGAGCAAAGGAAAAGTGACAAAGTTTTGCAGTGAAATGGAGCAAAAATGCAGATTCTGGCTGCTTGAAAAGTCAGACAAACTTGGTTAATCCCGACATACGGTTCAAAGATTTGATAAGAAATACTCTTGAGACCAGTCGACCGAAGTTTAAGCTCCTTTATAACAAAACAATGCAAGGCATGAGAGATAAAATGCTGACATAAGGAGCCTAGGTTGCATTTTAGTCAAGCCTTGATCACATTGTCGTCGTCGAATCGGACAAAGTAACGAAAATGGGCCTGTCTAGCCGACCTACAGCCATTCTGTTGTTGGAATGAAAGACCCTGACCACACAGTGAAAGCCGCCTTCAGACAAGCTCCTGGCGCGTTAATTAACTGATTAGTCTGGGATACTTTGGACAAAATAATAAAATTTAGGTTCGAGACAGCGAATTACCTTCCAAAGGAGCAAATTAACAGATCTACAGGTAATTATTGTCATCTTTTAATAAAGCGGTTTCGCAGAAGGTTTTTACTAAAGAAACCTTTAATGAATGCAAAAGAGACACAACACTATCTCACTGCGAACCCAACCATCATTCTGATTTTCAAAGCGTCTGCTGAGGCACTCTTGAGGGCGGTCAAGCGCTTACACCTTAATGCTCACTCAAAAGAATGGTAAATTAGTAAATGCGTAAAAATCAAGGATTCACCAAAACCAAGTATTCTCACTAAGTAGATTTAGGGAATCTCAAGACTTCCGCGGCGGCTAGTATGTGAAAATGAGTAAAAGCATTTTGAACTTTAGAGCTGAAATAAGACCTCATAAAAGAAGAACGGAGGCAAAATTAAAATCAGTTTATGACTTTAAAGATAGTTTTGGGTAGTCACTGAGATGTCTTAAATAGGACAGATAAATGACGAATACAATTGGTTCGTTGCATGCACGAAAAGTGTGAACCTTAATTTGCAGCAAAAGTCTTTCGTGGAAGTCTTTTTAGAAAGTAGCTTGACCTTTTCCTAATTGGCAAGGAGAAAATAAATTTGCTTTACAAGTTCGGTCTAGCGATTGCGGCCAGGCTTTCAGTAAACACGATAGTATAAGAAG
Organism: Taenia multiceps; assembly: GCA_001923025.3. Taxonomy (NCBI): domain Eukaryota; kingdom Metazoa; phylum Platyhelminthes; class Cestoda; order Cyclophyllidea; family Taeniidae; genus Taenia; species Taenia multiceps. The sequence continues at coordinate 14,579,058 of CM010315.2, forward strand.
TTAAAAGACGGGTGAAAAATTGGAAAGGACCATTTTGGTACATTTTAAGCACACCTAATATGTAAAATGCAACAGTGGATGTCGCATTATGGAAAGTGTTCGAATCGACAATGAACCTTCCACAAGATTAGTCTAAACAGGCGATTTTATTCTCCTCTGTGCCACTCGGAACAACAGTAAAGTTGTGCTGAGCACAGGATTCTACAAAAATCTGCTGCCTTCATGTAATTGCTTCCTTGACAGGGAAAAAGACTATAACTTCAGTATCCACGCTACTCACTATTTATTGGGCTCGGTAGCCATATGCAACTTTCTTCGATTACCTCACTGTTTTAAAACCATTTAACCGTTTTTCTCGTTACCATGGCTACAACCGAACGCGCGACGCATTCTAAAGCTGTCTTTTGCTCCACTGATTTTAATCTCTTTGGCTCATTTTTAGGGAAGAAATGCCCAAAACACATGTGCTGCCAAACCAAGCACATTTTTTTCCCATTCGTTACACCTCTCTCCAAATTTGTCCCTCCAAAGTGACAAGCATTGCAGTGAAGTGCAGAGCTTTCGGGTTCGTCAGACACCCCAACTGTCTACTTGTCACTACTCCTCTTGCCTTTACAAGTTTCTCTAAAATCTAATAAACTACACACACTTTCAAAGCAATTTGTGAGAGGTCTATTGGCAGGAGTGGTTTTTGATAAAAGCCAGTACTTTTGATTGGCTGTTGGCAAGATTCCAAAATTAAAATCAAGGAAAATGGTTTTATGAGGTACAAGGCAAAACCGGACCAGTTATTGCTCTTTGCTTTCACGAATAATTACAAAGTTCAGGGAATCGGCGGTATTATTTGATTTGTCGATGCATTGAAACATACTTTCCCTCCGATCACAGGAAATGGCTCATAGGAAACCGTAAATAAAAACCCAAAATCTTAACTCAGTCATAATGAGTAGATTGCGCCGACTTCATTGCACAGGACAGCGAAAAATTCCGTTGTGCAGCCATTATCAAAGACGTATTCCAATAAAAGGTTTTGAAAATAAACTTGCTAAAAAACCTACTGCTACAATCCACAATTCTGCCTCAATGAGGAACAAACTTGTGAATTTCAATTTCACAAACTGCTTTGCCTTGCTGTTACTTCCCAACCTATCCTTCCTATTTCGCATGTGAATGCTTGGCACGAAGAAGGGGGAAAGTATCAGAGGAATTCGTGGTTTAGGGATAAGGAAGTATGCTCTTCCCATTCTAACAAAAGCGAAAATATTCACACGGCTGAACTCTTTATGTACGTGGCATGGCTCTGGTCTGGGAAAACAAGCCTTTTTCCTGAGTGCTTTTCCAATCTTCTATTTTTGTGTACAAATCCGAGTTGTAGTGATCAACATCCGGTAGATAGAATTCAGCTCTATCTGTTTGACTTTCAGCAGGCAAACAAGCCCTTCAACAGTGATAAGGCGGTAGATGGTCTTGAATTATCAGTGAGCATACACTTCATAATAGGACACTTCTAAAATCTAAGTGGAAGTAGCAAAGAGAAACTGGTTACTTCCGCTTTGATCCTCTACAAGCGCATACACGTCTACCCCACTTTCCTGGCTTCCACTACAACTTCATCAGATGCTACAGATGCTGGAGACTTGTTACAGCATACACTTGATCCAGGTGAGTAAAATTTGAATGGAACCACTGAGTTCCTTATTTGGAAGGTGATCGGATTTTCTTTGTAATTTATGCAGATGGCTGTGAGCAAACCGCTACCCAAACAAAGTAAAATTAAGCTACAAAGCGCATCATTTTTGCCAAAAACGCTAAATGAAGAGCTGCTGTAGCAACACTTGACCCACGCTTAACTCTGTTTGTATATCAGAGAAACCAAAATCCCACCGAACCTACCCAAAATCCACTCGCGTGATTAGTTGACATAAGCGGTGAATGTAGCGAGCACAGGATAGAGCACTGGCTGCAATGCAGGCATCCTCAAACCCCACTTCTGAGGTCACTAAATGTTCCCTCACTTCATTTTAGCAAGATGCTCTACATTTTCACGAGTAATTCAATTGGCTTGTTACATCTGTTCAAAAAAAGCATGATGTACTTTAACATGCAGATTACTTGTTGCCAGTCGATCATGAGGGAAATAAATTGCTTTATTATGGAAATGGGGCTTACACTTTATTACCAACACACATCTGGCGCCTGCTATTATTAGGTTGCACAGGCCAACAGGAAGAGCTTGCCAGGTTGAGTGAGAGATCGACTCAATCAAACGACTGCGAACTACATCATGCATTTCATAAATTCATCTTTAAGCCCTTTTCCATACCTCGTGGAGCATTGCTTTCCGAGTGTACCAGTAAAAAAAGCCAGCCTCACATCAGTGACCGAGGCTTCCGACCTTCATAAATGTCAGTTCCACCAAATCAATGCATTAAAGAGTAAAATTTATGCAGAAGAGACTTCGGCATTAATTTCTACTCATCGATGCCATTCTCCATTGCCCAATCTGGCAGTTTGGACTATTTTGATCTTTAGAAGCCAAAAATCAGTTCATATTAAACATTCATCAAGTTATTAATCAAGCCATGAATAAAATCACGTTTAGTATCTAAAAATTTAATGCGAAGTAGTGATAATTTTTCTTTAAGTAGCCACTAATAGCTATAAGATAACTGGGTTGGTTTTGTTCAACCCGCTTTTGGACAATTTTAATTGTAAAACATTGGGGAAGCGTTGAGAGTTAGTCGATTTTTACAACCCTCAAAACATGGGACTAGTACTGCAGGTGACTCTGAACCAAATCCAGAGCCACATGTAGCTCAACCAACAAACAAGAGCTGATTGCAAAATAGATATTTCTCAGACAGTAAACAAAGTTAGAGCATCGGGTGCGATGCATTGAGAGGTTGCTTAACTATCCGTTCGGTAGAGGATCGCTTTATGACACTTGGGCTATGTCAGTAGCATCTGAGCCCTTCTTCAAGTCAAAAGTGTGTATTGTACTCCAGCACTAGGCCACACTCCGTCTCTGGGAAAGATTTTAGGGCGCAGCAATGGGGTTGAAGGGTATATGCCAAAGTTATCAACCAAAATGCGGGAATACTTTATACACCTGGCTCTAATAGCACAAAATCTGCATTTTGCTTCACGTGATGCCAGATGGAGGAGGAGGAGGAAAAAGAAATCCAGAAAATTTGAAAATTGGACACTTTCGTGATGCTTCATTGATATGAATAAGTAATTAGGAAGGAGGAAAGATTTCCACTCATCCGTGACTGATAAGATGAGTTCAACTGGTCATCGGGATGGCAAAACCGCCTACAATGAATCGCGAACCCTGCAACTATTCATTACAAGCACAGAAACTGTAAGATTATACAGAGAGGTCTGTTTCGGTGGTGACCTTGAAGTCTTAGGTAAGCCTATTCCAAGGTGTTGTGACTTCTAGAGCACGTTCTTTTGCCCGATCATCTTGGCTAAGAATAACCATCAACCTCACGTCGATTTGAGTAAGCAGATAGAAAGCAGTTAGATTTTCCAAGCATCATCGTGCAGTTCAAAGATGAGTAGTCCTTGCGAATTTGTTGATGGCCTTAAATATAGTTTCATAAGACCAAGTACTGCTTACTTGAAAAGATGGGGATCAAGCTAAAATGAATAACCAAGAGCATTCCAACGTTGAAGAGGGTCCAAAAAGTGCATTATTTGAACAATAGATGAGTGCCTTTGTCCTTGGAACAGCGCTAAATGAATAAAAGCCGTTGGAGATTTTGTTTGATAGAAACAGGTTGGGGACTGCATTAATGGACCTTTCAGAAACGCAAATTAAGTAACAATGTTTAGCAAAAGCTTTTATAAAAGTAACCCTCGATTTAGTAGGACTGAAATGATTCTCACGAATTAAATTTCCAACATTTAGGGACCGGACCCACGGACTCTGACGCTCAAAGACAAAACCAGTGCTATTTACTAGAGGCAAGAAATTGCTCTTCAGCACATGAGGTCACATGATTCGCGATTGACGTTGGTAATCTATTTTGTTTGTTAAATCCTTTTGTTCTGTTATAACTTAGACCACTTTAATTACTACTTAGCATATAAGTAGCCGAGTTGCCTCTTTTAGCTTGCCACAATCAAACAAAATAAAATAAGCCAAGGATAGGACTTACCTTAAAAACGAAGGTCTCGTTGAAAACCGGATTTAGGGTTTTGCGATGCACCTTTGTTTCAAATTTTCTCTTTTTATTTGGAAGAAGAAAGACCTTTACGTAGGGATCCGAAGTTCCACACATATCCATTGCAGGCAGATCACGGGCTTGGATTATTCCAACAGTTAACTAGACAAAAGGCGACACAGATATAATTATGCTAGGACGGAGTGCGCTGGAATGTCGTCCTCCAGTTCCCTAATTCGGTCGGAAGGTAGGAAATGGCCTTTCGTCGTGACCAGATCCCATTATGCGTCGTAATCAAGGCACAGTGCAAGCAACAATAAATCTTCATAACTTTGTTTAGCAGACGACTATTTGAAAGTTCATGAAAAAACACCGTATTTTTAGGGGTTCATATCGCGACTACTTCAGAGGGTAGAAGAAAGTTACGCGGTAGAAATTTAGAATTTTTAATGAAGCGAAATTGTTTGAGAGATCAAAGATTACCTAATTTGCTCCCCGAGTTGGTTGAAGTGCTTTTGAAGTGGCCATTAAAAAGGCAATATTTAAAAGCAAATAAAGGCGAAATGGGACTACGGTGGGTTCTTGCCTCATTCTTTTGAAAATCGAATTCCACAGAGTACTGCAATGAGCCCAAATAGACTTTTTCTTTATCATCCGCCGCCTTTTCGTTTACCTCCATATTCTCTGTCAGACCTTGGGTGTCTTCCTTAAAGAGAAAAAAGTTGACTTTTCTTCTCTTGCAGTCGGTGATTTAGTTGCTTCCAATTAATTTCTTAGCAATGTTCAGATCTGGACTCCCTTTTAGTAAGGGCAGCTTAGGGAGCAAAATCATTCAAGTAGTTATTAAGTGTATCAAAGCAGTTAATGCAGACTAAGTCCACTTCAGCTTTATCTAAGGCCCTTTTGATAAGCCTTTGCTTTGCTGTACATAAAATTAACCTATCAAGTGTCATCACATCAAACGGACCCCAGAGCAGAAGCGCACTAATTTAGATGGAGAAGGAGGGTTGGTAAAACCCTTTTTTATGACTGAATTATTTCCATTAAGGGGGAGGGGTGAGTGTCTTCTTCTACCATTCTCTAATATATCAATTTCTATCTACTTCGCTTGATCAACGGCAAAATGCACCCTTATATAAATCTAGTTATTCCCTAAGGAAAACTGAGCGAAACGTAATGTAGAGTGTCTTTCTGTTAATCACCTTTTTTAATAAACATTCAAACAACATTTTCCATGAATCGCGAAATGAACTTCCCAAAGCTCGGGAAGATATTCGGCCCCATGTCTACGTGCTTAATTTCGATGACTTAGACCTAGCCGCTCTTTAAAATGTCAGACGCTTCCCTTATCCAGTGCTGGACTTTAAAGTTGGCTAATTAGAAAAAAACTCACAAAATTGGTCCCTTTAGGCACCTATAAAGAGGGCGTAAGTAATTACTTCAGTCCCACTTAAAAGTAACTTCAGAGGCTGAGACAGTCATATTTTTAAATGACACAGCACTCGTAAACACTAAAACACTAGATCGCTAGTCCAGACTCAAAACAGCACACTTTAAGTACCCATTTCTACAATTACCCATGCGCATTTGGTTAAGGATATCTAAGAATACCTACCATTTGTTTGTTCAGCGAAGAGGCAAATTTGATAGCCTTGCTGTCATCGGCGTCCACGTTGACGCCTTTCTTCGTTCTTTTTTTGCGCTTTGGAATGCATTTTTTGCACATCCAAAACGCGAAAACCAGACCAAAACACACGGCCAGGGTTATCATTAAGGCTTGTGAGGTGCTCGCATCTTCATAGTAGACAAAGGAGGCAAAAAATGATGGTTAATCGTCTCGCGGCAGCTTAGTCCACCTTATAGAATGGAGCGAAATTTCGTACCCATCTAATGCAATTCTTAGTTACTGCATCTAGTAAGGTAGATACAGCATTAAGTTAGTCTTAAATGTACCTATGTTAACACCTGAGTGGAAGGAGTCATTGCACTGGACAATGGCCTGGACATTAATCAAAGTCAGTAATTGTACGCTACGCGGATGTACCGACACGAAGCTATTCAAATTTAATGAGTAAATGACAAGGAGCAGGCGCAGTTTTAGTTGACGCAATAGCCTGGAAGTAATGTCCTACCATTGTCTTTTCTGGCAACTAGCTCAACGTCACTCATTTCACATGTTCTGATACTGTTTTCATTTACCAAAGGCACAACCTTTTCCAGCTATTGCGATTGAAAGCTCGCTGCCACGACCCTCCTTACGGTCTCATTTTAAGACTAGATAAAGTTGAAAAGGGTGTGTAAGAAGTGTGATACGATTATAATCTCTTGAAGAATTTCCACAGCTGCTACTATCTTAACAGACGTATAAGTTCGCGCACAATGCAGTTTCATCCATACACCGCAGTTGTGGGACTGAGTAGGATTAAACGCAAACTTAAACATAAAACTACAATATTTTTGTCGGCTTAGACAGTAGTGCGCATTTATAGTAGGCAATCACAACAAATGCGCAGTTTTTTTAATGTCCTGAATTTAAATTTACAGAGGACCATTGGTTTTAGATCCATGTTTGATTGCAGAAACAGTCACACCTATACCCTAAAAACACCTATTTTCTGTGTTAAAGTACAAAATAAATGCCAGTTTAAAAGTTTGATTGGTCTTAAAGCAACAAGGTTGGCTTCAGACATGACCTGACACTGATTTTCTTACATGTTCCCAGCGTCACAAATGTATGACACATGTTTTTACCCGCCCATGATAATCGAGTGCATTAAATTAAGCTTAACACATAAAATGATGTATAGTGGTTTGTAGCGCACGTAAAAACGCATTTCTGCATTTATGGTTGTTGACTGTTATAAGAAAATAAAAACAATAAAATATTATAGTTGTGGAGGTGTATTTCTCCTACTACCCCGGTATGGGATTAACATAACGTCTCGCAAATGTAAAAGTCAATTTAGTGGTTTTTAAATAAAATTTAAAAGAAAGGCTCCTTCTTTAAAGGGCAAAACTAATTATTCACAAACCATTTAAAATTGAATTGTAGTTGATGTTCAATGGTCTTCGTTTTGCTGGCGTTCATCATTTGAACTTAAAAGTGCCCAAGGAGCAAATTTTACCAAATAGTTTTGGCAGCTAACGCAACAAATTATTCCGCCTATGATTTGCTAGAAGACTAGACCGAATTCGACCCTAAATCCTTGCTCTTAAAGCCTGTCTATTCTTGGTCACGCCCCACAAATGTCAAACCCAATCCCACTCCATTTCTTTTGATTGACAGTTGCCCACCCTATAGCATCTAGGTAGAAATGGGTAGTGTTTTGGTTGTAATGATGGAATTTGAGGCTATTTTCAAAGTTATTCATTCTCTAAGCATGCATGAGTAGAGTGCTTTTAAATGTCGCTTATCCTGCGCAGTTGAACAGTCGAATCTAACATTAATGGAGCGATTTAACTAGCTGCGAGATCATCAACAGCTCACAACTGAAAGCGTTAGTTCCGCACAAAGGAAACAATGCTTGAGCGGCATTATTCTCATGCAAAGACGTAGTCACACCACGAATGGCGTGCCATTGGAACGTAGAATTCCAGTCATCCAGTCCCCTTCCGTTGCACCTCTCCTCAATAATGCGATGACAGCAATATCTAAAATCTTGATTTTTGCACTATAAAATTATCTCTTGTTTTTAAAATTGCAGCCGCACTCTCCTCACTGTTAAGCATTGGCAAATTTTGTTTCGTCGTGTTCCAAACCTTGGCTTGTGAATGTCATCAGTAGCAATAATTTGATACATGACCAGGGATTAGCACATGTCATGTCAGATGTTATACATCTCTTGAAAAAAAGCACGCAGATTTGGAAAATATTTGGCACAAGAAGTGAGGCAGGGAGAATAGCTGGAGTGAAAAGCTCGCGATCCACCATTTTCGACTGTGGGTTATAGTGGCATCCTGTGAGTCGGATAGGGGGCGGCTTTGGTATACATTAATAATTAAACATCATTAAATCATCCAGAAAAATAAAAGAAAGTACTGAGTGAATTTCGCCTTAGAAGTAATGTATAGGGAGCTTCTGAATCAAGCCATGCCATTCCATAAATGTAAAAAGCTAAGCCTTATGAGCTCACGTTAATTACCACGACCGATTAGAACAGATGAATTGGCGGTGGTACCGTTTCCGTTTCCTGCCATTAAAATGAGATTGCACTGATCGACTACTGAAAACAGATGTCCACCAACAAGAATTTTTGAGATCGTATCAGAGGCAGGTGCAAATACTTACGGGGCTGCTAGTAACAATGCAATGTTTGGACCTAGAACCTATCTTCACAATACCTGTGCCAACGCGACACAAGATAGCCTAATGCAATCTTTCTTGCGCCTTGAGATGTTCTTGCAGGAACTAACATTTCACTTACAATCCATTCACTATTATTGCTTCACCCACTGCAAAAGACGGCAGGAACAATTAGCTTCCATTAGGAAAACGTATTTTATCACAAATACATTTACTTCATTGTCTGTTTGATGGCCCGATAATCCACTACCTCGTTAGCATTTATGGGGATTAGGGCGCCAATGTGAGATACTTACGTTTTGTTGGCGGTGCGGAAGTAGAGCCCAGGGCAACAAAAAACGGATGTTGATCAACTGAGGGTGTTGTGGGTATTCTGTAGGTCGGCAAGCTGAGATGTTCGCGCTCCTCGTCCGAGACATGGGATCCCAGAATTTTTGGTGCCTCAGATGTGCTGTTGTAGCCATGTTCATTAGGCTGGTTCGTGGTAGAGGGTATCACTGGAGCCATCCTACAGATTGCTTTAACAAGGTGAGAATGCGCCGGTCAGGAAAGTAATTAAAATTACAAAGAGCATACACGCTTTGTTTTGACTCATCTGGGATATTACAAATAACAGTACAAATGTTAATGCAATTGTTGGGGTTTCGGGTAAAAATGTGTAATTCTGGAAAGCTTCTCAAATTACAAATATGCCTAACGGAACCATAGCCTTTTCCGAGATGAAAAACTTGTTCCGAATGTCACTTTTATCAAACCGCAGGTCGGCAAAGGAAAAGAATAAAGCCAAATCAGTCCCTCCGCTCTCTGTTAAATTACATTTTTTATGGATGAATGCCTCACACTAAAAATAGATAATCTTTTGAATAATGCAATCAAAACAAGACGAAATAAGAGGTAATGTTTCTGCCCTTTACATCCAAACACGATGTGGTATCATGCTTTGTCTAAATAGAACAGAAATGCCATTCAAGAGAGTGACCGTTCCAAGCGGCGTGTATTCAAAACTTATCACCCTAAGCAGCGGATTCTTATTTGTAATTGTTCCACCTTCACCGAACCTACACAAAGCAAGCATATCTCTCTGGCAACAAGGTGATGCGTGCCTCAGAAATGTAGGTCGCGCGATGGATTGGTGGATTGCTCGAGATAAACAATGATATTTTTAGTTGTATAATGAACTTTAAGGGACAAAATCACCTCCCATTACACTCTTAGCCAATCAGACAGTCAGCCAGTCGCCAAATAATCCAAAATTTTTCATTTTCATAATGTTCTTATAAATAGCGAAGAAGTCAGGGCACCTGAGCGGGACTTGACTTTAAATCTTTCCCACCTTTCACCACGAAGTCCTCTCCTCTAAATCTCTCAATTCAAACTTCACTACCTGTTCTCCTTCTCTAACTGACCCCGATATGTCTTAACTAAGAGGGCTTTCATCTACACGTGATGAAACACTTTTTACACGGTTCAGGCTCCTCAACAAGTGTAACGAGATGCTGAGTTTTGCAGCTGTGTAGTTGCTTTAAAGTCATTTCGTTGAGAAGACAGGCTTAAGTCACATCCAGTGTTTACAACCGACAATTGATGAGATAAGGGTTCAACGTGAAGAAGAGACAGTTACAAGCACAAAAAATAAAGCCTTGGGAATCAGTAGCTCCCAATTTTCACAGACGTTGGGAGGTATTTTTGAGTCTCTCCGATGTAGGACAAACCACACGAACTCTTTGGTCTCCCTTTACTAAGCATACTACATTCATACTAACACATTATTAGACGAAGTTTGTTGACTACGTCTCTAAATCCACACCTCACATAGAATCCTCATTACTATTCTTTATAAACGCTAATAACTTCTTAGACAAAATTGAGGTAGCAGTTCATTAAGGGCGGTAGTTTACTTCACCTTCTACGGAAGCGGTTGCAACAATTCAATTTAGAGTCATTTATCATTATTTTTCATTTATGAATTTGATTACTCTCATTACTAAATGGGTAGTATGTCTTTCTCTGGAAAAATTCCATAATTAAATCATGTTTATTTTTCCATCTGGCAAAAGTATTTGGGTTGCTGGACAACCATGTGTGGCGGTGCGCCCTTGTCTACTTCTCAAATCTGCCTCTTTGGCCAAAATGAAGTCTTTCCTCCACCTAACTCATTTCTCCAATTTTCCAGCATGTTAGACCGTTTTAATTTTTAGTCATTTAATAGGCAAGAATTTTTTAAATTGAGACAAAGAGCATTCTTTGCATGGAAACAAGTCTACAGTGTTTACATTGGTAAAATGAGGAGTAGAACACTTTAAAAACATCTCTGGTTTGGAGTATAGATGAATCCTCCTCAAAGGAAAGTGGGTGGCACAGTTAGACGTGCCTATATTTAGATTTGAAAATTTCTTTTAAGATTTTGGGAAAAATACTTTGCATTGATGACATACTTTGACTTGATTCTTTTAAGTCCCAATAGTAACGGCAGGCACTGCCGCCTGAATGAATGTTAAAAAGGTATATTTACGTTTCGGAACAACAAACTTAATGCAGAACAATGAGCCACATCCTTCAAAAACGCGGAAGCATACATTTGTTTTAAAAGAATAGGCGCTACAGACATGATGGAGAGGCAACTTTCATTACAATTGACAGCGATAAAAGAACACTCTAGTTGCTTTTTTGTACCACGCACATGTACGGAATGGTAATTTGGCAGAGCATTAAAAGCCACCTTTTAATGAAGGAGAAACTAAAACAGTGTTGAGAGGAAATGCCAGGTAGGAAATACCCTTCCTCTTGGGTTTGCCACCTTTCCAATCATCAGCAGTGGAATCCGAGGAGGGAAACGTACGAGCGCAAAATTCATGTAAGCGAGAGAGGAGTTAAACTTTAAATGAAATGCGATTTCCGTTTGACGACTTCCATGTCACCCTGTAGTCAACAATGAAACACCATCTTCTCTTGTAGACCTTTGTGTAGGTAATTGCAGTTAACGAGTCAAGAAAGGTAGATGGGATTGCTTCCCACCTTAACAACAGTTATGGCGTCTTAGTTACATGAGTGTTCATTTAAAAAATGCAAGCAACAGAGGATTTGACCGTTCCTATTTACCGGATCACTGTTGCCAACAACTTAACTCAAAAATTTGATTTTGTTTAAAAAAAAATAAACAAGGGAATTATCCTACACCTCACTTGCATACAACCCATAATGCAATATTTTGAGTTTTAATTTTTAATTTCACGAATAGATACGTGAAAGACAAATGTTGTAATGAAGAGCAGTTGGATGTAGACCTCCACATAAAAAATTCATGAGGAGCTTAAAAGTTGTATTCCTGGGTCCTATACATATATTTAAGTAAGACAGGATGCTCCAAGGAGTGAGTTAGTAAAAAAATCAAGTATACCACAAAATAACGCATACCTTCTTAAGAAAAGCTGTAAAATTACTTACATTTGCGTTCCAACGCGTGACCGCTTAAGTTGAGTTCGTTTCCTCTACCAACGTCGACCAATGGGAGTCCGAGATCCATCCCCACAATCCCATTGGTTGGCTTTTCTTTTCTATGGTTAATCTACTCACCCCGGAAGTCGTCTATGAGATCAAGAGCGTACATCCAAGAGTTCCTCAAGCTTTGAAGGTAGCTGTACCATCGAGTGCCGTGGATGCATACACGGGGCTATTATTACCAGTGACCTTGAGGTGATTCTCAAGTGCAAGAAGGGTTTCTTAACAGAACTATTTGCGAATTTGTTGACCCCTTGTCAAAGGTCAACTTGATTTTTTAAAATGCAATATGCGGACAAACCGTTACCCAATAATGGCCCAAATAACGGTTTCGGGAGTCAGATTTCATAAACGGATCTTAGATCACTGGCAAATTTTGGAATCAGGAACAGCGAAAATCACTTCACGGGTGTAATTTGAATCTCCCTGAAGTTGGTTGGAAACTTATTAAAGAAAACCAGATCCTAAATAATGGCAAAAGTTTGGATTTTAAGAGTGCTTCATAGGAATCATTCAGGTGTGGTAATCTCAAATCTCAGGTGAACTTAAATAAGATGCCTACTGTATTCTTCTACAAATTTTTTCGAGCGGTCCTATAAACTGATCTCAAATAGAAACTAGACAAAAAGGCCAAGCGCATGCTTTTAATGGGTTGCTTATAAAAAATTAAGATCCAAATGTTTTTCTGTGGAACAGTATCTTGTCCGCTGTCAAGCAGTGGTCATGGGATCCACGAATATGACTAAGTAGTGTCATCAAGTGACAGCACTCATTCACCCTCACAAAGTGTCTTGGTAATCGTTGTTAAATATAGTAACCTTTGACAAGAAAACGTCCATAAGACATTTTTACTGAAAATAGTAAGCGATCACTGTTGCTATTAATTGCGGTGATTTGTACGGTGATCACTTAGGTGATTAAGTGGTGCTGACTATCATATAGTCAAGGAATTGGGGAAAAGTCTGCCACACAGTTTAGCAGAATGAAGCAAGTCGGTCATGCAGACATGTAACTCTAAAGATTGGAACAGATATACACATTGTTGGGTTCAAGTAATCTTTTGAGACAAGCTTTGCAGTGATAACCAGTACACAATAAGGGGACTGTCCTGAACCACAAATAGAGGGATAAAACCTTCCGAGATGTCGAATGGTGTAGCGTATTTTTCCTTCCTTTTCTATGTCATCTGTACGCTCCGTAAGTCTTTTTAATCACAATCCACACTATATGGAAATTTCACTTGCCTTGAATTTCCCTCTGAGCCAGCCATTAAGAAGCTTGGCTTTGCCCACTATCGCTCCTTTGCTTTATTTTCCAAGTGCCTCTTTAGCTCCATCTAATGCACCGCAAAGGGAATAATTTTGCTTTGAAAAATACAAACCAATTCTATACGGCGGTGAGGATAGGGGTGAGTAAAGAATTCGAATGTCGTAAAGGGAGTGGAGAGATTCGCAAGGATGGGTTGAATGATAATACGAGGTCTTATTTTGTACAAATTCAGCCTCGTACTATCCCAAATGCTAAATAGGGTCTGGGTAGGTTTCAAAGAGGTTTGCCTTTCAGTATTTTTCCTTTACACAAAGTGATAACAGTGCACATACTTATGAGGCCTCAATTTGTTGTCACCTTGATCGGTTTGTTTCAGTCATGGATCATCCCTGGAATAACTTCAGTGACCTCCTTAGAATTAGAACCAAAGCCATAATTTATGCTTGATGTTCAGCAGAATGATCATAAATGCAATTATTTTGAGATTTTGCCTACTTAAGATATTTCATGCTAATCTGTATGTAACCAACATGCACAGATCACTTTAAATGTGATTAGGCGGGAGCAAGTTTAGATAAAATGATTATCTCAAGTTGCTTTAAAACCTCATGCATGGCGGAAGTGTTTTTTTGCACACAAAGACACTTTGACAACCCTGTCTTGAAATTTTGAATGGATTATCTTGTGAATGGGTTGTTTAAATACTGACCTTGACCGCGCATTAAGTAGGTGAAAGTACAAAGGCAACCTATCAGTCCTTTCGGAGACACTTAAAGCCTCATAAAACAACTTAAATGTCGGCTTTTATTTCATAAACACTAAGTAGATACTTTGGTATTCGTTTTGCTTACTTAATGCTTGTCATTAATGACGTCAGCCATTCTTTCCCAACCTGATATGGTAATCACAGAGATTCTCAAAGAGGTATATACCTGGCGAGGGATTAAATTACAGAGCTTTATGGAGACTGAGCAAAGAATTGCACCTCAAGATTACATGACTACAACTTAAAAGAGAAGAAGAAGTCCTGACCCTACAAGACATTCATGGAACTCAGTGATGGCGTCAGGGAACAAAAAAATCCTACCACCTACTTGATGTGGCTGCTGCCATGAAGGATATTTTTAGCTGTAACGGCTTAAAATGGAATCAGGTTGGTTGAGTAGTTCTTACGAACAGTCGACCGCAGGACAACAAAGCAAATGCTAGAGGTCGACTTCTGTCACTCAAAGGAATAGATGACATCAAATTTCCGGAAATGAGGGAAACCAACAAACCCCCTTCCCTAAAGCACCTTCAGATTTACACAACTGATTCCCTAAATAGCAAATGTAAACTAAAAGTGCGTTTGCTTGAGCAATTACTCCACTCACCGTAAATAATTCAAAAAGTTAACTCGTTGTAACTGTGTACAAAGTACAAGGGCAGTAACTGGTTTCATTAACAAAGCAAGAAGATGGAGCGAACAAAAAGCAAATTAGTTTTTTTTAACAGAGGGTTAATTATGTAATGGTGTTAATGAGATTTGAGTGGAATTAAGTAGCAGAAATGTTGCACGCAAACAAAGCTCAAGAGAGGTGGAAGAAGATGAGCTTGTTATTGGCGACTAAGCAGATACCTGGAGGTTGTAGAGCTGGTCACAGCAGTGGTGGGGTGGAACTCACGGGTAATCGTTGATACTGATAATTGTTGATAAGCATAGGGAAGTGTAGATATGCATCTACCTACCATCGGCGCACATTATTGTACTTGCTCCCTATTTGTGAGTTGAGCTTGTCATGCCAGCACCTCGTCACACTTGTTTCGGAGCATGAATCACTCAAAGGACGAGTCATTGTATGCAAGCGAGACTCTCAATCTCGTATGGGGAAGAACATCGTTTTCCTTTTGGAAGTAGTGACCAGCTAGGCTGTTTAACGCAAAATGTCTGCATCTACATCAGCATGGAAAGAAGTGAAAACTTTGACAGATAACAGGAGGTTTGAGGGACCGTCGAAGTACAATTCTTTAATCCTTTTATTCAAAGCTATTTGGATTATTCGGTGCCTGGCTGACAGAGTAAGCATGTAATGGAAGATGACTTTGCTCTTTAAGGTTCATTATGCGACTAAAAATATCATTGTTTATCCCAACCAAATGGCTGCCCCAGTGCTTAACTCGATGCATTGTCAGAGGACCACTTACTTTGCGTAGGTGAATGGTGGGATGGACATAAAAGCATTCATTATAGCTTTATAATCCGCTTTAGGTTAAGCATTACCAACGTGACCTATTGGGAAGATATAAATTAACATACTTTGAAGGCGTGAGACACAATGTTCTTCTTGCTTATGCATGGGAAACATCGGGAACCGGTAGTCAGTTAGTCACTCTGAGGTTGGTAATAAGGTTGACGGCGAATTTAATGCTTTGTATGTACCCTACCACTCGCAGTCCCTTTAATACCCCCCAAATGCCCATTTTGTACTATCAAATACGAAACAGAGGGGCAGCTGGGGGATGGAAGTAAGAGGGAAAGGGGTTGGCTAGTGACAGGATGAAAGTTCTGCAATGTGGATAGATACTTGCTGAAGTGCTCACAGGCACCGTTTTTTTTTACACAAAATGCCACATTAATAAATGTGAGGCCAAATGGGGTTCATTGGTTGGATACAGCCTCAGCGGAAATCAGGCTTGATGGATTTAATGCATTCAAAATGACAACCTTTGACAAGTTTAATGTCCATTAGCATCAAGGTACACTCATACTTTAACTTTTATTACCACCTTTCTTAAACGAAGGTAATAAGCCACTTCTTTTACGATGATTTTTCATAAAAAATTTGCTGATGTCCTTTGGCACAAAGCCAGGGGCTTATGTTGAACGCTGCTGCTGCTGAAAATCTGCCACGGTTTGTTATGGTCTTGTCAAGAATAACTTTTAGAAGGGGATTCGCAATTCACAGCAATTCGAGATAGGCGAGTTGATAAAGTTTGTTCCACATAACGGTATTTAAGAGGACTGAAAGGAGTACCATTAAAATTTCGTCAGGTTAAATCTAAAAAAGGTGTAAAAATACCAAAAAATTGGAGAGCGACCTCTTTCTCCTACTGAAATCTGTTTGCATTTTAATTTTAAGGTCAGATGATACTAAAGCTTTTATTTTAACTTTCTAATCCACCACCTGAGTAGGTGACTTGTGTATCAAACAGCGCTTTGCAGAGTTCAGAGCTTTATAATATTGTAACAATTTCTTGCATATGCTCATAAAAATTATTTTTGGCGTTCCAATTACCTCCATCAGAATGCACCGAAATACACCCTTGTCTCTATAAACTCAAATGCGGTAGTTGTGGTACTTTGTTTGTTCGACTGCCGGTCTCGGTTACGGTCACTTAGGTAGCCACATTGCCTTAGCCAAGTGAATTGGCCTCCGAGTCATGCCAGCGGTCCCGTTCCCTCCGCTTTCTGAATAGATATGCATTCTACTCTAGTATTATGCCTTTGACTGCTTTCAGGGAAGTCTCGGGACGCTACAGTAGTTTAATTATATGCTGACTCCCTTTACTTTGCCTCTGAAGTGGGTACATTCTTATGAACTTGATGCAGTTCAACTCATTAATATTAAATGGAGCCAAGTACCAGAGTAAATGCACAAGAAATTCTTCCTTGCTTCCTTGCAGTGGTAATCTAGCTGCAGACATATGCTTCACATTCCCGACTTTTCCATCATTACTTTTAAGATACCCTTTTCTTTGAACTTTACCAGATCTGCAAATTCCACGCTAAAGTTAAAGAAAGTGAGTAAAGTCAGATAGTTCACATTTCAGCATTAATGGAGAACTGAAAGTCTTCGTGTAAGAAAAAGGTGTACATTTGTCCACCACTTTGAGACCTGGAGATCGCAAGGATAAATGGGCCAAATAGCTGTAAACGCAGGGATCGCAATGTGAGGTGAATAAAATTAGGATCGCAATTTTTTTACAGTCATTTAATTTGGTTGTAATGGAAGAAAACTACTTAATCTTTGAAAAATGATCTACTCAATCCCGAATCAATGTCATCGATAGTGTAGACATACGCCTTCACTAAATACGGTGCTTCAAATGCTGTCCTCAAACCTTTATAATTCTGCCAGTCTTCCCAGTGCTTCTACACTAAAACAAAATTATGTATTACTAAGCTGCTAAAGCTTTGACCTTGCTTCAAAACCATTTTAGGGAAAGAGAGTTAACTTTCCTGCACCTGACTGACTTAAAGCGAGCCCACCTTGTAAGCTTTTAAGCAAAAAGAACGCTTTAAATATGAAGCAAAGCTTCTAAGTTCCAATGTGGATTTAAGTTTGGCTATTTTATGAGCGCGATATTTTGGCACCAACGGACGATACTACTAATTAAGTAAATAGTAGGGTAAGGCAAAAATATGGACTGGCATTAATTACGATTGCACAAGCAAATAGGCGCTCATCATAGACGGAAATTCATGGTTGAGACTAAATAGTTATCCTCACTTGTTTATTCGACAGTTGCTGCCTCAACAATACCTAGAACTTGCTAAGTAGAATTTCTACTGCAAAATTTCAAGTAGCAAACTCAAAATTTATGGGTCTTAATTGCCTTTCAGTAAAAATATGTACAAAATACAGTTCAGGATTTAAACTTATGCTGAATGCCACATTACTTCTTAAAATATCATCATGCCACAGAATGAGGCGCATCTTGCAGGCACTGAAGCTCTCGGGTGTGTAAACAGGATGTCAATTCACTATAATAGTGCGCATTCCGGAAGGCTGTTTAGAAGTACTTTGGTACCTAATTGTTTGAACAGCGAAATGTTGTTGAGAAAGATAATTGCAGAAGTGCACTCACTTGTAGAATGGGTGCTTCGAAAACAATGCACATGGGAAACAGACATTCTTGATTAAAGAAATGAGCAAAAGCCTAGTTGTAGTAGTAGTTTTCCACACAATTGCACTAAGGTAAAATGCAAGAGTTGGCAGACTAGAGTTGAAACTCCTTTTACAAAAGCAGTGGGCAAAAGCCTTCATAATGCCAGTTTCTAAATTTTTTCCTTGCATAGCCAAAGTGCTTGCGCCTTGAACTCCGAGTGTTGGAAATGCTCTTTAACGAACAAATCTATGCCTTAATATCCATAAATTTATTCAAAATTATAATAAGCTGCATAGTTCTTTTTAATTCACTGTACGATACTTCGGTAACCAGTTCAACTTTCCGGTTCATTTGAAGAGACGCACAAGGCAGGCACTTCCGCTCTACAACTCGGCCTCCTAGTCCTGCTAGTAGCCACTTACCCCTTTTGTACGTTAGTAAACACATTTTCGCCTTGGCATAATGGGATACTTCATTTTCAGGAAAGACTCCGGTGCGGTGGTAGATGGGGAGCTAGGATAAGTTAGTACAGCATTCTACCAGCCTAATGTCCGAGGTCATGCTGACCTTTCCGGCTGCTGAGTACGGATTTTGGAAAGAGACACCAAGAATCCAAATGTTTTCGTGGCATCAGAGGTCTAAAGATATCTTATGAAGTCAACCATGTTTCTAAAAATCAGACATGCCGGCTCTAGCGCAAGAATTATGGCCTTTGTGTCTCCCGTTTCCACATAATACCTTGTACTCTTGGAAAGAACAGACGAGTTGATTGCCAGCTCCATAATCATGCGGTATCAGGGCACGTTTCTTCCGCGTGACGAAACTTTTTTGCCTATGCCAACTTGTAAAATAAAAATTGACGTGTAAGGGATTTTGAAAGCAAAATAAGTTGAGCTTGTCATTCAAACCTCGGTTAATTGAAAATGACAGTTATAAATTATGATGTGATAAAAATGGTTCCTACGCATTTTTAGGGGAAATATTGCTTCGCCTTTTTGAGACGTCAAAACACAAATGGGAATTTGGCAAGTACTTGTACATCTCACATTTTTTATCTTAACGTGGAAGAATTTTAAAAACGATCATTGCTGAATTACCCGATTTTATGAGAATTAAATGTAACGGTAATGAGCCAAGACTCTGTTGGGAACAAAAGAAGGCGTAATATTTGGAGCTGCTGGCACGGCTTAGAGGCTAGCCAGCCCGACAAAGGCATTATGGCCACCTAAGTGACCCCAACGGAAACCGACAGTCAAACAAACAACACATTACACAACCCTTCGCTTCTTTGGAGCATCGGCCCCGAGGGTCCCCCGGTAAACCTCCCGCGTCAGCCACCACAACGAAACCAGTGCTGGGGCGATATTTGACTGCAACACCATTGTACACCCTTGGAAATCTACTGGATCTAGAGTTTCGTCTAGTTTGGAACTGACTTCGGAGGTGGAGGACTCTGCTCACCATCCTGCGCGTCCATAGGTCTAAAAGAACATTTGTGGAAGAAGTATAAATTTAAAACAGCTCCATCGGGGTAGATCTTTGCATATTTTTACATATTAACGTAGTTATGCAAGCATAGCGAGGTACATCCATAACGAAACCGTTAAAAACGGTCCATGACTAGTGTCGCTTCTGTTGTTAATAGCTTTCTTGCAGAATACGGGAATTAAGCAGATGCCGAAAGCCGACTTCATTCCCGGCTCCTGCGTTATGAGATGTCAGCGACTATTCCATCCGTAGCACACGTACTTCTTTGGCACCGCTAAAGATTGTCATAAGCGGTATACTTCAGAGCAAAAGTCCTTTAACTTTGGGTCCGCTTTCCACTGTCAACAATGTAGCTTACCGCGGCTGCCTTGGAGACAAAAGATGGCATAATGCTTGGACAGAATGAATATATTCAGCAAACAGAAAGAGGTCAGGGCTGTTGCTATGGCTTAGAAGCCAGCCCACCCAGTAAGAGCAATATGGCCGCCCAAGCGACCATAACCGAACCCCGAAGCCAGAACAAAGTATTACAATAACCGAAGTGTCTTCATTGATCAAATTCTCATTAATTACAGTCTTGCGTAACTCCATTTTAATTCCTGTCAAAAATTTTTATGAGGTCTTTACGACCTCTTTCATCGAAAATGGCTTTAACAATGGGGAGGAGAATAGGGAGCACGCGTTCTCCGAAAAGATGCTAACTTGATAACTTGTTTGAGCATGTTTTAAAGAGCAACATCAAGTTCGCATCTTTTGTTCGTGTCCACTTCATTGTTGGTTCCTATCACTTGTCTCTGTTTTTATTCCCATGGGGATTTGAAAACTTTCCAACAAATTACTCGTCTAATTAGCTCATTTTTCTGTTAAGGAGGCATTTGAAAGTCCACCGCTGAAATCCCACCTGTCGGTATGGCCTAGGGATCACACCCATAGCCACCCAGGTCTTCTACACATCGGCAGTGCAGTTGCTGTTTAAGCAATATGACTTCCTTTGAATTTGGTACTGACTGGAGCGAAAAGGGGACCTGATAATAAAAATGATACCTCGATTTGCATTACTAAATGCTGAGCTTTAACATGACGGAAGACGTACGCATGGTGCGATAGTGGGAATCTGGTGCGCCTCCTAGCAGACAGGTTGATTATGACGGCAATACTTGACAACAGTCTAAATTTTGAGTCCCAAAGGAATGGCTCTGGCACCCAAAGCGACACTAGCCTTGGTCGTGAAATAGTTCGAAAAGCTTTTACGGAGATGTCTACGGTACCTGGATGTAAATGTCAACTTAATGGATAACCGATGCGTCCTCCACCTCCTACTTAGCTGAATGGATCCATATTCGATGTGGCTGGGCAGTGATGAAGTGTGACTGAGGTTTTAAGGAGGGAAAGGGGCAAAATATTACTTTCTTAAAGCTTTTTTAAACACAATCACTTACTAAATGGCATTGTTTTTGGCCATGGACATTACATTCCAAACACGAGGTAGCTGCATATCTAGTGCCTCCAGTTGCAAGCAAATCTGATGACTGACTCAGGTGGTTTGTGGATGCTATTCTTACAACAGCGACTGAACCTGGTGTTCGGCATAGGAAGACGACCAAGGAAAGAGTCAAGAAGAGCGATATACTAAGTAATGCATTGACTATTTTCTTAATACCCTCATTTTTGTCCTCGATCTCTGTATTTTTACTGGGAAGCCTGGCCTACTGGCAATGGCAGTAGAGCCCAGCCCTTGTGTACGTCGACAATGCACTTTCCGCCTCAGTATTATGACCTGTTTGCCTACAATAAAGACTAATGAAAGTCATAAAATGACTTGTGATGACAACGAAATTTCTTCATTAGCTGTATTTAATGTTAGACATACATCATCTTCCATACATTTTGTTTGCCGCTACATTTGCTGCTGAATGCCTCAACTTCGTCAACTCTTGGTATAAATTTTGTTCTACCTAGACCTAGAAAAAACTTATTATGCTTTTAAGTCCAAAACAACTTGACTTCATGACATTTTGTCAAATGGAAAACAAAAAAACCAAGTTGAAGTATGATTGCGATGGAAAAATGAAGTGGAGAATAGACCTGATTCTTGGATGCGGGGCACTAAAATTGCCACAAACATATTAATTTTTGAGTCTTAAATGTACGTTTTAAGTAATGCTGCCTTTCCGGTAATTGAACAAAAGTACGAAATACTTAATTTGAAGTTGTAATCTAAAAATGTGCACTACTCAAATCAATGACTTTATTTGAAGTTGTCCAATTGAGTTGGTACTAAAACTCAAGACATAATTGTGGGGAATTATTACTCAGTTACTTTTTTTATGTGCTGTTTTGGTTATCTGCTCAGATTTCCTTCCTCTTGGATCCAAATCGAAGGCCCACAGGCAATATCTCTAACAGTGCACAGCCCGGCTAAACATTATTGTTTCCCTCTCAGTCCTGTCAACAGTCTGGAGGCCAAGCCTCCGGGCCATGCCTGTAGATACTTACAGCTCGTTTTCTTCCTCCTTTTAGCACGTGTTGATATCACATCGTGCACATATTGTGGTAGATCAGACTGTAAAAGGCATTTTCGTTGCACATGGAAGGCAAGCTGCCTCCTTCATTACGGCCCACTATGTAATAGTCAGGCACAAATCTCTTATATCTCGTTGCGAACTGGTAATGAGGAGATTTTTTTCTTAGCAGGCGGTGAATCCTTTTCAAGGGAAAATTTGACATGGCCATATCTAGCGTAGTCCGCCACGCTCCATTTGACGTTAATCTCATCGAGGCGTAAAGGCAGTAGACAGGGATGTGGAAAGGTGCAAGGCCTCGCTAGTTTCAAGTGTCGTTTTTGACATGTTTTCAAAACAAAGTAAAAGCACAATTCTTACCATCTTCAAGTCGACAATACATATTGTGCTCCAAAACTGCGCCTTCTTCGTCTTCAAAAGCTTTTGGGGCACCGATAATTAATGAACATAAAGTAGCTACAAGTAGTACCTCACTTGAAAAACTGCTTTGTATTCCATTTACCAATTTGAATAGAAAGAAGCGACCAGTATTTCTTTCCTTTGCTACTTATTAAGTAAGATTTGATTGATCACTTACACTTTTCGAAGCATCCACCATGCCTTGGCGCAAAGTTAATGGTTTTTAAAACGTTAAAATTTTATAAAAATTGCTCTCAACTCTCCCAAACGCATTTAACTGCAACATGGCAGCAATTGCATCTATGATATCAAATTCACTAAAATCAAATTTTAGACACAATAACTTCTTCTAAGATACAAGTGATATAATACTTAAGCAGAACGTGTATCATCGACGTTGAGAAGGGTTGGAGGGTTAATGGCATACCCCAGAGGTCGGTCCAATCGACAGGGGTTCATCAAGATTTTCATGCGGCCAAATTGATGTAGAGGCTATAACAACTGCAGTTGTACTGATCTACCCTACCTTTAGAATATGATAATTTAGGAGATGACAAATTCGACATCTATTGCTAGCAAAGTAAAGGCGTTTGGCGAAGTCTTTGTCAGTGGCACAACCTTAAGACTCATTTACAGGAATTCATTCACACCAACCAGTAGCTCCTTAAAGTGGAGCAATTACCATGACCAACTGTAGTTTTCTCAATTTTAGGCAATCAGTTTGGCTTTTTACATACTTCCCGAGGCCACTAAACGGTTTTAGGTTTTAGTTTGTATTGGGATACAACCTGTTGCATTAACTTGTGGTGAGTTGTGGAGAATCCTATAAGCAAACATGATTGCTTTCATCGTGTATTATGGGCCACAAAAGTGTGTCGATCAATTGGCACACTATTTTATTGCGATTTAGGCTTATAGCCTGCTACTTAAGCACCTTACCCTATAAAATGCTGGATTATCATGATAGGTTTCAGGCTGACCTGCTTCATGGACCAATTTTAATCCTGTCGGAGGGCTGCAGCAACTGTGTTTTGAATATTGCGCCGAGGGCCACTCATAAACAACACACCGCCCAGAAATAAAGCGAAAAATGTGCTTAGTGCGGTGAATCATCCAGCGATATTTCCATCGCACTAAGTCTGTATCATTTGTAATAAAAAATTTTGGATTACCTACCTTGAAAATGCCTTCACGACTAATATGTGAGGCACAACTTGCAATACTGCTTAATGCAAACGCCTATATAGATTCTATCAAGCCTATGTTATGTGGGTTTAGGGCAACAGTATACTATGGAGATTACGGTTTTGTCCTAACTTCCCCCAAGTTATTTAATGCACTGTATTGTAAACAAATACATCATTGTTTATGCTCGCTACTTCATAGTGGAACCAACAACACCAAGGCACCAACCACCTCGTAAACAGAAGACTGGGTTTTGCTCTATGCATGTGTAAAACAAACAGCAGTTAAAACTGTTTATCCTAGATTATTTTGATAAAACTCGAAGCCACACTAGTCTATTTCTTCCACTCGAACCAGCCAGGGATAGCCAATCAGTGCCCAACAATGTCCTTAAAAAGTATCCCCTTTCCTCGGCATTGAACAATCCTAAGCGCCTTCGAACGGGCAACTGGAATGCGAATGTGGAAAGGAGATGAATGCGTCTGGAGCAAATTTTTGTTTTTAAAGATAGCGCAGTTAATAAAGTAAGCTAATACATTTTACAACTAATGTAGACGAAGGAGACGAAGGATAGGCAACTTTCCGACCAATGTGTATGTCCGATTTTCAAACCCATTTTCGCTAGTAATTCACTGACTTGCTTAATAATGAACTGGACGCTTCCAAGTGGTAAAATGGAATAGACCTTTCTTTTGGAGGATCTGGGTTAAATTTAGCATAGAATCACTGTTACTCTATAATTCCTCTCCTGTGGCTTAGGTTGATCTCAGCCTAGGGCAAAACACGTGCCTCAGTTTGGACTTAGACTCGTCAAACGGGAAGACTCAAGCCATCACTATACAATACCTTCATCTTGATAAGATTTATACAGCCTCTGTTTCAAACTGTCAAGTGAATAGTAACCTACTGGTAGAATTTACCGTTAAACGTAAGGCAGTAGAAACAGAACTGCTAAAACGCTATGCTACACGACATTTAAGAGGTGGAAACAATGCGGCCTAACTTAACTGCGTTGTTACTGAGTTAGCTGCTAAAAGCAGAAAGGGAGCTATGAAGTTAAGTGCATGTTGAGGATCCACTACAAAGGCCAATTCTCGCGTTCAAAAAGTTGTAACTTCCGGTTTTAAAATTGCTCATGGGGGCTATAAATTAAACAATCGTCTAAGTTTTGGCACTAACAAGTTCGTAGCGTAAGAATTTAAGCGTCTTTAGGTGTCACTGGAGTCATTCTCATTATATCAAAGTAACCGTGACAGGTGTAAGATGGTTTGGAGGTGTTTTACTGCGAGAGGCCACTTTCCACCTGGTGAAGGCTGAATTTGTGTAAACAAAAACTTTTATTGCCTAAGCGATGTTGTCGTGATTTAATACTTCTCCCTCACTCTCTGTCCCTTCTCCGTCGCTACAACTAACCTGCTTTGATCATAAAATATTGAGAGAAGAAAGAAAAACACTTTTCGAGTGCTGTCGGCTTGTTTGATGTTAAAACACATTCGCAAAGTACCTTTTTTAGGGGGATAAAATTCAGCTAAGGAGATGTGGAGCTCCTTCTCCTCCTGAGGGAGGCATAAATTCAAGGTAAAATGTTATTTATTTGCTTTGGAAGTCAGCAGACGGGAGTGGACTTTTGCAAGCCTACCATCATTCATCGTAACAGTAAAAATGCTTTCAGTTTTAGTAACAAGACTTGACAATAAGCATTGTAGATTGCAGTACTGATATTCTTCTGCGTTATAGGCCTGACCGTGTTTTTGTAGACCCTTACTACTGTCGAAAATGCGCACATACCCAAAAACCTTCCTCTTTTTAAAAGAACGCCATTGTTGAGTGGCTCGCTCTCTATGTTTTTTTTTGGTTGGCAGAGTAACTATTTGACATTGACTTTTAGTCTCCCACACCAGTTGGGAAATTTAAAAAACCCCTTTTTACGCCTACTAGACTTAATTACTTCTTTAAGGAAGCCTCAGGAAGGTACAGCCGAAATAATTTGGGCTAAGTAGACTCGCAGTTACAAGAAGAAGAAAGTGATACGAGTAAAATTAAATTACCTTAATTTAATAAAAAAGGTTTAGAAGAGAGAAATTGTCAACTAAATCGTGAAATGTTGAGGCAGAAGTGAGCATGGTCCTGCTGTTGTAGCATCCCGGGACTAGGGTAGAATAAATGTATAGTCAGCAAACAGAAAGGGTTCGGGGCCGCTGGCATGGCCCGAAGGTCACCTCACCCTGATAGGGGGAAATTGCCACCTAGGTGATCGTAATCGAAATCGGTAGTCAAACAAACTAGGTTCTATAGAGTCTCCTCTCTTCTTTTAAGCGCAGTCCCCAACGATACCCTTGAGTAAACCTCCCGCGTCAGCCATCACAATGCAATCAGTGCTGGAAGAAGCACCCACGAGCTAACCTTATCGGTTAACGAAATTCAGCGCAATTGGGGAGATGCTTGACCACAACTTCGCTGACCTCTGCTGGTAATTCAACTGAAGCTGGAGTTTCCTTCGGTCTGGAACCTGAGTTTAAAGTAGAAAGTTGTGCCAATCATCAGCATGTTCATAGAGAGACGTTGGAACACCAGCATCCCAATGCAGGTATGAGAGAGGAATCCCAGAAACTAAACTTTTCCAGGTGGTTAATGACTAGGGTCATTTTCGTTGCAAATAGCTTTATTGCCGAACATGGGTTGGATGATGAAGGCAGACGTCATTATTAGCCCTTCCGTTATGCAATGTCAGGAAGTTTTTACCATCCGTAGCACATGCACTTCTCTCGCACCGCTATACTCAGCCAAAAGTGGTTTAAATCGGGATAGAGATCCTTTAAAGTTGCGTCTGCTTCCCGCTGCCACCGATGTAGTCTCTTGGGACCTACTTAAAGACAAACGAAGGCATTACGCCAGGGCAGAATGTATACATTCAACAAAGGGAAGGGATCGCTGCCACTTGTATGGAATGGGCTACCAGCTCGCCCGACTAGGGCAATATGGCCACTCAAACCACCGAAACCGAAGTCGTTATTGCAATCTTATAAATTGCGAATCAAAAGCCATAATTGTAAAATGGCTGTGAATTAGCTGACACAGCTCTCGTTCCTCATAGCCAACTTCCCTTAGTGTTTGTAGATATTTGATATGTTACGTGTTGTCATGAGCATCTGAAGCTACTCACTTGTGCCCAAGGCATGGGTTTGCAGTATTTCTTTCAAATCATTAAATAAAAGCTTGTATCGCATTTTCTGCTAAGAAAAACACATTTAAGCTGTGCATTTTAGCTATCCTAAATGTTTCCAAAGTAAGTAGACTAAATGTTAGGCAGTAATTTACCTTGGTGTTAAAACCGGACTCGAGCGGTGTTTTATGTGAAATTATACTTCCCGGATCACTTCTTGCAGCTTTAAATTCTTTGATTTTTAAAATTATGGGAAACTTAGAGGAAAAGGTGCACCGTAAGCCGAAAAGATCGCAAATGTAGGAAAAGAAAAAAGGAAGCAAGATCTAAAGCGAGTTGTTTATCGAAACTGTTAGGCTTTTAGAGTCAGCTAAGAAATAAAATCTGTGGCTTGTCATATTTTTGGTTTAACAGCCAAATTATGATAATTAAAATCAGTCAGTCAGACATTTAGAATGGCCTAATTTTTTTCCACTCTGGCAGTTCTAAATTGTCATAATTTGTCTATGTGTTCCAATGTGATTGAGCCAAGTACAGCCTCTTATCTGGTTTGAAAATGAATGAAGTTGTCTTGGCCCTAGTGGGTGTCACAAATGCCAGGTCGTCGATGAAAACTCACTTGCCTTTTGCCCAACTCTGTGGTTGTGAGATGTAACTTTCTATTTTCCTGAACGTAAATAAAACATCTACAGTAATTGCAATGTTCTCGCCCCAACTGACCAATCATAATCACTTACTCTTGTACAAAGTTGCATGACCTGCTCTCGTTTCCTTACTCAAACGAACTTGACCTACTTAGTTACCTATGATCCAGACACAACAGATAAATGTTTATCCACGATTAATGTCCTCGTTCCAAACAATCAAAACAATTTCATTTCCATGCACTTACGGATAGACTTTTACTAAATGTAGCGCTTAAGGGTTCGCAATTAGAGTGAGATTTTTATTTTAAAAAATGGGATTCCCGTTTATACAACCGACATTAGGACTCTGTGCATTATTGGGCAGAGAGGAGGGAGAAAGTGCGGTCCCTAATAACAGGCGGAACTCTCCATTTCCAATCCGAGCATACTTGCCGACGCCTTTTTGATGAATGCATTTTTTTAATCAAACAAACTTCCTTTTAAAACAACACAGTGCAAACGGGAAAGGAATTTGGAGTGGATTTGTACAACCCCAATATAAGCATACCCATCATAAAGTAGCAGTCGAGTGGAACTTAAAAAGTTTTTCAGTTAAAAATAAATCTCATTCTGTTCGTTGTTTGTTTGGCTTTTTTTTTTTACTTTAACGAGTCTTTAACGATTGGTAGTCGTACTTCCTCCAAGGATAATGGCTTCTGGGCCAAAAACGTTAGTCTTGCAGCTCTTCGATTCGTTGGCAATACATTTTCTGTCCCTAGTACTAGGGATTTTTTTTACTGCTTTTGAAAAGGCTTAGAGCTCTACATTGGTAAAAGCGATCCTAAAAGGCAAGACTAGGTATTAGCCTAATGGCAGAATTCTGTGACAACCGCTGCCAGAAGCGCTGATCATGACGTTTTCCTTCTGCAATCATCAGAGTCACGTGTTCTGTAGGTATGCTGTTGACAACTGAAGCAGTACTAGCCATGAGCAATTAGGAAATGTTCTTTTTCCTAGAGCTGTCTACAGCACTCGTAAACATGCAATATTCCCATCGCATTCCTCCTCGCTGGACACAGCCCAGATAGATAGGCCGAGCAGTATAGGGGGGGAGGTGGGGGGGGAGGAGGGAGGGAGAACAAAGGGACAATGAGGAGCGAGCACGAAACCATATCCCTTAAAAACTATTTTATGATGCTGCTATTAGACTGGTGCTCTTACAACCAGCGACTGATATTCTGGGTGGTCGGTGCATTCGCCTTTGCCCAACATAATTCCCAAACAGGACAAAACTTTAGGTCAAGTAGAAGTGCCAAGAGTGTTTAGTGACTTTACTGTCAACTTTCTTCGTGCAGGTTTATCTTACAGCACCAACTGTGTAAGAATGGCCAAGGTTAACACTATGTGATGCTCAAACCTTTTTTTGAAATATTTATTTTAGTCGTGGGATAACTTAGGGATCTGCTTTTCCCTCCGCTAAGTGGAATGATCTCTGGACCTTGCCAAAAGCCCGTAAGCTCTTCATTTTAACCACACTACGCGTTCCACCCTAATACTAGGTTTTAATTCCTTTTCAGGAAACGGAAAAGTTGTTTGCCTCAAGTAAACTTTCATTTATTCACATAAAGTTTTAGTTACTGTGAATGGAAGACATCCAAATGGTTACCGTGTTGATGGATGAAATTGATTCACAATGGTGAATAGTTGACTGCTCGTGTCAACTGCAACACACCACCGTGACAATGAACCAGCTAAAGTAAACAAAATTTCAGAAGCAATTTACAAGGCGGATTTTCCCTACCCCCTAAATAAATTTTAAGAAAACCAATTTTGTAAAGGACTGGAAGAGAAAGAGTGAAGAGTTCCTCATGGAGATCACACTGAATGCAACCAAACACTCCGTTTCGCCTCCACCGCTACTCAAAGCTAGCATCCTGAGGAACATTCCGACCATCGCTTTTAATTTATGCGGGAAATATGAGAAGGAAAATTGCACGCACGAGGAGTACTAAAGTTGCAGTCAATTGGACTAAAAGCAAAGCCATGGGCAACTGATGGAGAAATTTGGGCTTAAGGAATGAATATTTACTAGAAACAACTTGCTTTTCCTCTTAAAAAAAGCATCAATGAATGTGAATGAATTCTCAAATGAAAATAGCAACAGGTTAAAAGCTACCTCCGAGGCAGAAATATCTTGGGGGTGCTTTAAAGGCACACATAGAGGATAATAAAAATTTTACAGCTGAGAGAAACAAATATTGATACATAGGACTGCGCATAAACTATAGCGCACAACTACTTTTATTTTAATATCAACTCAAATGTGTTTGTGCGTCATAAAAATAAATCGAGGCAAAGTGACCGTAGGATTAAATTCGCAGTTTGGACATTCGGCTTACTTTCAAAGGTCGTATCCGAGGCTAAAGCTGATCGTCATAGTGGGCCAGAAAGTGTATTTCCAACGTGTACAAGGGTTAGAGGTCTACTGTCTTCGCCATGGCGCTCGGTGGAAGTACGGAGGCAGAGCGTCAGCCCCTATGGATCGAAAACAAAGAGTAAAAGTGGTGATCAGGGTATGGCTTAGCTTTTAATCTCCCTTTGACCCTAGGTTCTCGGTGTTCTACTTGGCTAGCCACAATCCATTCACTGAATTCTCGTGTGATGGGCATTTTAATTGGATTAGAAGTGATGCCCTATTTGAAAACTGTGTTAGGGAAGAGGAAAGTGTTCTGGCCACTACCATTCTCAAGCACGTTGGCTTAGAGCCCGAGTCAGTTAGTAAAGAACGAGGTTTAAACTAATTTCGTGGGAAGAGGATTTTGCGAAGCCCTCTATACCCCCTCAATAGATTGCAACACAATAAGCCTCTATTTGAATTGCAGTTTAAATAACATTAAATCCTTCCCCTGATCAGTAACTTGAAGTTGGAATAACTTCGTTCATCTCAAGTATGCAGGTTACATTTTTAGCGTCTATTCCGTGCAGAAAAATGCAAAAAAAAGTATCACACTGTCTTGCAAAGAAATCTGATCAAGGCGCCTGCGCTCCTGACCTCTGAGCTCCTCCGCCCTTATTTACCATTGGCTCCCGATGAGGGGAAAGGATTTGTATCCACCTTGACTGCTTATGTGCATTAAAACCCACCAAATAAAATAACAATCAAAGCAAACTCTGGCCAATTCTTATGTCGCATGTTCTTTTTAAAAAGGCTAGAAATGAGCCAGACAGGGGCTTTGTTTGACGCCTGTGGAAATTGTTTACAAGGCTTATTCAAATTTGACAAATCATGTCGCATAAGTTATTTTTAAAAAAAGTGATACTTAAATGAACAGGCAGAATAAGCAGATTTACCTCCGTTTTATCTAGATGGGTCTAATTTAGGCTAAATTCTTGTTCCCACTTCGTGAGAGCTTCATGAAGGTAGAAATTATTTTTGACAATCTAAGTAGCCCGCGTCACTTGAGAGTATTGTAGCGATCCATGTAAGAGGCGTATAATTTTAAGGAAAAAGAATTATTTAATGGTCAAGTTTTGCACCTCGAGCCGATTTGACGATCAGTGGACTACATCGAACGCTTCGGTAGAAAAATTGCATATTTAATGGATGAAATTTGAGTCCCCTATGGGGAACATCCACTTAGGAGTCCCGCCACTGTTCCTCTGCTAGGCGACTTGGCCTCTGCGCCGAGCCGATGGCGCCTAAGAATGGAGACAATCCATATCCTTACTGAATATCATGCCTTCTCTCGTCGTCACATAAGTCTCATTGTGCCACATAGGCAGTGATATGCAATCATGCATCAAAGCATCAACCAGTCGAATGAGATACGGAGATTTTTAATGGTTCCATAATCTGGTTTACCTAATTTGCTAAATCAGCCACTGGAGTGCGAAGATTTGCAAAAATTATGGACTTTCGTTGTGTATTTGACATATGCGAAATCCAGTAACTTTTATGCAATTTACATTCTTCTATTTTAAAAGTTTGCGTATTTAATACGGCCCCAAAATTGCCTTCACCGTGATTTTATAATATCTGTCCAACCCACCCAAATGATGGGGACATGGGAATGGTGGATCAAATGGGTCGTCGATATTAAACGGATTTTGTTACCACTGAGGTGAAAACGTCCGACGTGTGTACTCGGTCGAGTACAATTGTACTGTGACCAGCTCAAACCACCCAAGCCTTGGTGCTCTGCTCCACGCTGTGATGCTGATGCCGGTGACATCAGAGCGCGCGTTTTTTGCAGAAGCGCTAGAACTGGCCAATCACCGCCTTCACAACCTGAGCCTTGGGATGCGCTGCCTCATTGGCCAGCAGATCGGGAGGATCGATAAGCTCTACTTGCGTGCGCACGTGCTCCGCTGGTGATACGGCCGCACGGCAGGGTCGTGGACAGGAGGGAGGGAAGCGGGGAGGCGCGAGCGTGGGGCAGCACGTGCGCACATGAAGCAGTGCGAAGAGGCCATAAGGCAAACTCACTCGCTCACTCATTGAAGGCGCCATAGTTGTAACCATTTCCCCATAGGCTACAGAGAAATTTGACTGTAACGACCTGTTAGTCGTCGTCGTTGTTGTCGTCAAATTGGCCACCAAAGTGCGTTGTAAACAAACGAATCAAGGAGTTGAGGCGAACGTGAAAAGGTGCATACATGCTCGAGAGGAATTTTATTAGACTTTGAGGCAACCAAGTCACTCTCCAACAGAGGCTAAATTTGGACTTTTACTCGAAAGATAAAGGTGAGTAAAGTGGGATTTGCGCGTTTGAAAAGAGTATATATGTTTGTAAGCATAGAATCCTTGTCAGACGTATCTCGAAAAACCTAAATGTAGTTCGGAATGTAAGGGAAGTCCTCAATATTTTGCGTTTTCCAATAAAACAAAGTTGAGAAAGTTTTGTGTTATTAAACTAGTCACTCCTATTCATTCATTACTCTAGCAAAACATTATATTTTTTATATTGGTGTTCTAATCAGCAAAATTTTTTGCTCATGCATGTCATCTTCGTAATTCTACAACAATTTGATCTCGATCACTAATTCTATCTGATGATAAAAGTTCATGGCTCTTGTTAATTTCGCTACGGAAATCCCAAGAGAAAAATAATAATCGCAAAATAAATATTTTATGACACAATAAAAGTCACACTTTACACAAATAAATAATAAGAGGTGCAGCCGTCCTTCATTTGTTTAATTGTTCTAAATTCAACCATTCTGCTTAAGATGCGATTCGAAGTGACTCCCACTGCCAATAAATGATTGAGGACAAATGTAATAAAAAACATGGAGGTGAAAAAGTTTGTAGCATAGGTTCCGAATTACCTTGCTATGTATTTTAGTTGAATCACTTCGCCATGAGCTATGCAATTGTGCATACTTACTAAAACGCTGAGTTGTTGGTTGAAACCTAAAGTTCCTACGAACTGAACCCGTCCACTTGCTAGCTATTTGAGTAAAAGCTGATCGAATGCATACTTAGGAGGGACAAAAGTAAGGACTGGGCTAACAGAAACTCATTGTAGGCATCTATATAATAATAAACATCCAATGCATGTGTTTCCTTACTAATGGGCCCCTACACATTCTCAAAATCTTATGTATGTCAATGTAGGTTTTCTGGATGCTCTAAAAGACAGCATTTACTTTTTGCTTTAATAAATGTGCACTCAAGATGCACATGTAATAGCTGTATAATGAGATAAATTTATGGCCACAAAGCTTACCCGATACGGAGTAAGTGAGTACGCATAGTTGAATCACACTTTGGAATTTGACAGAATAAAACATACAGTTTTGGCATTAGGCCCTGTCACTTTTGCTATCTCCAAAAGAGGCGGGTCTCTCTCAAACGAGGTATTAGCTTTGAAAAGAAAATACTGTCAGTGCTTAATCGGACAACAATTGCCAAAGAGTGTGATCGAAATGCTAAAAAAAGACCTACTCGCAATAGGCTAAAAAAATTTATGCCTTCTGAGACCTCTCGAGGAAAGATTGATTCGCACGATTTATTTTTTACAACACGTGCTACAACGATGCAGTGTTTGTAATAGCCAGTACATTTCTTGGTGTTTTTCTTGCTAAGATATTAGAAACATAGTTTTGTCCCGGTCAGAGATTTCGACAAAGAAGCTCAACATAGGTATAGGCGTTGCACATTGGCAACCACTGGGCTAGTTGTAAGTCATGGCCCTCAAATATCAGTTAGGTGATAATCTCTATCTCGAAGTAGTTGTAGTGCGCGTCTTGTGATACTTGCATTAGGACAAAAAAGATCAAAATCTGTTGAATCAGTTAAGATAAAGCGTTCGTTTGGAGGCACTTAAGAAGGTTATATCACTCGCAGTGA
This sequence comes from Taenia multiceps, assembly GCA_001923025.3. Taxonomy (NCBI): domain Eukaryota; kingdom Metazoa; phylum Platyhelminthes; class Cestoda; order Cyclophyllidea; family Taeniidae; genus Taenia; species Taenia multiceps. The sequence continues at coordinate 14,612,904 of CM010315.2, forward strand.
TGCACAGTCCATCTTCCAACGTCCTCGCTAGAACCATGGCACAGTATGCAGAGTAAATGTTATGCTGAATCCTCTCTAAATCTGCACTCTCGCTCCTGCTTTGAACAAAAAAATAGAGTTAACAGTGCCTGAGTGGAGACTTGAAATGCATATGTACAAGCAACATCCATGGTCATTCCTCCCTCTGACGGGGCACATGGAATATCTGCATGCGGTAAGATATGGCTCATTGCATTGGGAACATGGATTTTTATACAGGGCCAGGTACGACTGCCGGTCATCAATTTAGCCTCGTAAGCGATGCCGAACTGATTTGATTGGCAAAATATCCTCTGAACGCAAATACTCTCCTTCCCTCCCTTACCTTCTTACCTTTCTTTATTCCTTCTTCCGTGTCAGTAACCTTCAAACCATCAACCAGCCTCTCAACAATGCATGTCACATCAACTGATTGGATTGGATCTGCTAACCAGTGCTAATTTAGCAGCACTGAAAATTTGTTCGAATATAGCCTGGGTGATTAATTCCGTGGAGTTCCTCACTATCTCACTATGGAAGTTAATCCTAATAACTGCCTCGGGTTGTGATGATCACCTAGTAGTGAGAATTCCTAAGCAAAGGCATAAATGACTCACATAACTTTGCTGACTGACAAGTCTAGTTGTTGGCATGATCAATCAATCGGAAATGAATGCACATGACGACATGCCAGTGATTGGGTACGCATCTTCTTCGCCTTGAATAGGCTCGAGACGTGACATGACAAGTCGGGGATCCTCTCACAATCTTACTGTCTCACCTAGCGAACCTATCTCTCCTATTCCAACTAAAACAATTTGCCAGCAATTCCTTGTCTTCTTGCAATGGTTCTCGAACTCCCATTTGTTTGCGATAATTTGTGTGTCACCGTCATTGAGCCCATGACATACCACAACAAGCAATGAGGAATGCCACTAAATTGATATACTTACAGCAATGCAGCACTGGCATTCCATGCATGAAACATAGATGAAGCATGATTGACATTTCCTAGCCTACTCGAGTCCTTCCTCCCACAAAAAAATCAACTGGTCGAGTTCCTAGGCGTAGGCAGCTGATTGCTTTCGGCTTGAGGTGAAAGGCATTGAAAGTGCGGCGCTGCTAACCTCACGAGCACGTCTTCCTCACCTCAACATTTCAGGCCAAGAAGGAAGGCGACGAAGAGAAGAGGTCGTTTTCAACCACAGGGCGCAATAATGGGAAATGCGTTAGGGTCGCGGAAGAAGCTCCCCAAGGAGGACTTGGACTTCCTGATGAGCAACACACACTTCACGAAGAAACAAATTAAGCAGTGGTACAATGGATTCATTGTAAGTTCCTCTCCCCTCCCCACACACCGTCACACTCCTTTCTTATTATAACATTTGGTCTATTGTTGGGTATGTAGGAAAGCAGGAGTAGATTAGTTGCGTAGATGCAGGTGTTACATGTGAGGGCTTCTGCTGGTGCCTCGAGAATGCAGTGCATTCTCCACCAAGTAGGCGTTGCATCAAATGTGGATGACGCAGGCAGAGCGCATGCATGCTTCTCTTTGAAACAGTACGACGATGTTGGGACAAGCAGTAGTGAATGCAGTGAGTGAATAAGAAAACTATTGTCCTCGTAATTTGCAAACGAGGGAGAAGTTGTTTCTATGTACCAACAATGCATGTAAGTGGTCATATTCATGAGCACGAGGACAGCTGTCATTGTGTGAGGGGCTGTCTAGGTGGAAGACAACTTGGCATGGGTTAATGTATAATATCGCTAGCCTTATCCATTACCTTTCCAGTCGCCTTTTGCACCTGAAAACATGCACGGATGACATCGAAGTAGCGGGTCACTTTACAGTAAATGCTGGCTTTTAAAAGAACTGCCGATGAAGCAATGAGTTACTTGTCCTGTTGCATATGTGGGTCTTTAGAAAGTAGAGCCACCAGGTCTTGTCACAAGGACACTGAGGCTGAGGTCACGGAGGAACAAAACGTGACAGTGAGGTGCTCAGACTGACCTTATTGCTAGGACCGAGAGAAAAGATGTGACTGTGTGTGAAAGAACCATGCACCAACACTCGAAAGCGTTCAAGACGTGAAAATGCAGAAAGAGGTGCTTTTGGAGACTATTCTTCTGATTGTGCTTTGCTACCCCAAAGATAATTGAAGGCTAAAAACACAGCCAAAAGATGTCCTCCAGAGTGGTACTACAACACCTGTTGAGCTTTAAGGTGGAAGAATAAGAAGCTAACTTGCTGCTGCAAAGCTTTAAACGACAAAGGAAACTGTTAATTTCCGCCGCGTGGAAGGTAATGGGGCAGTAAATCACGCCTGAAACTAGGTGAAGCGGCAAAGGAAACACTTGGAGCTGCCTGACTTAGGGCTTGAAATAGGTGATAGACACGGTGAAGGTCACTTTTCACCTCTCTTCTCACTCCACGGGATGGCAGCACATCGTGCATCCCTTAACTGAAATTCTCCATTCACTTAGGCAGTCTCTTCAAACAAACACATTTAACTCCCTGGGAGGTGCTTCAAAGAGAGCATTCACTCCATGCGCTGGCTGTGACTTAGAGGTGAAGCGGCTTGACAGCATGCCATCCCATCCATCCTTGCTGCGCATCTCTTCAAGTACGCTCAGGTCGACGTCTTCCAGAGGTACAACAGACGCTCAGTGCCAGCAAGAGACAGAGAGAGGGAGAGAGAGAGAGAAAGTGTTTGCATTTTCGAGAGAGGAGAGTTAAATCGAAAATGAAAATAATCCAATACCCACAGGTTTATTCACAGTGGACTAATCAAAAGTCGGGCTTATTAAATTTTATAACACACATTAATGGGGATGAAGGGAAGCGCTGTAATTGGGTAAACAAAGTAATGTCACTTTCAAAGTGTTTGTCCGGCATGAAGCCCCAAAATTGTTTACATCAGTCTCTTCAAGCCTTCACAACAGACCGCCGAGACCGAATGTGGTAGAAACTAGTTTTTCTGCTTGATAACCACCGGCGATGCGGCCTTGGTGATTGGCACAACTCACGGAACGGAGCAGCAGGTCGGAGTGGAGGTGCCGGCTCCACAGAATCACTTTGCAAATACTAATGCCCCGTTACAATGAAGGCGGCTACTGTCAAGTTAGGAAGCTTCCCTGGCGTTTTGTGCCATAATTTGCTACGTGTCTTCCGTTCTCCAAGAAGACCTGCCAAACCCTCCCCAACTCTGCCACCAGACATCGCATTTAGAGGTGATGGAAGTGCGTCGTTGTCGAATGGTTGGGCATACCACCTCGTGAGGGAATGAAGTGTTTCATACTAGTAGTCGTACACTGCTTTCGTCCACTTTGTTGTCACAGGGTAACGAGCATCGCAGCCGTTCTCTACGCCTGGAAGTTAGTGTTTCAATTGACATGGAATAATTGTGGCTAAGATGGGGGAAGAAACAACTAATTGCATGCATGCTGCGGCCAAACACGCATGACTCCTGTCTCGAAAACATCTGCCAACGAGGGAAACAAATTAGTTGTCTGCTGTCCTAGGGGTGGGGAAGGAGATGGCAGCGCTTGGCGAACCCGCTTCTCCATGTACACGCCTCAGTAAAGTCGTGGGCTCTCACAACTCCACCTCACTTCCTCACAGAAGAGCAAAGCTGGGCGACCTCTTGCAGTAGACTCACAATCGCTTGCGGTCTCAGCCTGTTGATGAATTAGCATGGTTATATTGCCACGAGGCAGTCGTCTGTTAAGACTTTTCAGAAGAGGATGAAGAAGACGAATGTGCATTAGGGACGTGCAGAGGAGGTGATGGGTTCACGGGAACGGACTTAAAACCCATGCCACGACCTTCCCTCTCCAAGTAGCCACAACGAGGAGGTGGGGTGCAATCGCAATGTTACGATGCATTGAATTGCTTTGTACATTCTTCAGCCACCTGGACAGTTCAAACGCATTTGTGTCATATCTGAGACGCACCATCTGCCACGCCCTAGAACACGCAAGCGTTGTAGCATTGAAAGACACCAGCCTCGGAGAGACTGGAAGGGAAAAGTAAAGAGGTGGAGAAGGTTGATGTGCACGGACTAGAGGCAAAGCCTGATTCATCGTGGGCGGTATGGCAGCATTGAAACTTGAGTGGAACTGTAGGCAACACTTCACATTACGTGCTCGAAGACGCCACAATGACCTGCGAACGTGAAACGCAATTGGACATTGTCTTTACCATTGCAGCGGGACTGTCCTTCAGGTCAGTTGAGCAAGAAGAAGTTCATAGAGGTGTACTCGGGGTTCTTTCCCGACGGCAATGCGGAGGAGTTCTGCACCCACGTATTTCGCACCTTCGATAAGGACAACTCGGGAAAGATCGATTTCAAGGAATTCCTCCTCGCCATCAACATCACCTCCGGTGGTCGACCGAAGGAGAAATTGGAGTGGGCCTATCAGATGTACGACATTGATGGAAATGGCACCATCGAGCGCAGTGAAATGGTCGAGATTATCAGAGTGAGTCAAATCATGCCTCCTGTCTCTCAATTAAAGGGAAGCTGATCCACGGTGAGTCAAGTAATGAGTGTAAGGAAGTGGAGCAATTGCGTGGAAGACAAAACTGACTGTGTGCTCCACGTATCCTAACAAACGCTGCCTTCCATACAGTCTGACACTTCCGAGCTACCGGCAGACTTTGACATTAAGCAGTGTCTCTCTTTTCACTGTATCCATTTCGAGTGGAAATTCAGGACCACCTAAAACACACTGTAGTGCCTTTGTTGAAGAGTAATTTAGTTTGAAAATGTTGGTATGTTCCTTTGTGCATAGCTTTGGCGCGCATGTAAAACGGCTGCATTCCATCCAAATGCGCCCGCTTCTCACATCATAACTTATACTGGTTGCTTAAAAATCGGTTCAAAGCACGCTTGGTTGGTATAAAGACCAACCCGAGGGGTAGGAAGGTAGGGAGGCTTTGCTTGCCACTTCTAGCTTACCCGCACCTTGTAAGCATTGCGAGCGAAAAGTGGAGCACAAGAGCGCTGCATCGTCTATTTCACTGCCATTGTCATCGTGATAGCCTCGAGTGTGGGAAGGCGATGGCTGTTAAAGCTGCACCTCCATCTGCACAACAAGTAGACAGGCTTGAGGCGTCAACTTCTGTGCCCTTGACGTATCCTCTGCTTTCCACACGTAGAGTGGAGCACTATCCTTACTTGAGCTTTTAAACCCTAGGCCACAAAGCATCGGTCACATCATTCCACTTTGAGAAACAAATTGGCGACTTCTTGCACACTGATTTGTTTTAACTTTGTTTTGTTGGAGGAGGTGCAAAACGATTGTATCAGGCTGCATGAAAAGGAGTGCGACTAGTGAACAGTGAGGCGATGAGTAGAGCAGGAAGGTGGGACACAAGTCGACCATGATAGTGATCTTTTGGCAAAGATTTTATGACTACGACTTGCGTCGCACAGGAATTGATCGTAGCCATGCATAAACCCTCGCCTTCCTTCTACCCTCAGCCCTGTTTACGAACGGCGCAGTGAAGAGGTTTTGTTCTCCCCGACTGCCTGATGGCTGAGCAGTGGGGCTGGCCTTCTTCAATCGCGCCATCTGTTACTTTTGAGATACGCTGAGCATAATCTATTGTGTTGCGCCGAGTTTTTCGTTAAAAAAGAGCAATTTTCCACATGGCATGGTGGTTGCTCACCAAGCCTAGCCTTTTTCCGTTTTCTGTCAGATTTTGTCCAGTCCACACATGTTCAACGAATGCACGACGTCTCCGGCCTTAAGTTGGTGTGTTTTATTGCATGGGTGTTGGGAGGTGGTGTGTTGTGAGAGTGATGTGCACGTTGTAGGCCATCTATTCCATGCTGGGAGCCGACGGCTCCTCAGCTGAGCTCAGTCCTGAGGCCCGCACGGAGGAGATCTTTGAGAAAATGGACGAGAATCGCGATGGTGTGCTCACACGTGACGAATTCATGAATGGATGTCTCTCGGACCAATATCTGCTCTCCATGTTGCTGGCTGACGAGCCTGTGGAATGAGCGTACTGCCGACCCACTGGCCTGTTGCCCCATCACTGCCTACCAAAGCGACACCTTCTTCCTCGTCCTCCCACCACAGCTGCTTCTTGCATGCGGAAACAGACAAGCACAACAACAACTGCAACAACAAGAACAACGCTGAACACACTCAAAGACGTGTTTACAGCAGCTCAACTGCCTGGACGAAGGCAATGTTAATCCAGTCCCTCCCCTCCCTCCCTCCCTCCCTCCCTCCCTCCCTCCCTCTTCTCCTCTGTCCACGTCTGTTTGCTGCACTCCTTATGGAAAGTGATACTCCCCTCATCTCGCACCGCTCTGAATGAAAACTCCTCTTCACTCATACTATGTATATAAACAAGTGAAGTTAAGTGCTAAGCTACCCATTGTTGGTGTGATATCTTCTGTCCTTCCCCTTCCAACCACCTCCTCGCTCTCTTTCCCATCTCTCCCCACCTCCTCAGTTTTGCCATTGACAAAGACATAAATAATAATAATAAAGTGGTACGAATTCAGCGTCCTGCTCGACTTTTGATGGAACAGAAAGCGATTAGCATTTCAAAACACATTATTAAGGCCTTTGCAGTGCTCAAGCTTGATTAGTTAATTGGCGAGCGGGCAAGTAGCGTTGTGGAGGAAAGTGACTTGAGGAAGATTTGTGAGGCTCTCTGTGCCTCCAACTGACTGAATTGCACTCCACTGCTTTTATCTCCAACGAGACAGACATCCACCCACTAATTCCCATTTACCAAACGATTTTCACCCTAGAAACGGAAAATTAGCCCAAGCCGCTTCCACCTCCACCTCCACCTCGGGTTGTTTAAACTGACGTTCAATCTTACAAACAACGGTCATGTGAATGGCTAGCGGCATGGAGGGAGAGGGGTGATAAGCATTACCGTGAGAAATAAGGAGAGGGAATGGGAGATGGAAATGTTTGGCATAAAGCAGCCCTTCTCCAAGTCGTTTGCTCTATTTTTAAACTAGGGTATTTACACAACTCGCAATCACACGGAAAGAGTGGAGTAGATTAGAAGTCGCAGTGTTTCCTTCCAGCTGAAACCAATTGGAGATTTGCCTCTGAAAGAAGTGTCCTATGGGGGGGAGAGGAGCGAGGTGGCTCCGTAAATCCCTTGCGAACTCTCCTAACCATTTGCTCTCGCCTTGTCCTCAACCCTTGGAGATGGCCTGAGCCATTCGTCTTTCCTTAAAAGATGCGTTCAACAATGTCCTCTCCTGCCTTTCTGCAAATTATTAGCAGCTTTTACACTTTACCACAACGCTTTACCACTAAGGTGTGCTGATTGGTAACATGTGACAGGTCATTCAGCTGTCGTTTATTTGGGCTTTTAAAGCCGGTTACACTTTATAGGGAGTCATGGGAAGGTATTTTGTAATTTGTGGATTAACTGGACGGCGTTTTGTCTGTCTTGCCTCAAAGAAGAAGAGAAGCAGGAAGAGGGAGAAGAAGAAGAAGAAGGAATCGTTTATGGCAGGGTGGAATGTGTATTGTCAACGCACGGAAGAGGCGATGGGGATTAAAAAAGACAACTAGCAGCGTATAAGCAGTGGTAGTGGTAGAACCGGTGGTGGGGACGGCAGGTGTGAGTGAGTGAGTAATGTGTGCAGGCAGGCAGTCAGGCGTGATAGCAGTAGGTGCGCGGGTGGGATGTGAGAGAGGTAAATTGAGAAGGATTTGAAGGCGAGAGAGGCGATACTACTGGGAGGAAAATGAGTAGAGAAAAGGAAGAAAATAGGTAGAAGTAGGGGTAATGTGACGGGAATGGCGAGGCAGCGTGAGTAAGTTGTGGGGAAAGGCCTGGATGAGATTGGATGAGGCAATGGTAGAAGAAGTGATATATTTGCGAGGGCAGGCGGGCGGACGTGGGGATGCAAGGAGGGAAAAAGCGTAAAGAGAACTTTTCTCCAGAGGGGCTATATTCAAGGGTAGGTTGCCCCTATGAAGCTACGAAGCTTTTTTTGGAGCTGACGGCGCCGGCTGCTATCTCGGCCGCTGACCGCTCTATCCGTACTGCTGTGCGTTTTGTCTTATTGTCGCAGTGAGCGCGAAAACGTGGCAGGAACCGCCTACCTGCCACGAGCAGCTACCACCAGCCAGCTGGTTGTGCTGCGCCGTTGCCTGCCTGCACTTCACATCTTGGTGCGCGTCGCGGTGAGGTGTGGCCAGCCAGCCAAATAGAAGAAAGTCTCATCCACCTGACTCTCCTCCCTCGTGGTGTGGTGTCTTGCCATTTTGGTTCATGGTGTGTGCTGTTACTTAATCTGACTTGGGCATTAGATGTAAATCGCTTTCTCCTCTAGGGAGTAGTGTAAGTTAGAGCGGGTGCGCGCTCCTGGGACGCTACGCAACGCAACATATACCCAGACTGCAACCTACCCTTGAATATAGTCCCTCTGGAGAAAAGTTCTCTTTACGCTTTTTCCCTCCTTGCATCCCCACGTCCGCCCGCCTGCCCTCGCAAATATATCACTTCTTCTACCATTGCCTCATCCAATCTCATCCAGGCCTTTCCCCACAACTTACTCACGCTGCCTCGCCATTCCCGTCACATTACCCCTACTTCTACCTATTTTCTTCCTTTTCTCTACTCATTTTCCTCCCAGTAGTATCGCCTCTCTCGCCTTCAAATCCTTCTCAATTTACCTCTCTCACATCCCACCCGCGCACCTACTGCTATCACGCCTGACTGCCTGCCTGCACACATTACTCACTCACTCACACCTGCCGTCCCCACCACCGGTTCTACCACTACCACTGCTTATACGCTGCTAGTTGTCTTTTTTAATCCCCATCGCCTCTTCCGTGCGTTGACAATACACATTCCACCCTGCCATAAACGATTCCTTCTTCTTCTTCTTCTCCCTCTTCCTGCTTCTCTTCTTCTTTGAGGCAAGACAGACAAAACGCCGTCCAGTTAATCCACAAATTACAAAATACCTTCCCATGACTCCCTATAAAGTGTAACCGGCTTTAAAAGCCCAAATAAACGACAGCTGAATGACCTGTCACATGTTACCAATCAGCACACCTTAGTGGTAAAGCGTTGTGGTAAAGTGTAAAAGCTGCTAATAATTTGCAGAAAGGCAGGAGAGGACATTGTTGAACGCATCTTTTAAGGAAAGACGAATGGCTCAGGCCATCTCCAAGGGTTGAGGACAAGGCGAGAGCAAATGGTTAGGAGAGTTCGCAAGGGATTTACGGAGCCACCTCGCTCCTCTCCCCCCCATAGGACACTTCTTTCAGAGGCAAATCTCCAATTGGTTTCAGCTGGAAGGAAACACTGCGACTTCTAATCTACTCCACTCTTTCCGTGTGATTGCGAGTTGTGTAAATACCCTAGTTTAAAAATAGAGCAAACGACTTGGAGAAGGGCTGCTTTATGCCAAACATTTCCATCTCCCATTCCCTCTCCTTATTTCTCACGGTAATGCTTATCACCCCTCTCCCTCCATGCCGCTAGCCATTCACATGACCGTTGTTTGTAAGATTGAACGTCAGTTTAAACAACCCGAGGTGGAGGTGGAGGTGGAAGCGGCTTGGGCTAATTTTCCGTTTCTAGGGTGAAAATCGTTTGGTAAATGGGAATTAGTGGGTGGATGTCTGTCTCGTTGGAGATAAAAGCAGTGGAGTGCAATTCAGTCAGTTGGAGGCACAGAGAGCCTCACAAATCTTCCTCAAGTCACTTTCCTCCACAACGCTACTTGCCCGCTCGCCAATTAACTAATCAAGCTTGAGCACTGCAAAGGCCTTAATAATGTGTTTTGAAATGCTAATCGCTTTCTGTTCCATCAAAAGTCGAGCAGGACGCTGAATTCGTACCACTTTATTATTATTATTTATGTCTTTGTCAATGGCAAAACTGAGGAGGTGGGGAGAGATGGGAAAGAGAGCGAGGAGGTGGTTGGAAGGGGAAGGACAGAAGATATCACACCAACAATGGGTAGCTTAGCACTTAACTTCACTTGTTTATATACATAGTATGAGTGAAGAGGAGTTTTCATTCAGAGCGGTGCGAGATGAGGGGAGTATCACTTTCCATAAGGAGTGCAGCAAACAGACGTGGACAGAGGAGAAGAGGGAGGGAGGGAGGGAGGGAGGGAGGGAGGGAGGGACTGGATTAACATTGCCTTCGTCCAGGCAGTTGAGCTGCTGTAAACACGTCTTTGAGTGTGTTCAGCGTTGTTCTTGTTGTTGCAGTTGTTGTTGTGCTTGTCTGTTTCCGCATGCAAGAAGCAGCTGTGGTGGGGAGGACGAGGAAGAAGGTGTCGCTTTGGTAGGCAGTGATGGGGCAACAGGCCAGTGGGTCGGCAGTACGCTCATTCCACAGGCTCGTCAGCCAGCAACATGGAGAGCAGATATTGGTCCGAGAGACATCCATTCATGAATTCGTCACGTGTGAGCACACCATCGCGATTCTCGTCCATTTTCTCAAAGATCTCCTCCGTGCGGGCCTCAGGACTGAGCTCAGCTGAGGAGCCGTCGGCTCCCAGCATGGAATAGATGGCCTACAACGTGCACATCACTCTCACAACACACCACCTCCCAACACCCATGCAATAAAACACACCAACTTAAGGCCGGAGACGTCGTGCATTCGTTGAACATGTGTGGACTGGACAAAATCTGACAGAAAACGGAAAAAGGCTAGGCTTGGTGAGCAACCACCATGCCATGTGGAAAATTGCTCTTTTTTAACGAAAAACTCGGCGCAACACAATAGATTATGCTCAGCGTATCTCAAAAGTAACAGATGGCGCGATTGAAGAAGGCCAGCCCCACTGCTCAGCCATCAGGCAGTCGGGGAGAACAAAACCTCTTCACTGCGCCGTTCGTAAACAGGGCTGAGGGTAGAAGGAAGGCGAGGGTTTATGCATGGCTACGATCAATTCCTGTGCGACGCAAGTCGTAGTCATAAAATCTTTGCCAAAAGATCACTATCATGGTCGACTTGTGTCCCACCTTCCTGCTCTACTCATCGCCTCACTGTTCACTAGTCGCACTCCTTTTCATGCAGCCTGATACAATCGTTTTGCACCTCCTCCAACAAAACAAAGTTAAAACAAATCAGTGTGCAAGAAGTCGCCAATTTGTTTCTCAAAGTGGAATGATGTGACCGATGCTTTGTGGCCTAGGGTTTAAAAGCTCAAGTAAGGATAGTGCTCCACTCTACGTGTGGAAAGCAGAGGATACGTCAAGGGCACAGAAGTTGACGCCTCAAGCCTGTCTACTTGTTGTGCAGATGGAGGTGCAGCTTTAACAGCCATCGCCTTCCCACACTCGAGGCTATCACGATGACAATGGCAGTGAAATAGACGATGCAGCGCTCTTGTGCTCCACTTTTCGCTCGCAATGCTTACAAGGTGCGGGTAAGCTCTAAGTGGCAAGTAAATCGAGGTGGGTTGGGGTGGGATTGGGCGGTGCGGAGCGGCGGGCACTTCGCCCCGCCCTTCACCCTGCCAATTTTCACTCTTGAACTTCGAGGTTGAATGTCGATACTACAACTATGGTGTTCGGTGATCGGTGTTTTGTCAAGTGGACGGGCTCACAAGTTAATCATTTTTATTAGCAGTAGCGCGGCCACGGTTCTTGGGCTGATTGCTACCTACGGCGACGGAGGCGAAGGTAAAGCAGAGGAGGAGGAGGAGTCGGGGCATTGTCTGACATTGGTGGTAAATTGATAAGAAGGCGGGCACATCCGTCATTTTACAACACTTTAGGAGCAGAGAAAAAGTAATGAGATTCTGATGCCTCACAACAACTGCACTGCGTGTTTTTCGGAGGTTCATTTTATCCGCGAGAGCTCCCGCAGAGAAAGGGTAGACTACTGTACTTTCGGTCCTTCGCTATTGCTGTAAAAGGAAACTGTTTTGTGACTATAATGAAGCATTGGAGGAGAAGTTTACAGAACCACGAAGGCCCGAGTCTGCAGCATCCTTCCCCTTTGTTCATGGATATGCCAGTGGTGGACCTCCTACCTTCAACTTTGAGAGCCAAATTTTTCAATAAACCGTGTCAACCCTTGCAAAGACTTAAAGACACATACAATGCCTTGTTGTTATCACGATAATTGGCATGGAAAATGATTAACTCGTTTGCTAGTTAGACTATTTGACGTATTCAGTAAAGAATTTAAACACCAAGGTTAGGAGTGTTGCCTGGACTGATGCCGCCAAGAACAGAGACCCACGAGTCACGCAACTGCTACCTCCCCTGGTCGGAAGTGCTCCCCAGTGGAAGAATAAAGGTGCTATCTAAGATTTGGCCACTAAACGCAGAAGTGTCGAAACAAAGCTCGCTGGATCGCGTGCTGCGACTGGAGCGAAAACCTACACTTCTCAAATCTGGGCGCGAGCCAAACCAATCTCCATCAAGTTAAGAAAGTAGAGCAAGTAAACAAGTCTGTGACATGAAAATATGTTTCGTATAGTAAAGACACTCTCGAAAACAAAGTGTTTTGATCACAATGCGCAGTTCGGGTTGCAACTAATTATGGTGTAGCACAGCTTCCAATAAAATAGTAGCTAAGGAGAGCAACGGTAATGATGCTTAAAGTAATTCTGTACTATCGAGCACGTGTTTGTACCTCCACACCCAACTTGCTAGGTGGATGGACCGGCTCCACTCGTTCATCTTGTGACACCGTGGCCACCTAAATAGCAAGAAACTCACTGTTTCCTAAGAGATTTGACAAATTTTCCTCACAATACCTTGTTTTGCTTAACTTGCTCAATCCAATGGTAGGAAGGGAAACACTCAATGATTCACACCCGCTGGGATGCCACAAGGTGCAATCTAAAGCTAGAACTTCATTCAACTCTGGATTTGTGCTGCAATGTAACCTAAGTGATATGCGTAAGTTAAATAAAACAACTGACAGTTGCAATGGCAGCTGTCATATACCAGTTAATATTTGTTATTTTCTGAGGGTCAGCATCGGTTTCGCTCACTTGCGTGGCTATATTGTCTTAGCCCGATGGGGCTAACTTCCGGCCTATGCCAGCAGCCCCATCCCCTCTGCTTATTGAACATGTATGTATTTCGCCCTGGTACTATGCCTTCAAATACCTTCAAGGAAGTTTCATATCGCCACAATTATTGTCCATTCAGCACAGGAACTAACTGGAGTTCCAATTCCAAGCAAGTAATTCAATTATCAAATGGGTGTGTATTAGTGGTTGTTGAGTCACTAAAACCAATAAAATTCTTCTTTTAATTGTAAAAGCATTTCGTCAGTTGAGTCCGTGTCCTGCATTAGAGTTCGTGTATCAGACTGTAATTTTTACCTTACTTTTATACAAACATGATAGGCCAATATTCGGTCAGCATATAAATATGCAAACAGAACACAGACATTCGTTGTCTTTTGAATTGCTGTGTAGGTTTGCTTACAATTTAGCCTTTTAACTATCTACTTGTGAGCACATGTTGACAGCGCGCGTTTTTGGGATCACTGATTGGTAGGACTTGTGCTTGATGGGAGTCATTTTCGTATGTCTCCTTGCGTCTTTACTACCTGTATTTAGTTTGCATTAGCAGTTTGATGCTTTTCGTACTTGTTAACAAGTAAAATTTGAACGTTCTGGCTTCTTAAAGGTAGTCGAAATGCCTCAAATTGATCCAGTGTAACCGTAGTTGCAGTCATTTGTTTCACATAATCTGTTGTGCGATAAGCACGTTTTGCATTGTAAATGACAGGCTTATAGGTGGAAATGTAAAGGGAATGGTGATAGAAATTGTAGTCATTGTAAACAGCCATTGCTCTTCCTAGCTCTTCCAATGCCTGCGTGGAACGAGTAATTGGTTAAATCATCCGGTTGCTTGCTTCGTTTTAGTAGCAGAAACTCTCGTACGCCATTGGATTCATTTTACAGATGGGGAGTCGATATCCGAGTTTGCCGAACACTTTTGTTGTGCACCCTCACGTCATTCGTATTCTTGGTCAAAACCCTGGCGTCATGACTCTGCAGGTGCATTTTGTGACCCCTGTATCGCTGATATTTATTTTGTACTCCTATGAGCTTGCGATTATGGATGAGTTGGGACCACTGCATTATCTGCTAAACTTCTGTATCGGTAGATGTGGATGTACTGAAATCCTCATAATTATTGCCCAAGGTTTCGATGCTATTGAAGTAGCTTTAATAGAACTGATTAAAAAAATGATAGGTTGCCTACGGTGTACGGGCAGAAACTGTGTAGTTATATGTGGTAAAGAAAACCTCCACCCTGCTATTTCTTTTGCTGTTTTTATTTGAACAGGGCACAAATTCCTACCTGGTGGGGGCTGAAGAGGGACCACGTATATTGATTGACACCACGGGAGGTGACCTCGCTGCAGTCAATAAGTATGTCGACCTGGTGCAATCGGTGCTTCAAAACCCTCTTCATTCTGTGCCAACACCAATGCCGGAGCCGCCGATTTCCACCATACTTTTGACTCACTGGCATCCCGACCACACGGAAGGAATTGCAGCTGTTCAGGTGTTTTTCAAATCTTTGCATATCAGTTATCGATAGGATTCTTTCAAATTGCTTGGAAAAAAACGAGGTCATTTCCAGGTACCAGGGAATATGTACGGTGCTCCCTCTCAATTGCCTATTACCTGTGATGGAACCAATATGATTGAAGATTATAGTCCAGAATATTTAAAGATTATCATAAATTTTGAAGTGGGTGCGGTATGTAATTACAATATATCTAGCTCAGAAGCAGCTCAGATTGTTTGATTTCTTTGACGCATCATTTGAAGGTGAATCTGTAATGTTGAGGAGAGGATGTCCTCTCGTTATGATATTGAAGGATTAAGCTTCTCTTTTGCCTAGAGCACTTTATCATTAACGTGCTCAAATGTATAATGCTTATTAGCTACTGAAACAACGACTAGTATCAAATGGCGAGGTCATGGCGACTATTAAGACAGTGTGTAGCATACCGTGAATATGAAAAGAACAAGTCAAATACTTAAGATCGCTTTTGTGCACTTTATAAGAACATGTCGTGTGACTGAGAATGTTTGATGACTGACTGACTTGTGATGAGGGTTGGTTTTATGGTGGAACACTTGTTATGCAAATAAAAGTGGCACTAGTTCAGTCTGAATGACTCACACTTCCAAGGCATGCACTACCTTGTTCTCAGAATGCCATACTTTGTGCATGTAGTTCACCACGGAGGCAACTGTTTCCCATGAATTTCTTTCCTAAGGCCAAACAGTCATGACGGACATCTCGGAACAACTCGAAGGTGTGGAAGGGAAACCTGTGCTGAGCTTAGAATCATTTTTAAGCAGATGAGCGTCTTGTCAATTTGGGCGATTACTGGCAAGGCCTCATTCGAAATCCTTGAAGCTAGTAGTGGTTAACGTAAAACCCTTTTCTGCAGAAGTTCTTCGGCTATTGTGTCATGCAGTCTCAGTTTAATCCACCTTGTGCTCATTTCAAATTAACCCACTGGTATTTTACGTTGTCCACATTCCTGGATCCGATCAGCTCAAAAATAATACCGGATTTTTGTGCCACAACCATATTGACTACATTTGTAGGTGAGGACCTAAAATGGCGCGTTGTAGCCGATAGCGATGTAATGGCTTCAAGTGAACGCAATAGGCAATATCTGAGAAGGAATGTTGAAAGTTTCATTCATTTTCAAGAATGGTATTAAAGTCTTGCACATTTCATTCTTACACATCCAGTACCCTTCTTTATAAAAGTCTTTATCAAAGGGGGCAAAAATTACGTGTCAGTGGCATTTGTGGCATTACCAGAAGCGCCGCCGCAATGTTGCTGAATGCTATCGAAGCTGTCAATCGTTGTCTTATGTTGTGATCTCTTTGGTTCCATATTTGAAGCTAATAAAGACATATCGTAGAGGCTATCTCTCACAGAAATTGCGTACGTTATATATTTAGCGTGAGAGCATTCTTTGTAGCGGTAGAAAGATCGCTAAGGCTCCTCTAGCCCTTTACCACTTTTCATTGCCCCTTTTTTCTCAGGATCTCGTTCGTAAGTTGTCTCCCTCCTTGCCAGACCACACTCTGGAGGTCTACAAGTCACCTGAAGGTCCAGATCTCAAGGCCATTGGCTACTACGACGGTCCCCTAGAGGTGCTCGAGGAGAATATGATCTTCTCACCTCCCGGGAGTCCTTCCATCACCCTTAAGCCCATTTTCACCCCTGGTCACAGTGTGGATCATATGTGCTTCGCTCTCTCTGTCAACGGCACTGTGGAGTGCATTTTTGTGGGCGATCTTCTCTTGGGTATGTCCTCAGTTTCTGGTTTATTGCCATAAAATTCAAGGTTTTAATGCAGTAGACTCCAGCGTCATATAAATTTAACATGCTTTTCATCAGTTCTTAAAGCTGGTTATAAATTCATGTAGTGTTTGCTCTCTGTAGAGAATCAGTTTTCCAGGTTCTTTGTCATAGTAATAAAACGTGTGAGTTGTGCTGGTCGATTCCCAACGACACCTTCTTAGCGAGTGTATTTAGCTCTTTTTGATATTACAGCCCTTCCATTTCACAATCCTGCAGTCATTTATGGACTACTCCATTCTGAGGTAACTCAGCTGTTGTGTTCCTTTCCCGTTATATGGCATTAGCATTCGCCTAACGCCTGGGTATTTTGAGTCTTCTGCCTGCAACTTATTAGGGGTTCATAAACTGGGCTCCATTTACCCGCCTCGATTGCTTGCTCCTTCGAGTTCGTAGGTCAAGCCTTCTGGCTCCTTTGTGCTATCGTGCTTACGGTTACTCACAATAGTTTAGACCCGTCATCTTAATATTTCATCTATTTCAGCTTTCTTTTTGAAACACTTTCCTGGTTTGGCCCGGCGAATTTGGAAGAATCGCATTCCGTTCGCTTTCAGAACTCAGGACACTGAATGCCCTTTTGTATCAGATGTCTTTGTGAATCGCGTTCCATTCTTAAATCGAAGTTTGCGGTCTTTGGGCCGCTTGTTTAGCTAATTTAAGTTCCCTATTATAGTCGGTATCTTGATATCTCTTCATCTCTAGGACCACATGTCAACTTTTCCTTCACGGGCAATCGTAGATTGGAAGGAACAAGCTCTCTTTACCTATCCCAGTTGATTGCCTTTGAAGTGCTCCTAGCTTCCTAGTTCTTCTCTTTGATCATAACTTCACTTTCTCACTGGGTGACAAATTCACATGCCACTGGCATCACTTCATTCCATTTGGTTTCTTACACACGTGTGTATTGTTAATTTGAATGAAATTCGAACTAACAAGTGAATTTCGCGTCCTTTTTCTGCCTCCTGAGTTGATTGTTCTAAGCACTCGTTTTTGTGCGGTACTTTTTTAAGGACGCCTTAAAATTACGTCGAAATATGTAATCAGCAGATCAGCCAGACTCACCATTTCTCTGTGGTGAGTCTAATGAGTTATGCCCCTGCAGATTAACAGCCCACGCCATCATATTTCATGCGAACTGCATGATCAGGTAGATTTGGTCATAACTTTTGAAACTAATAAAAGGCTACCTTCACAACGCACGAGGAAGTAGGTCATGATTGTGGGCAGGTAGCTGCGCTACTGTTATTCAATGTATCAACGAAATCTGGATGTGAAACTCAATTTTCACATTTCCCTGTTTTCTTTTTTCCTTTGCAATAGTAGAAATGGTCGTGTGCGAGGCTACTCTTGGAGATTACCGAAATAGCTGTCAACCTAAGCCGAAGAATGCCTGAAATTCGTCCATGAATCTAATGGAGAGAGACAGATGTTTAGTGTAGTGGTCAAACCCTATTTGCTCATGTCGATTGTTTGCTCTCTGAGGTTATGGCTTCAAACCTTCGTCTATGGGATACTTTTGTTTGATCTAGGTGTTTGAATTAGGCCAAACTATGGAAGGAGTAGGCTATGGCTTCTCAACCAACTCAACGCGGCTCAAATGTCTGAACTGCTCGATTACTTAATGCAATGATAATAGAGCAATCATGGTGGCAGGAAGGGAATTTAGGACGTTTTGATTCCTTTGTAATGATGAGTAAAGTAAACAGTGGCATTAGGTTGTTTGAAATGCCCTTGGAGTTTGCTACATATGTACTGTCCTGCTGTGAGACTGCAATAGACTCGGTGTTTCTCTTTTCTACCTCAGCCTTCATGCCCTTGGAATGAGCAGACGAATCGGACGGGGATGTGCGTTATTAGGTAGCGATAAAGAAAGGTGTAGAGATGTCACGATTAAGCGTGTTCAGGAGCATACTTCCTCTTCGGGGAGCCGATGGTGTTCGATTTGTCACAGGATTTGTATTTTCCCACCCACTCTCGCCCAAAATGTACATCCAAAGCAATATGTATCACAAAACTTCTGCTTGGTTCTCAGTAGATAGAATGGAGTTTAACCTTACGCTCCAGGTATTGCCAACAGGTGTGTGCGTGTTTTGAAAGTATGAACTCATCCTGATTAGCTTGTGCGGCCAGTATGGGACCACTTTCTTTCTCGTATATTGGTCATGCAGGAATTTGGTTAATAAGTGTGTGCGAAAGCACTGCTTCATTCGCAATGCAGTAAGGTCAAGGTAAGTGAGCTGGGATTTTGAATGTTTGAATGCACCATTCTGTCATGCAGAGGAATGCATGAAGTTATTTCCTCAAATCAGCATGAAAGCGATTGTTGGCATCTCTTTGCCTCTCGAAAACGGTAGTTGTTAATCTGTCTGACTGGCGTCCCTGGGTTTGGTCTATTACGGTGCTTTTGAGTGGATTTTGATTTGACCTCCGCCGTGATTTTACATTCTGGAGTGAGTTGTCAAACCAAGCGGCTGAGTAGTCATGGCCTTTCTCCTAGTCGCTGAATTTGGACTGTGATAGTAGTTAACCTCTTGGAAGGCTGAGCTAAGGTAGATTTCCTTTGTTTTTCTATCATGCTATTGCATCACATCGTCGAGAAGATTGTGTCGTTCCATATCAATATGTAATTTGTGGATGTTCTTAAAGTGAGATTGTCCATATGCATTGATCTATAGTGTTCTCTACGATTTCCTCATTTGCGATTGACTGCCATGTAGCAAAATGTCAGCTGAACAGACCTGATGGGGTTCTAGGTTCTCTGGCTTGCAAACTGTAGTTAACCATGTTGCGACGCCATTGGAATTTGTCACTAACCTGGGAAGAGGTGGATCTAAAACAGCGTGGCCCGCGATATTAGAACGTGACGCTCTAAGTCCCATTAAAAATTTTCATCCTAATGCCTAGCTGCTTAAAGGTGAAGGAAGGAAAGACTGCTACTTTTGGATTGTTTGCCAACTTGTGAGGAGAAATCGACTCCCATTTCTAATGCCCTCATCACGTCCTCCCCGGAGGATGGATGTGTTCACTAAGAACGTACGGCTGAAGGTCTAGCCAACTAATCGAGACTACGATCCACTCAGAGATGTGCAAGCAGCCCTTTGGCTTTACTGGATGCCCCTGACGAAGATGGCAGTATTGTTGAGCAATACAAGAGCTCACGCTTGATATTTTTTTACTGGCTTCCCCTGTCCATATTTACCCAGGCAACCATAATCGTATCCCTCCTGGCATTGGACCGTCCCATGAGAAATAAAGCGGACAGACGCGACACAAAATTGGGGTGCAAAGGCGATGGGGTTGGGGGTGGAACAATAGCTTCCAAAGCCGAATTGTTGTCACGCCTAACAAAGTGCATCCATATTTTTTTTTCTTACTTTTAAATAGATTTTATTATAAAAGGTTACACGAACCAGTTGTTCACCCTGCACATTCATAAATGCGGGCCATGCGAAGCAAAACAGCTCCTGATGCCGGTCACTTCAAATCTGTGGGTTGTCTGGTTCAGGTTTTGTAATGGGCTCTACCTGTTCCAGGTACATCTTGCATCCATCTTTGGCGGAAAAAAAATTTTTTTTCTTCATGTGCAATATTTGTTTTCCTCCTGTGTCGAGGAGTTGCCTGACGAGTGCCACTGTGTACCCTCTAAATGTCAATCATTTTCGCAACTCTTTTGAGCTTGTACCAGAAACTGTCAAATGTGAAGGATAATAGATTGTTGTTCCGTTGTCTTGATCAATGAATCCTGCGTCTGTCGGGTTCTCTTGATCTGTCACCCAATTGTGTTCTTTGCTGCGTTTTGCCAATCTAAATCTCATGTGCCTCATCTCAAGGACACTTGGGGCTCCACAAGGCGGCATTTAGTGATAACTTTTTAGCCTTTCGGTTTTATTTTCTACAAAGTTGGTGCCTGTTACAGGTGACTGTAAAATGTATCCATGGTGTTTATGCTTCCTGTGAGGCACTCATTCTTGCCTAACAAGGTGCAATCCTGGACGTGGCCTAGATCAGCTCCTATGACCTGGAGCACTTTAGTTCCTGCCCCTATTGTGGGAAACTTTAGGCAGTGAATGCCGCTGTTGAACACCCTGCACCGCCTTCGTATCCAGGCCTCTTGAATACGTGCTAGTTAAAATCCTCGTTGCGTGAAGTGATGCTGGAGGTAAAGACCGTATCCTTGTGTAAATTCGACCGCTAGCTTTGTCACCTTGCTCCCTTTTATGTCGAGGTTGGGGGCTTTCAGTAGTTAGTGTTACCTTTTGATACATTTCGCCGAGTTGGAAATCGCAAAGGTAATTGGCGGTTTAACACTTGACTGCTATTATTGTTATTTTTATTTCACGCTAGCAGTCTTTCGAAATTCATTGCTTTTACATAGCCTGATGGGTATTGGCTGTTAGTTTATTTCTTCGCCTTCGGTTAATTTGGCCTCTACACGAATTCAAAGCCTAGTAAAAAAATAAGCAACGTTGCCATGACGCCTCTGTCAAAAATTGTGGTGCCTTTCATTTGCTGACCAGTAGGAAAACGATTTACTCTGCCTTGTATTCGTTGTATTCTGTTTCTTCAGCATAAACAGCGCTTACTTCTAAGCTCTTAGCTAAGGCTTTTGCTTCCTTTACTACACTGGTTGGTTTGCGCCGTGCCTACGCAGTCAACCGCCGCCACTTCTCTGCCAAGCCTCTATACTGCCTGCGTAGACGTCCGTTTTCTGATTGGTTCTTGTAATACCGCCTGCTTTACCTACTACTCTGTGAGCTTGTGGAGACATTGATTAACTGGTCAGGTCGCCTTGAAGTCTCTCTCTTTCACTGCTCTTGCAATTGTACAAGCCCCAGTCTTGAAAAAAAAACAAAGCTAAATCGTCATCTCTTCCACTTTGTTTACGCTTTGATCAAGCAGCATCTACTTATTCACCAATGTAGGATTTGGTACAACAATTGTGCTCGATCTGCCAGCCTACATGCGCTCGCTTGAGGTGTTGCGGGAATTTGTCGTCAAGTGCAACAATCCCAAACTCTCTTTTCTGCCTGCCCATGGCGAGGTGATAACCGATCCAGTGGCGAAAATAGATGAATATCTTGCCATCCGGAAGAAGCATATTAATAAGGTGAGAACTGATACAGTCGATGCATTGTTTGTTTATAAATTGCGACTGCCTCTTGCCATGACGCTTAGCGCTCTGAGAGATGGGGGCGCCCGCCTACCTAATGTAAGCTTTATAGAGAACCTCGTTGCAGACACCGTAAATCCATTTAAGTTGATAAGTCCCCGTCCACTATCTCCTACTAAGCGATGATTGGCTCAGTTTTGACCTAGACACCTAACACCTCAAGGTCGCCCGCCTATTGGTTTAGCTTGGATGAATTGGAGACAAGTTGATCGCGCAAACCTTCTATGCCTTTCAGACTAGAGATGGCCTTCTAAGCAACCCAGAAGACACCTGGTTGAGTGAGGATTCTCTGCTGGAGCAAATCTACCCCACCGCAGTGGATAAGATGAAACAACTGGCCATGAATAACCTGCGCCAATGCCTCTTCTGGCTGCAGGCTCAGGAGACCACCGATTTTCACATTCCCGAACCTATTACTGCTAGCACTAAAGAGGCTCGCTGTGAAAGTGACTTTAAGCAGGCTACTGCTATCGCTCGTCCCGGCTACCTACCCGAGGTGCTTAACGAGAAGTGGCTGTGGAAGTGGACTTCGGCAGAGAAGGTTTGCAACAATCACCTTTTCAATCATTCTTAATGCTACTCTCACACGATGCTGCCTTGCCCGTCCTCTGGACTGGCCGTTGAGGAGGCAAAGTCACTCCATATCTTTCCATGCTCTCATTCACCCTACCTTCTGATAAAAATAATCATTCTCATCTCTGTTACATGGAGATTAGTGTCTTTTTGAACACATTCAACAAGGAGCGAGGGAAAAGTGAGGTGTGCAAAAACAATTAACTGCCAGGATATGTGGTGAAGGCCATCAATGGTGGGGCGAAGTCACTCGTTCCCAATTTCCTGAACCACAATCAGTGTGTACTCTTTATCTACAAGGTACAGAAAATGTGGTCAATTTGATAATAGTTTAAGTTAGATCTTCTAAACCAAGTAGATCTCGACTATTTAAATCACACGGGCAGCGCTAGCAGACAGTGAGTGTAGGCTTTTCATTGCAGCGCATTTCTGAGTTTCTGCAGGTCGTCAAGCTGAGGCTTGGTGACTATTACCGACCTCGCCTTGCTGTGCCTCGGCATTATTCAAAAGCGAAGTCAATGATCGCAAATTTGGCCGGGAATCCTGGTGCACAAGTAATGGTAGATGGATGAAACAGTGGGCATCGTTACAGACATCGGGTACTTGAATGAAGCATGGCTATTTGGTTGTGTCGGGATGGAGCAGTTGGAAATTAGTGGCCTAATACAGAAAACACCGGATCAAACAAGGATTCTAGACGGTCCACAGTTCCTGGTACCGCTAGACAAGCATCTGACTCGAGTGCATAGAAAGATAACAATTTGGACATGCAACAATAAACCGGTAGGGATCACAACTACGAGGGTGATCGTAGTGAGTCTTTCTGAAGGCACTGACGGAATGCAACCCGCCATCGATTCTAGAGGTCAGTTCAGGAAGCATGAAGTTGAGGCTTTATAGACGATAGCTGACAAAACAACAAAAACGCATAAGTCTTATTCAAACAAGCGCGGCCAGTTGGCTCAATGTATTGGGAAGAGCTGATTTTGAGAATGCTAAAAAAGGCACGAAGGGTGCATGACTGAGGAAGTGGCAATCACAATTGGCGAATCGACTAAATTGGGTTGCGGCTACGAGGGACGTAATTTGACAGAAGCCATCACAGATCGTTGAGAGACCAAGTGGGAAGAGAATCACTAAAGAGCACAATTTCGGGCAGAAAAGATAGAACCTGGTTGCTTCTAAAAGGGCTAAACATGGTAAACCAATCGTTACTGGTGGGTGGGAAGCCAGCAAAAGATTGTGGGTTGTAATACAAAATGAGAGGCGCCAATCGCTAGTCCTTGGATAGCGCATTCCACTCAATACTCAATTAAAGGAAAAAAACAGGAAAGTCGTGGTCAAATTCGGTCAAGACACAGCAAGAAACCTAGCATGATTATAATCAAGGTAGCCACGGATCCGCTAGAAAGCACAACAAAGCAGGAATCAAGCAAGCGGATCCTGTAAATACTGGTGGATCAGAGCTATTTGAAGCTGATTTACAAAGAAACAGCTGATATACTGTACTTGAAAGCAAAACCAGGCTCTAAGACCAACAAGACAAAGTTATGAGTGAACACTCACCAGGTGCAATCATAATCTCATTCTTCTTGCTGCGGATGCGCAGGAAAGTGAGGTCGTTCGTGGGATCACCATCACGGACGCCAGCCCTCGACTTGGAAACAAGTTGTTGTGAGAGTGCGCAATAGTGCACCGTCATTGGTTTGTCCATCGTCGTACGAATAGGCACAGCTGCAAGACAATAGGAACCACCTCATCCATTACATCTCCTGGACATTCTATACGAATTGACCATCTGCCCTCTCCCAAGTTAACGAAGTTGAGTAAAAACTGCCATACGAACCGGTACAATAATGCATGATGAAGGGGGAGCGTTTTAGTCCCTAAACGACTGGTTCTGCCAGGCGCTTCTGGATTTCAGTTGTACCACTTCCGACAAACAAATAGTAACCGTATTGAGCGACAGAGGTGGGCAAGGAAAGGCGGAGTTGAAAAAATCCAGCCACCCATCCAACAGCTCTCTCAGACCCTGTGTTCATCCCTCGTTCACGTTAACAAATAATAAATGTTTGACACTGAGAAGGGTGAATAAATGAATTAAAAGACCTGGATCAAATTTTTATTTCGAATCGCCAAAGCAGAGAAAACGAAGTACCAAAAAATAGGCAACATGAGCGGGACATCACTAATGGAAGCATAGGTTTGCAATAATGGCCTAAACCTTTGACACCCTTTACCTGCTGAAGCAATCGCCAGTCGCTCCCCCATACAGGACGGTTTATTTGCAAGGGCATAACAAATGGTATTCCCTAGTCAGTAAGCAGTACCTTCAAAAGCTTTCATTACTATTCATATTCACCAATTTCGTACAGCTGCGAAACACAAGAGACGAACATTGTGCAAAGCAGCACAGCTACGAGAAATGCTGAGCAGTCCAGGCAGTGCCTAGGCGAATTCTCACGTACACAAATGGATGGAGTAAGCAGTAGCTGTATAGATCATTATTACTTAAAGGCTAAAAGGATAATTACTCCTGATCTACATGGCAAACTTTAATAGGTATAGAAGACCCATTCAATCAATTACGGCATAAATTTATCTGAACTGCAACGTCTTCTTCCCCTTTTTCAGAATAAATTGTGGAAACTCTAATCTACAGGTGTTTGAATGGATCAATTGGTGTAATCAGAACAACGCAAAAGAAAAAGCATGATAAGAGACGATATGATGTCATAGTCTCGTTTCAAAGCTCCCGCGTAGTCGACCAGTTTTAAGAAAAATTACTCTGAAAACAATGAACAAAATTCCTATAAATGCGGTAGTCACATAGCGTCAGAATCAAAAAGATGGTGCAATAAAAGCGAGCATTCATAGAAAAGAAACAGAAATGAAAAAGGCGTTCGATTTAAAAGAGGAGAGAATTTTACCCTGCGTGAAAACGTATGCATACACAGCAAGCCAAGTGCCTGTATGGTGGGCTTGAGGGATTCGGCATAAAAACGCATTCAATATTCTACCAAATAAGAAAACGACCCACCATCGTTGTTCATGATGATGACGCCCTGAACACCCTTGTGCATTTGAATCCGATTGAAGGTATCTTCAACTTCATTCTAAGTAAAGAAAGACTCAGGTCAACCAGGTTTTATGTAGACGTGCAGAGTAGGAAATCCGTAATTGTACTTCGAATTTTAGAGCGGGTTATAAAGGACAGAAAACGTAAGAACCCGCCATTATATCCCCTGAAGCTGATTATACAAATAAACCAGCCATCTAAGTGAAAGAACGACACACAAATGCACCACGAACTGAGCTGTGGTGGTACTTACCGGAAAACAGTGAAAATTAAATTATGCAGAAAGTCACTGACAAAACAGTTCAATTTTAGTGCCAAGCACAGTATAGTTTATGGGTGAACGGATGCGCTAGAAACGTAAAACCGCCGTGAATACAAGTAATACGCAGCATGCATTCGACTATCAAAATGTACTAAAAATGGCTAAGCCAAGTAAAGATTAGAGGAAAGAACTCCAGATGGGAGTAACTATGTGAAAATGGAAATAGGAAATTAGAGACAAAGTCCATCTGAAAAGATAGAAAAGCACGTTGAAATATTGAACCGATTGCCTAGACTAAGACGAATGGCAATAAATCCGGCTAGAAGCACGGAATTCACAGTATGAGCACAATAAACAGTGCGCTTACAAAGGGCGCAATAAAAGTGAACAGCTAGGGGAAGGTAAGGGTGATAGGGCGATCCCTAGAAGTAATAAATAGTAATTTTTCCATTCGTCTCTACTGATTTAGCTGTACACGAGGTTAAAACCTACCATCCCAAACTCGAGTCGAAGAAATGGAACCTGTTTCTAGGGCTAAATTCTTTGGTCCACACAAATTGTCCTTGACCGACAGTAATCGCCATCACTTAAAGTAAAATAAAATTTGATTTATTTGCATAAAGATGTAGGGCATTAAAAAGCACAAAATTGCCACCGGTTTGGTCAATAAAGTAAATCTACCTGCTTCAAGGGCTGGAAGGTAATAACTAAGCGTTACAACAAATTAATAAATATATATTAGCTAGACCGCATTCTTGTGTTTCGTATGCGCTAGTAGGACGTGCAGTTGCATTACACGACAAAAGAGAATTGTCAAGAATCAGCAGTTAGACGTTTTTGTTTATAACAGGATGCAACACCTGCGCATCTATCGCATTAACCATGCTAAAATTTTTCTAGAAAAGGTTTTGTCTTTGGTATTGTTTAGCCATACTTTTTAACTAAAGAGTGTTTGGCACTTCCTACCATTCTGGTAAACAGTGATGTATTTAAACTCTCTTATTCGCAGTTCATTTATGCAATTAAAGCTGAAGCATTTAAATGTGTAACAATCCAAAACCTATAGTGATGACTTATCAAACCTGACCAGCTTCTAAATTCAAAGATACCCTTCCCTATACATAAATTTATGTTGTACTAATTCAGCAAGTTTAATTTGTGCTTGTTGGTATTCTTCGCTTCCATTGGCCGCGCCATTGGTATAGTTCCTCGGCGTTTGGGTTTACTCTTCGAGATGGTGAGTGCTTCCGCTTTTTCATAATTATCTCCTTTTTTCTCGCCCAGAATTTCCTATCAGACAGAGCAGCTTAATTCCCTTTGAAACTTTCTTGTGGTGGCCGTGAGGTTTTTATGCTCTCCTCCCTGTAAAATTTTTAATCTGCGTGTTTAACAATGGAAAGCTAAGATAGGTGTAGGAATATCGGTTGTAATAAGTTATCCCGATATTATTTTTGGTGTCTACTACATTTTGTGTGCTTTACCATGTGATGCTAAGTTTCCATGAGACTGAATCATTTCGGTACTGTCTAGCCAAACAGTAATGCTTGTTTATTAGTTGAAGGGTCATTTGACTTTGTAGAACTCTAAGCACTTTTTTTGGTTTTCCAGCTTTTGCCATTGTTCGGTCGACATAAATTCAGGCATTTTCTAGTCTTTAATGAACTGTTTTAATGCTAACAGTATTTTCGCCTCGTAATCCAGAATGAAGCTAGCGTGACCTTCTTAGGAAAGCCTTACATTACCTTACTTAATATCTGGGCTGATGCCTTACT
This sequence comes from Taenia multiceps, assembly GCA_001923025.3. NCBI lineage: Eukaryota > Metazoa > Platyhelminthes > Cestoda > Cyclophyllidea > Taeniidae > Taenia > Taenia multiceps. Next base: position 14,640,119 of record CM010315.2, read on the forward strand.
TTTTACTCACGAATTATAAGTCATAGCGAATCTTAACGTTTTGGGAGCTACATTTACTATCAGCGCATTTTTAGTTAGCAGTCACTTTGTTTCGATAAAAATAAGTCGAAATTGAAATGCTTCTTTTCGTACTGTGCCTTTCTCCGATCAAGAGTCGTGGCATTCCGAAAGAAGGAAAGGTGCGCTTGTTAGCAGTTTTTCTGTTCATTTTTCAAATTCCTACTCTGATTAATCGGTTCTTTGAAATTTTCCCATTTTTTGTAACTTTTAGTCAGAGGCAGATGAAATTATAAAAAGGCTACGAGCCCATCCAGGTGTTATCGGTGTAATAGTTGCCAATCGGGAAGGTTAGGCGTGTTTGTTCTATCGAAATTCAATCCGATTTTTCGATTTCTGCGGGTTTATCATGCTACTTACTGAGATGTTGGCATCACTAATTCTCATGTGCATAAAGGGCTTTGTTCTTACTGTTTTAATTGTGGAATGCTCTTACGTGAATCTAGGAATCGCGATTCGGACAACTCTTGAAAATAGTCTGACTGTTCATTACTGCGGGTTGATCCAAGCCCTTATAAATAAATCTTCCTCCGTGGTTAGAGACCTGGATCCCACTAACGATCTTACCTTTCTGCGCATTCGCAGCAAAAAAAACGAGATTATGGTAGCTCCACGTATGTAAACATTCATTTGGGCATCCTTTAGACTATCCCTTCGATTCATTTCACTTTTGCCCTTTTTCAGAACGCGATTTGCTGCTGATTGTGATTCAAAAGGCTTGAGGTTATCCTGTTTCAATTAACAGGAATTATATCTCTATTGATACTGTTATCTACAGAATAGAAATAAAATTCTCTTGTTCCTCATTCCTCGTGCTCCACTTCTGTCAATGTATTTGACGGGCTTAATGTTGTGAAAGGGGAGGATTTGTTTTGTTCATTGATTGCCTTTAAGGTTGGCCAGCAACTGGCAACAATAATTGACAAGTTTTAGTGCAAAATGAATTTCCTCTTCCGACACGAGGAAGTACTAGTAAGAACTCGAAGCCGCCCATGCACTTGATAGGAGTGAAGTAGGAAGTGTGATTCGTGGACTTTGCTGCCGGCAAACTTTTTGTTACCAACATTGCATTTTTGGCGCCCTAGTATCTTTAATGTCGGATTTGTGCCCTCGCGCTGGTACGTCTTAGAATTGTCAAATTTCAAGCAGTTCAATGAGACGTTGATAACTCGGAAAAGGAATCGTATTTATGGTACAGTGGTGCCAAAGAGTGCTGTGTCTTGTTGCCTTAGTTATATGGTTTTGACATGTAAATAGCTCATCCGTGCTTTTGCATCCCCATCTCCGAAAATTCAAGGTTTCCTTCCCAGTGAGGACTGATCGTAGGCAGATTATTCGTTTGGCATGTGACTATCATTTTATGTTCCCTATACGCCACTGGAGCAACGCCGGAACAAACATTCGACAACGATAGAAATCATTCAGTGTCCCTTAATTACAGGCAACTACTCTGTAATGTATCATTCGTAATGTTATAGACTTCAGTGGGTTGTGTTTCAAAGCGATGTTACTTGACAATTTTTTAGCAGATATCTGGTGAGAAATGGTTAAATTTCATCACCCTCTGCTGTCTCTGTGCAGAGGGTACACTTCAATCGTGATTGTGGCCTCTCATGGTTCCGTATCTGCGTGCGCCGTCTCGTTGGCATCTCGGCAGGATCCAAAATTACCTGCACAAGCACTTGCCTATAACAACGGTTCTTACAATTTTACATGTTTTGCATTATTTTCCTTAAATAGGTAGTCAGAGACCTTGACCAGTAGATGGGATAGTTTAATTTTATTTTTTGAGTGCATACAACCTTCGAATTCAAGTTACTGGCGCTGTATAAACGACGAATAGACCACTTAGCCCCCAATTAACTTTCCAATCAACGGATGACACAGTTACCCTGCTTCAATACTTTAAGCCATTGCTTGATTCCCCTTTTTTGGCTACACAAGCGCTGAAATTTCCTCCATGTCAGTAGCCCGCTCAGCTCTTCTGTATGTCTGCAGTGCGTTTTCTGTCCTAGCTATGTGCCTCCTTTTGTCTTCGGAAAAATCTCACGGTGCTACATTGGTGAAAGCCAAAGGCAAACTCTATCCTCAGGAACAGCTAACCCGAATGAATGCTGTACCTCAATGTGATGGAGAAAGAATATGAGCTGCAGATGGGAGGGTCTGTTCAATCCCTGGCAAAGGGGGGGGGGAGGTTGAAAATGGCGTCCAACTTCGACAACTTCCTCAGTCACGTGTTTTACAGGAACGCTTTTAAAACTGTAGCGGTACTAGCTATGGCTTACCTGGGAAAGTTCGTTGCGGACCTGTCTTCTTTAGTTGGATAGAATTCCAAGGGATAGATGTGGACTGGCTGCCACTGAAGTGAGGGCGGAGTAGCAAGGAGAAACAGGCGCAAGACCTCATCCACACGTAACTGTTTTAAGCACTGCTTTTAGGCTGGTGTTCTTGTGACTAGTGATGAGTGTAAGCAATGGTCCGAGCATTCTCCCCTCCTCGATTTATCTCCCAACCAGAACGAATGTCTAGGTCCAGTATAATCACTAAGACGGGTCAGTGACGCTGTAGTCACCAATCGTCTCGGTTAAAGACGAATTCGACGACTGGTGTGCTTGGTTCGTGGGGGTTTTCCTTACAGCACCAACTACTTCGAGATGGCCGGTCCGGGAAGTTGATCAAAGGGAGTCGCTGAAGGTGAAACACAAAAGACGAGGGAACTATGTAATGCTTTGAGTGTTTGTTTAACCCCACGCTCGGGTTTTGCAGGCACTGAGAGGTCAGGCCATTGCACTCTCGCTGGACGGCATAACCTCCAACCCCTGCCAGTAGCCTCACAACCTTTCTGTACATCACCTATACATTTTCAATTCTAATATCATGAATCTCGAGCACTGCGGCACTTTCGTTTGGTCCTTCACAGTTCCCTTTTTTGATCGGAAATTTTTCATAGCACTTTTTTGCTTTTGTTGAGCAAACTTCTGAACTACGCAATCTAAACGCGTCTTCTCTTTTAGTCTTCGGTTATGAGTGTAGCAATATTAAGTTTCTTCAACATCGAACCGGTCGACAAGAGGTTTGAACTTTAAAATATGTCAATGGAGGTATTAAATTGCTTCCACGCTGACTCTTGGGCGTTCATGGTTTCGGTCCCCCTTTCGACGGCATAGGTGAAAGGTTGTACCTGTTGTCCTCCTGTTCTTTTACGCATAGAACTCCCCTTCTACACTTCTACGTTTTAACGCCTTCAAAGATGAGTACTGAGAACTGGTTCCTCAATGTCCTCTCCCCTACTCAATGCAAACCGATCTCCATGATGCGGGTTCCACACGAAGCGAACGAGGTAACAGTGAGGTGTCCAATGCGTGCTTACTCATAAAACACCAAAAGATCTCTCCTATAAACTCACTTTGCGACAAGACTACTGCCACTATCCCGTTATTTAGGTGAAAAGAAAGCTATTTTTGAATCATGCATACCTTCTCCTAGGGCAAATTGTTCTGTTCACGACTGAGATACTACTTAAATTGATTCAGTAATGAGGTGTAAAGCTTATTCATGAGGCATTTTTCCTACCCACAGTTCTAACATTAGAGAGTGCAGTGGTAAAATGCAACTATCCTGTATTCACCATCATTTTTACATCTTATTTAATGCATTTTGAAGCAAAAAGTGCCGGTTTCATAAGGGCATAACAGTTTACGGAACCATCATTTTTTGAGCAAAGCCTTGAAAGACTCCTTTGGAGAGAACATTGTGATGGTTGTACGTTCGGGTGCGCTGTGTTTGTTCTTCCTATCGCTCGTTCTTCCAGAAACCTCTTCTCTCGCGCAAAACTCGACGCAGGATGATGGTGTTCATTTGGCTAGCTGGAAGTTTGACGAATTTAAATCCTACTTCTCCGCTCTTGGAATGCTCATTTTCGTGATCCTGTTCAAGGTCTTCTACCCCAAGATACCCTATCTTTCTGACTACGTCCCACAGTCACTAATCCTCATTCTCATTGGTGCTGCCGTCAGTGCGCTTTTAAAGACCCTGTCCACCAGCCTTAATGGCAGTTTCCTCGTCCTCAGTCCAGTCCTCTTCTTCAACTTCCTTCTTCCACCCATTGTGCTTGATTCCTCCTACGGCCTCTACAACCGCACCTTCGGTGACTTTCTAGCTAGCATTATCATTTACGCAGTTCTGGGCACTCTCCTAAACTTCTTTATTATTGCTCCGGTCATGTATGGGCTCCAAAGGGCTGGTGCTATGGGACCAGACTTCATGGGGATTTCGCTCAGCGAGCATTTTCTATTCTCGGCTATTATTGTAGCTGTTGATCCAGTAGCAGTGTTAGCGATATTCCAGGAGATTGGAGTCAACCTCGGCCTCTACTACATCGTTTTCGGGGAGTCATTTCTCAACGATGCAGTGACAGTTGTGCTCTACGAAATTATGTGCGAATTCACTACTAACTCTTCTATCACACCTACCAACATAGGCCTTGCTATTGGCTCCTTCTTTACCATCAGTTTAGGTGGAATGCTTATCGGCTTGTGCTTGGGTGCCCTCTCCTGTATCCTCACCCGTTGGAAGTCGCAGTACGAGACAGTCGTTCTAGTTTTCATTGCCTATCTCTCCTACTTTCTTACAAACTGCGTTGGTTGGTCGGGTATCATTGCAATGATTAATTGCGGTCTCCTCCAAGCCTCCTATGCCTTCCACAACATCTCTCACTCATCTCTAGCCACTCTTGAGATGGTTATAAAACAGATTGCCGAGCTATCGGAGGCACTTACTTTCTTTCTCCTGGGTTTTCAGATTATCATCACAGAACTTGAGTGGTCCACAGGCTTTTGTCTGTGGGCATTTGTGGTCTGCTCTTTTGCAAGAGCAGTTGTTGTGCTGGCTCTAACCCAACTCATCAATTTCTTTCGAATTAACAACATACAAATACACTTACGTGAACAGCTTATCATGATTTACGGTGGCTTGAGAGGCGCAGTTGCCTTCTCTCTTGCCTTTCTACTCAAGGATGTAAAGGACGTATCCAAAGATGTGAAACGCTTAATAATAACTTGCGCTCTCTTCGTTATTCTCGTTACTGTGTGCTTCCAAGGCCTCACTATGAGGCCTCTGGTCCATTTGGCTCGGATAAAGTTGGATGATAAAAAGCAATTGAGTATATTCACTGATATCACACTCCGTTTTATTGATCACACTCTTGCTGGCGTAGAAGCTATTTTAGGATCCGTGGGGAGGAACCGTTTCCGTGAAATTATCACTCGCATTGATAAAAAATTCATCCGTCGAGTTCTTCAACGCAATCCACAAAGTTCAAACGAAAAAGTTGTGAAACTCTATGAAAAAATTGCCTTGAAACTCCATTGGGCAAGTGTGAAACCGGAAGCAAGTGCAGAGTACCTTCATGATCTTCCGGCAAGCCTGGTAAAGAAGTATTTCCAAGGGGAGATCGCAGCCAACTCGAGGGTTGCAGAATCTGAAAGCATAGAAACTTCATTTGAGACAACTGCTGCTTCACCACCGCGAGATAGAAAGTCTAGAAAGGAGCGGCCTCGAAGGATTTCTCATACTTCAGCTCAGGCAAGTCGCATCCCAGAATGGGTTCGACCCGTTGGTGTGATTTCAAGTCATGGTCCCACGAATGAAGACTCGTTCATCGAGAAATATATCGCTATTACGCGCACAAAGCCAATGAATGAAGATGAGACGAGGAATTCTTCTGAAGAATCGTCGGATTTATAGGAAGAGGTGTAAAAATAGAGGCCTGAACAACCTGATCCTGCATAATGAGCCTACAATTCTTGTATTCTTTTGTTCTGCTTTGGAAGAAGTTTTGGGCTCCAAATTTTGGTGTTTTAGTTACCTCGAGGAAGGGCCTGGATTACTGATTCAAGCGAGTACGCATAGCAGAAGTGGAAATGCTCATTTGTGAACTATCGCATGCAGCCTTCCAGTGGTGTACGGGCGGCGAATTAACATCCACAAGGTTTTTGACTTCAGTGACTCTTCGAACACTTAACAGTAGGCTGAAGTCCTTCAGTGAAGCAAATAATTCTTTGGAAGAGTGAGTGAAACTGTTTTAGTTCTAGTTTAGTTGGCAATACAATCCAGAGCCTAGTACAAGGAAAGCAGTTTTGATGTTGCACCCACTGCAACGCCCCGCGACTTCCATGAGGGCGAAAGAGGACACAACTCTCGGGCTCAGAGGTCGGGTCTCCTGGATGAGGTACAAAGACAGAGGCTCTAAGCGGCTCATTACCAAAATTGATGGGTAAGCAAGAAAATTATAGTATTATGAAGTTAGCTGTGCGTTTAAATAGACTTGGCAGAACCAGTGATCTTAAATGCACAAAAAGTTGGTAAACTTGTGGTCACAAGTACTAGAGTGAGTTTGGAACTATTAACGCACAGTAAGTTGCCTTTCTGAATTGGATAATGGGTAATGGGATGTGCTGAGGCTTGAATGTCAAGGCACCTATCCCTATGCTTCTCCTCTCCCCCATTATAGTGGCTCAAGGAAGCATAAAATCTAGAGATCTAGACACTTTTTATATTTTTGTATACATCGTGCCACCAAAAGCACGCATTCATTCACAGCCAACTCTTAGTGGTGGCTGCGCTCACAAGAGCTTGCTGAGGAACACTGCAACCTTCAGTTAATTTCTCCTAGTAAGTTACCCTCAGGTTACTTAGCATTCCATTTTGACAGGTATGAGCATTCATGTGATGCTGTCAAACCCGCCAACTTGCCCTTCCTCCTCCGATCTTTACATAGCATGTGACTCTTGTGGACGCCATGGAAAGGCAATAAAAGGAATTTTGTGTGCCTGCTTTTTTTTGAAGAAAAATTCTGATGGAATTGACTTAGGTAGCCTGCTGCTCCAATTCCTTCTCTAGCCACACGGGATTATTCAGGATTACAACACCTATCACGGTTACGCAATTAGGATACGAAATCTACAGGCAGGATAGCATAGGTCCGTGTGAACAAAATCGAAAATAAAGAGAAAATAGGAGCCAGGAGTGTGCCAGAGGGACTGATTAAACGCTTTTACCTCGGCTCGCTCTCAACCAAGCAAGAAGGTGGATTAAGAAGCGTCAAAAGGCACACTCGAGGCATTAATTGTTCAAACACACACCCAGAGATTCATTTTTGTTATTAGCAGAAGCTACAATTTGACTTAAGGTGAATAATCTCGCGGAGTCAAATATATAATCGACGATTTTAATGAAAAGTAGCTTTTCTGCACTGAATCCCCTTTCTTTAGTGCACCCGGACAATTAAAAGCGCTCGGAATGTGGATTATGTCAAGATGGCACTAAAATATAGCCAAGTAGAACATTACTTGGAATATCTCGTCAATAGCTGGTACAATCTCAGGTCTATAATTCTAGGGGCAGGTAAAATTGCGAGAACACCGACTCCTTAAGGTAACCTGATCCCCTGTATTGTGTTCGCTTGGCATAAAACTACCTCCTATGACCGAGCAAATGGTCCTGATGGAGTTTTGACGGACAATACTATCCTTGTACTGATTCATCAAACCAATGCAAACCTTTTATTGAAAACAGAGATGTCAACTAACTCAGAAATTCCTGTCCCACGAGACAAAGTTTATTCTCAGCCGGTTTAATCAGTTTCCAGAATTAACCTAATTTCTAGGCGCTGGCGCCACTGTGACTAACCCCCAACTCAACTTAGACCCCTCCAAATGCGATGTAAATGCATAGTCAGGATTGAGGCCCTATTCGAATAAAAGCATCTTAGATGTCGATGGTTATTATTCCGAAATGTTGCACGCCAGACGCGAAGGAACTACCAAATGGTGCTTTAAAAATACACAGGTAACGCGTAACAAAAAGCTTATGGGACACATAGAAGGCATTAAGAAGCACAAATTATTGAAAGGAAATTCCAACTCGAAAATGCACAATGGAGTACGCATTCTCCTCAACACCGAAAATGGGAGAATCGAAATAAAGAGGGCAAATAACATCCGACAGTGTCACTCTTACTTGGTTCTCACATTTGTTCCAGTTTATTGGCTAACGATCAATCCATAAGCAATCCACTTATATTAGAGGCGAAGGGCACAATTCTTCGACGTCAACACTGTGCGTAAAATACCAGTCGATCGCGATGATATTCGCAGTCACGCCTCAACCTCGTCTGGATCATATGACGCAGTATGACACGGCAACTACAGACGCAAAGGCCTACACCTGATCACCCCTTTTCCGAACTGGTATTCAAACCTAGAAAACTGAAAATAGTTAATTTCCAACCCTTGTACTCGGAGCATCGCTGTCGACCGTGAAAGAGTGGTCCCACCAATCACAAGGGAACAAAATCCAGACAATGAACAAGCTCTATTCATCATGGCTGTATACTTGGGCTTCGCTAAGAGACGATAAAGCGAACGGACATGCGGAAATCATGACACCCAATTGCTGACGAAGTTCCCGATGCTGGTGAAGAACAAGATGAACATTCCCAGGTCTCGACGAATGTCTATGAAGACGCCAAAAAAAAAGGCCAAAGAAAGCAGCAAGGATGAATCTTTATTCACAGCCATTGAGCATTATGTTGACTTCGTCATTTAATAAGTCCGTCGAACTTCTAAGAGACATTCAGAGGTTTGTCAACAACCACCATTGGATGAATTAGTACATACTAAAAGACGGCTTAATTTACGAACCTAGCTTACCTGCATCGTAAATCTCTTTCAAAAAGGTGGCAGACTTCACATAAAGAGCAAAAGCTTGGTAAATAAGGATGAACGCGGTGATAATTAGCAGGGAACAAATAATAATAAGGGGCGTTATTAAAAAACGGTATTTCTTGGTTCTTAAGGGGACAAAAACGTTAGATTGCTCATGTACCTATTTTCTTTTCTTAATGCCCTATCTTCGTCGGAACAATCCGCAACAAATACACCGTCGCCCTTTTTAGTCAGCAATTGATAGTTGTGCATATTTCATATAAAAACGGTAATTAACGGCGCATTATAAGATTTTGCTCGACTATAATAACTACTAAGACTAGTCGTCAGGCTATGTAGAGCTTGCAAATTAAACCTCTATGCCAAAAATTTGCAGCAGATATCTTCTTGTCAATGACTTAAATGAATGATATAAATGCCAAGCTTTACGAAAAATATGTGAAAATGTCGAATGACGTGTGGACCAGAAGAATGTCCCAAATTTTGTATTTCATCTATTATTATTTTAGTTTGCTTGTGAAAATTCTTAAGGGGGCACGACGTGGTCTTCCATTTCGCAAAATAACACCTGTAGGCAGTTTCGATATTATTGTTGCATCCTGAGACTCCCTTCAAGGTAAAAGAAGGCATAGTACTGGGAGTAGAATACATGTATTCTGGAAACAGAAGGTTTATGGGCTGTTGGCACGGCCCGGAGGCCGACCAACCGGCTAGAACAATATGGCCATCCAAGTCACCGAAACCGGCAGTTCAAACAAACAAAGTATTACACAGCCGCTCTCTTCTTTCGAACGTCGTCCCCGACGCTCCCCTTGGCCAGCCTCCCGTGTTAGCCGTATCAGCTATCACGACGTAATCGGTGCTGCGAGAAGCGCCCACGAGCTAACCGTCCAAATTGTCGAGATTCGAACGCAGTGTGTTCCTGTAGTGCCATCAATTCCACGTAGTACTCAGTGCAGCAAATGCGCGCTCCTTGGCCGTCCTCTCCCACGGCAATGTGGTCCAATGAAAGACGAAGGTACGAATCCAAGTTTTCGAATGGGTCGAGACACACACACAACACATATTGCGATTCCAGGCTTAATTGATACCGTAGAAGAAACGTAAGGACACCGTAGAAACCAGAGCAAATGTGGCGGTCGGCCTCATAGGAACAAAATGCATGCGATCCAAGCGTGCAAAGCATAACACAATGCTATCCAATGGCATCCTGCACATTCTACATCTGAGAATAGGAGAGAGAGCTTACAGAGGATGCTCAACCACGACTTCGCTAATCTCTCTTGGCAGTTCCACTGGACTTGGAGTTCACGGCTAGTGTCTCTTTAGTGGTTAATAGCTTCGCTGTCGAACACGAGGGTGAGGGAGATGCCGAAGCTGGACTTCGATCGCGACCCTTCTGTTATGCGATATTGGAGGTTCTCCCATCCTTGGCACATGCACTTCTTATATACTGCCAAAATTTGCCAGAAACGGTATGGAGCAGGATGAAATCCATCAAAGTCGGGTACGCTTTCAGCTGCCACCAATGTAGTGTCCCGAGACCCCCTTTAAGGTAAAAGAAGGCGTAGTACTGGGGGTGGAATACGTGTATTCTGGAAACAGAGGGCTTGGGGGCTGTTGGCATGGCCCAAAGGCCGGCCAACCGGCTAGTACAATATGGCCACCCAAGTGACTAAAACCGGCAATTCGAACAAAGGAAGTGTAGCGTCTCGAGGCTCCCCTTAAGGTAAAAGAAGGCGCAGTACTAGGGCAGAATATATATATTCCGGGAACAGAGGACTTGGGGGCTATTGGCACGGCCCAGAGGCCGACCAACCGGCTAGAACAAGATGGCCACCCAAGTGACCTAAACCGGTAGTTCGAACAAACAAAGTATTACAGGAAGTATTACAATTGTGCTTATTTGTATGGTACATTTGTAAAGAAATCTTCCCCTTTCTTCCACTTCCTTCTTTCCGCCCTGCCATTAGAGGACAGAGTGTTATAGGACATCTGTAATATGACTCAGTCGGAAAGGCATGGTAGGCGTGCATCTTTGGCGAGGGTGTCTCCCGCTTACGGGAGGAACCGACTTCGCCTGCAACCAGACTGAGACTGTTATCCCACCTCCGATCTGATTATTACAACATTCAACCTAAAATTCGATGGACATTTTACAGGACCAGTTTGAGCAAAATTCTCTACAATTGTGTCACCTTTTACGGTCTACAAAGTATGCGAAATCCCACGAAATGCCGCCCACCTATTTTACATTTCCTAGTGCGAAATATCTCTGCTAGAGAGCCGACTTATAGTTTTCGATTCCATATTAAAACAAAATTTTTAGATAAGATTTTAGCAAGTTAATTTGTCGCCAATTTTGGTTCTGACACCGTTTTTTAGGTTGTCTACCCATTCTAGACATTATAATTAAAATTTGTAGCATTTATTAAGCAAGCTATCTCAAGGTTAATTAAAAGTCGCGAATCTTTAATAGCATAACGACTGAGGTTACGCATCTGAGTACGAATTTAAAGTACGTTGGTTCTCGTGCTATCATGCATAAACACAAACTTGGTCCGAATAGTGCTATTTCGCGACTGCCAGAAATAAGACTTTACGATAAAAATGCGAGAACTTACACCTTTGATCTTTATTTGGTTGATATGGCACGAGTTTATAAGGAGGGCAAAGAAGATAGACGGTTGATTGGTGAAAATACTGTGAAAGAAATGTTCCACACTGCAGTAGGACTTCTCTCCGTTAGCTTAGTCTCCATGGACAAAACGACGATATACGAAGCACTTTTTGAAAAGTCCTCTGTTACACTCTTCTTCATCTCTAGAGATGATGAATGCACTGAGCGCCTAATGGAAACCAACTCCCTAGTATGTCAAACTTCTTCTTTAAAGACATTTTTGATTAGTAGACGTTGAAAAACAAAAAGCACTTAAAGGCTGAGGAAAACGCAAAACTTATGGCTAAGCTACGTGAAGCCTTCCAAGCTGTCAGCACTAAAGGTTCTGATACTGATGACGCCTACGAGTCGGGGACAGAGGAGGCTTCCGATTTCGGCCTTATTTTCGCCTCCGACATTTCCAGCGAATCAGATGAAGAGGATGACGAGGGAGAAGATGATGCAGAAGGGGATGAAAAGACTAGTAAAGGCACCATTGAAAATAGAGACGATGATGAAAATGACACCACCGAAGAAGGCTGCGATGACAAAACCGCAGTTTCATCGGAGAGTAGCTCTGAAGAAACGGATGATGAGGAAGAGACTGCTAAAAAGTGTTCTCATGGTTATCATTCCTTTTTAGCATCGTGTTTAGAAAGAAAGCTAAAAATAAAAGAAATGTTTTCGGACGCAGGTCCAGAAAATTTACACAGTAATGATCTTCTACCCTTGCTTGGACCTGAGAATAGAATCGCTGCAGTTTGCAACTTTCGTGCTAGAAAAGTTGACACTAAGAAACGCGTGATTCACATTACCTTTTTGTCAGTGAGGAAGCATCTTCGCAGGTTGGGCATTGGCACTCGAATCATTGATATCATCAAGACACCTCAGATGTCGGGTCTCTATGATGCTATGGTGGTACATGCCGATTTGAATGCCACAGAATTTTTTGCAAGAAATGGCTTCTCAGGTGACCCCTTACTGAACAAACAATGGGCCTCTTTTGCTGGTGAATATGTCAATTGTCTTCTCATGACTTACTTTCCACCACTTTCATTCGGTTCACCCACAACTAGCAGTTCAAAGCTGATTCAATCAATTGATAAGTCCATTGATAAATGGTTACTTGCCACGGGAGATGTACATCAAATGCAGTACACTCTATGCAAGCGATTGCGTGCTGAAGTGGTGCGGCTTCAGAATCAACTTCTATCCCAGGTTAGTGTGATGGAATGCTTAAATCATCTATGCTACCACTTTCATGGTTAAAGAATGCCTTCGTTGTACCCTTGAATCACTTTCAATCAGTGTAACTGTTACAAACGTTAGCTTTCTTGGTCTATCATACTCAAGTTTTGTTGACTTACCCATTGGCATGCTCTAGGACAGTCTGGTGCAGGTGTTGAAACGTGAAGTGGTAAAGCAGGCACACATAATAGAGGAGCTCCGTGGACGTCTGCAAAAGTGCGTCGGTGACGTCGACGCTTTCGAAGCGGACACAATCACATTCACTATGCTTCCGCCCCCCCTGGATCCCGAATCCCAACTCTCAATGAGCTTCAATGGTGTCACCTTCAGAGACTGCGCCGGTGATAAGGACGTGCCTAATCCAAGCTCACCTTAAACCTCTTTCACCTCCTCTGCCCCACTTCTCCTGCTTTAGTCCGACTAAATTCAAATTTTGGAATAAGATGTCAGGGATTGTAAAATTATTGTAGTCTTGTTTCCAGTTGTCAATCTGAAAATGCTATTGGTCTTGCAAATTGCAACCTTGAAAATAAGTTAGCGGCAGTTTCTCTCTTCTCTGATGGTTTTGATCTATTTAGAAAATGCTATGACTACTTATAATTGTTATAATGCTCTGCATTTCCTGAATAATAATTTAAAAATACTCGCCACTTAGTTTTAATACCATCTTTTCAGTACTCTTTAATGAGGACCACCTTCCACCGAAAATACAAGAGGGCTATAGTGACTCCATGATGTTTATGCTCTGACAACTTCCCAAACCATGCAAAAAATCTCCGGCTGTTCAAACTTGACACTAAGTTCAAGCTAAAAAATCGATGTTTTGCTTTGACCTCAAGGCTAAAACAACTAATTGGGTGGTTAGTATTCACAAAAGACATGAACCAGCGCAAGAGCTTCTTCACGGTGCAGAAGAGTCTGATCGCTCCACGGCTGGACTCGACCGCAACGATCACCGTGTACACCAAGGATCGACAGATAAAATACGTCGTGCCCTCGGTTTTTGCCTCTCAGAGCACCAAATCCTTCCGAAACCGACGTCTCCTGGATGTGTCAACCTTTGTAAAAAAAGTCACCGAAAAGATTGACTCAAAAGCTGTTGCAGTTCCTAACAGCTATGGCAAATTCCCTGCTGGTGTACGTCTTGTCATAGTCTCCTTAGTGTGTGAATTGAGAAGGCATCCAAAAATGCACTTTGATGGCAGAGAAATTGCTACAGTCTTGCAAATGTACTATGCTATTGTCGGATATAAAGTGAGGCTAATGACCCAGATAGAATTTGCAGACTTTTTAGTCGGTTGTTTGGGAATCACAAACTCACACACACTGGCGGGTATAAAGCGAGTCACCATTCAACTACGTGATGACAGAAAACGACCCGAAAAATTGGGCATACCACCTGGAAACTTTGTCCTCATGCTTTCCATCTACCTGCGTGGAAGCCTTCTCGAGAGAGCCGAGCTCGCCTTTAGAATTATGGACATAGATCGTGATGGTCTGTTGCGTAAGCAGGTGGAGTTCAGACGCTTCTTGGCGGGGTCTTTTGATCCTGAAATTGCAGCAACTCATGCAGACATCGATCCCAATCAACCTGTGCGAGAGACTATACAATATTTGGAAAGTCTTCTCGCCTCGAGCTCTGATGGAGGAGTGGACTTGACCAGATTTAAGGAGATTGTCGTGACACAACCTTGGATTATTGACTGCCTCTTACCTATTTCATGTCATGAGCTCTATAGCTTGGCTTTTGAAAGTCTACTCACTGCAAAACCGCTTAACCAACAGTGCAAATGGAATTAGTGGAATTTCAAATTGAAGTCTCTTATGCCCACCTTATCTGTGTGGGTCTTTTGTAGAATTTTTACGTTTTGAGTTTGCTATGCAAAAAGATCCACTTTTAGGGCACACCGCCTATCTTGATATGTATGTTCTGGGGGACTAGTGGTTAAAATTTTAGTAAAGTTAGCATGACAGTGGGGTGATAAGACACAAAAATAGTACTTAAAGAATACAGGTGTGACGTGAGTGCTTTATCACCTGTTCTGCCCCAGGTGGGCTGGTCTCCAGACCACATCAGTGGCCTCAAGCCTAAATGACTTCCAGATTGAGGTACACTCTACTCCAATTTCTTGTCGTCGGTCGTCATTAGGGATGGTTTGGAGCGCTATAGTGAGGTCGCGAGGGGACAAAGTCAAATACTTTCACTACAAATCCTCCTCAAAGCAAGTGTTCCAATAGATGGGGATGATGCCTCCTTGTCTTTCTGAATTTGGGTTGAAAGCTTAGAGATAAACTTGGGACCGAAAGATATTTATAAGTGCGACCAGATTTGTAAATAATACTCATTTATTTTGTCTCTCAGAGAGCATTTACGTTCACTTAAGCACGTAATAAAGGCTGTATCAAGCATACGAAAGTTGCCCCGCCGGTTGAGGTCTCCGCACCTGTAGAGGGAAGAAAACCGCCCGCTGGAGAGTGGCACCAGGCACGGTGCGCAAAAGACGAGGAGGCTGTGTAGTACCCATGTTCTTTAAACGTACGTTATAGGCGAGAGGCGGGAAGACAATTTAAACCTGGATGCGGACGAATACAGTCGCTCTCACTCGTCCTAACTCCTTTGGTTTCGCTACTAAATATCCCCCCTTTGCTTCTCACAGCACACGCCTACATCGCTAGTGCGTGGAAATTTGGGCGAATGATAGCAATCTGGTGGCCATGGTGAGGTGATTAGGTGAAATTTCCGGAGACCGAGGGGTGAGATGTCAGACAAAACAAATTGCTAAACCACTGCATTGTGCATACGAGAATACGCACTTAACCACTAAGAGAAGCCATTCACTTGTGAATAAAATACCGATGCTAGCGTAAACGCATAAGTTTTGACAGTGTATTTGCAATACTTTGCTTGTTCGAACTGCCAGTTTTGGTCGCTTGGGTGGCCATATGGTATTAGCCAATTGGCTGACCCCTCGGCCACGCAAGCAGCCCCCCAATCCCTCTGTTTTCAGAACATATGTGTTATGCCTTCTTTTATTTTCAAGGAAGTTTCGCGTCGCTACATTGGTGGCAGCGGAAAGCAGAACCAACCTTAATGGATTTCTATCCTGATCTATACCGCTTTTGACAGGCTTTAGCGGTGTAAAAGAAATGCGTGTGTTACGGATGGGAGAGTCTCTAATATCCCATAACAGAAGGGCTAAGATCGACGTCCATCTTTGTGCTCTGCAAGAAAGTTATTAATAACTGAAGCGATACTAGCTGCGACCTCCATGTCCATTGGAACTGCCAAGAGGGATTAGCGACGTTGTGGTCAAGCTTTCTTCGTAAGCTCTGTCTTAGGTTCTCGAACAACCCGCCTCCCTTTGCCGAATTGTGTATCCACAGATGTAGAATGCGCAGGCCGCCATTCGTTTTATGTTTTGCACGCTTGGATCGTGTGCATCCCGTTTCTATGAGGTCCGATTGCACCATTTGCTCAGGGTGCCACGATACCCTCCGGTTCATCCCACAGCATCAAAAAGCCCGGAACGGCAATATGTGTTGTGTGTGTCTCGAACCATTCAAAAAATTGGATCTATACCTCCGTCAATTCATTGGGACACATCATCATGAGAGAGGAGAATTCAGGAATACGCCTTTGGTTCACCGAATGCTAAGGGGAGTTGCTCCCTTTCAAGCGAAACACCATAATAACAAGTGGCACCATCTATCTCAAAAACAATTGGCCTACTTCAATCATCACCACCAGCAGGCGAAGACACCCTTCAAGAACAGCAGCCCGAGGAGACAGTTGGCGAAACATAGTAGCACAAGCCCTCGTTCAAGAAATATATGAACTAGAGCACTACTCCAATTTACTAATAACATCGCTAAGGAGAAGAGCACAAACACATAAACCCATTACACCCGCATAGTCTCACCCTCCCAATCTCACAAAGTACCCAAGACGACAACAGGGAAAACGAGGTAAGCCGTAGGTAAACGGAGGCCAGCCACTGCCTTCTCAACAAAAAACGAAAGTATTTGGCAGCAACACATTCTGTTCTAAACACAACTGGACTGTTCCAAAAGTTAGCACAAGCAGTAAACGACGGCACCCACTCAGACATCACCCACGAGTGACAGTCAGTCGATCAGTCGGTCAGTGGACAACCAAACCTCGGAGGAGGACATTGGAAGGAGAGAAGACTTTAACCAGAGTACAGATAGCTTCTTTCGCCAATAAACTTAAAATTATCCCCGTCCAATCGCCATCAACTTGTGCAAATGCAAATAATCCAATCCTGTAAGCAATAGGAGATACATTGATCCCATCGAATCAGGCCAAATGGCATTGCTAGACAGCCACGGATATCGATCCACGTGGAGTTCGAGGTCATGTGACGTGAAAATTGAGGCTAAGTATCGGCCCACGTCAATTTTCCTCTTAGCTTTTCCAGCCACGCTACACGTACACAAAAAAATTATTAGTTGGTAGTTCTTCTCCACCTACACTCCCGGTCCCCAAATCGATTGCTTTAAGTACTGTCATAATTAAGTTGGTGGATAGGCTTTTGGGCGGGTAGAAGGGTCTGCTTGATAGGTTAAATACAGTCTTAAGTTCGGTGTGGGCTCAGGTGATCAGCGCACTTGAGCCACCCCTTGCTAACTTCCTTATTTATCTCTACTTTAAAACTTTATTTTGTTGACGTGTTTATTCTTTTAGTTTATTGCTTAAAACGAACTAATTCGTATTTTGGTAACTTTTACCCTACTTAAAATACGTAAAAGCCAAAGCTTATTTGTTTCATCGGATGAACATGCAAGCGGTTGACAGGATTTGTGGGTGGGACAAGTGGTGCGTGTTTTTGTGGACGTTGGTTTCGGTTTTTGTGGTTAATTTGCACAAAAAATTGGAATTTTTGCGAGCATTTAGTACTTATTGTTGATTTTAGATTTTGGCTGTTGTTGGGACCTTTGCATGGCAGCTGGCTTCCTTTATACGCCCACTTGCTGGAGTAAATGCAAGGGCTTCATAATGTGATTGTTAAAACGTTTTATTTCCAAACTACAAGTCATAATCACGTTCATTTTTCTGATATACTTCACTTTAATCGATGACTTACGGTTGTTGCAGCAATTTTTTAGTCTGCTTTTTGATGACGATGGTTTTTGATTAATGAGACTTGTTCATTGTTATCTTACTAAAAAGTATTCATTATGTTTACATGCCTTTTTATCCAATTCCCTGATCCGTCTATATGCTATAAGAAAAGTTGCAGAAGTAGCTGCAGTCACTGTCAAGGGTTTGTGTTTTGCTAAGAATGGGGGCATTATCAAGCGGCAGTGAGTACGAGTCTCGCCTTCACCATCACTTCGCGCATTTTCCAGGTAATATTAGGTTGTAGAAAACGAGTCTCCGCCGCCTTGTTTATACAGCAATAGATTCTATGTGCGTTTTTTATGGGTATAAATATGCTTTTATCTTTTATTCTCACAAGGCGCGCGTGACTTGGGACCCGCCACCACGACCCGTGCTACAGGAGTATCATTGGCTATTGTGTTGCTTGGACAGTGGACAGTAAGAGGCAAAAGCATTATATTCTCCCCTTGCTCAAAAGTTTTGACTTTATCGGTGTAATCCCAAAGCTAGCCATTTCTTCTACTGTTGTTTATGCACGCACTGAAAATGGCGACTCAGATGACAGGAAATATCCTAGCACCTGCAGTAGTGAAGTGTAGATAACTACACCAGCTTTGAAAGAAGGTGAGTCGTTTATGCTCGTTTTGTCGAAAGCTGACCTACCACTACCTAAGACTAACTAGATCTAGTTGAATCAATTCTGTAATGCTACCCATTTATTACTACTAAAATGAGTCCGTAGGATCATTAATATTAGTATTCCCCGGCATGGAGTCTACTACTGTAGAGTAAAGCAGGTGTCCCTGATGTAAGGCTATCAAAAATGCCTCAACGTGCGCAGTTAACAGTTGATTGACGTGTAGGATTTAATACTAATTATTATTATCATGGAGCAAATTTATGGTTGTTTGGGATAGAAGGGGAAGAAGGGTCTGTCAGGAGTGGAACGAGAAGAACCTCAACGACTCGGGGAAGCACAATGGACAGTAGGTCTGCCTCCAGACTCTTGCTGCAGCAGCACCAACGATTGGATGTGACTCTATCTGCTCTGTTTTGACCACTACAACTCTAATACCGCTTTCATGGCTACGGCGCTTGTGTGAACTTTCTCGTAAGTCTGGACAAATTACCAACCATTTCAACTACTGTGAGCATTGTAGGTCAATATTATTTGCGCTTATCAAAAAGGCTGTTCATTTTTATTGCAGGATTCATCCATCCATCAAACGCCTTTACTTCCAACAAACAGTGCAACGAATGCAAATCTTGACGCCTTTAGTCCATTGTCTTTGATACTGGAAGGGGTTCACCCTCGTTGGGCATCAAATTGGAAGGCATTGAATTAAAAATGGATGAATTAATTAGTATATTGATGCTTGTGGTGGAGAGGAATTAAAGGCAGCACTGTAGTGCAGAGTGGTTCATCGAATTCAGGGAGAGATTCGTTACTGCTTTAAGTGTTCCAGAAGTTGTCGTCGTCGTAGTAGCTACATTGGCCTGCTCACTAGTTATCGCCGCTCATTGGGTCTCGCTTCCGATTATGTCAGGTCTTCTTTCTGATGATGATGACGCTAAATCTGCCTATTGATGGAGTGAATAGTACCCTCTGTGTCTTCGTTTGCTTCGTTGGGTATCACTTTCGCATGCGACGTAGTGATTGCTATGAGGAGCCTCTGCTAGGGGAAACTGAAGACCTGGGCGCGGTGTCGGCGTGAAGTACCTCCAACCTAATGTAAATTCATCATTCATCCATGATCACTTGTATACATACATCTCTATTCTTTATCGTTTGGACCCTTTCTTCGCTGAACGTTGGTTCTACGTTAACCGAAATGTCTGCATTTTGAATAAAGACGATCGCTTTAACCACTCAAGTGTTGTGCGTCGTTTTGGGGCGTTCCAGTTGTCTTGAGGCTGTTCAATCTTCCTTAAAAAACTAGGACAATCACTGTGGTAGTGTCGACAGAGCTTGACCATTTCGTATTTGTAATAAGGAGTTGAGTTGATGACCTTTGGTAGAAGCGAAAAGTTCTGTGTGGCGCTGCGCGAGAGAACAGCGAAAGTACGGATACGTAATCACGTGCCATGACATGTCATTGGCAGCGGCAGTTCTCGCTGTGACCTGATTTCTTGGTGGAAAGCAAAGAATGAAACACCTACGCAGCAGCAATCGCAGCGCGAGGTCTCAGAGCGGAAGTGGCACAAGATTGACACAAGCTGCGTTGGACCGATCACCACGATTTTGCTGATGGTAATTTGGCAGATGAATAATATCAAAGCACGAGAATTTGGGGTGGATGTATGAATTGAAAGGGCGGGACGCACGTCCCGACCTCCTTTTCCAACACGGTGTTTCCGATGTCCTGGTAAGTGGCATGCGCTTCTACGCATTCCTACAGCAACGGCAGCGAGATGACTGATTCTGTTCGTGGTTTTGTGAGAGGAGGGTGAACTCCGACCCCATGCAAAGAAGCAGTCATGGTTGAATCACCGCACTATTTGGCAGTGAGCCATGGATACGCTGGTACTCTACAATGGACTGGAGGTCGGTGGAAGTGCGGCCGTGCTCGCCTTGCTTGTGTGCAAATTAATTGCTGAGGCAACAGCTTTGAAGGCTTGACTGACGTGATGGCTGAGTGGCAGTCAGGCCAATGTGAAACCACACACCACGTCGTGATGCCACGGCTACACTTGCATTGCGCGTATGTGCCCGTTCATCACTCGTGATCGACCTCCCCAAAGTGTAACGACGAATGGACGTTGTGCTTGTCACTACGTTGGGAAACGATGTCAGTGTTCTTCCGTCACGCATCCTTGCAAAGCATGCGAGTGTTGGACAGTCGCCACGTTTCCGTAATGCCGAGTGAAAGGCTGCTGTGGGAGCAAAGGCCACTGCCTTGATCTGGTTCCTTTGCCTTGCATTATGCTGTACCACGTTGTTTGCGAACTGAGCAGTGGAGGTGGAGGGAGACTGGAGGGGGTTGGACAAGGCGAAAGCGATGTGCACCTGTGTGTATGTGTGTGTGTGCGTGTGTAGAGCGAGAGAGAGAGAGAGCGGCTTCCTACATGAAGGAAGACGAAGCAGTGTGAATGTTTGGAGGGAGAGCGTTGTTCCAGCCAGTGAGTGAACATGGCAAGCGAGAGGTGTGCGGGCAACCACCCATTCCCATGCACAGCAATCAACGCGAGTTAGCAGAGGAAGCACGTCTGTTGGATAACCTCGCACAAGACGTGTTTGGACACGTGGGTGCAGTCGCTGTGCTGTGAAGATTTGTGTCTATCTGCACAGACACGCGAGTGATTCGTGGGGGAGGGCATGAAGCTGCACTGTGCTGTAACACGTTGGCATAACCAGAACCTACCCGTTCGAACTGGGTAACAACGTCAGTCATTGACGATGGAGATTCAATGTGTGACTTGTTCTTACGGAAACGAGAACGCTGTCAGTAATCGGGAAGCAGGTGTGCCAGTACTATTGTTCGTGGGCTTGACTACATGGGACACTAGTGCTTCCCGATTTGGATGGCCAGCAACCACACTGACAGCGTGGAGCTGCGGTCATGCCGGGGGTGATTGCGATTGTGTGCACAATAGTTGTGTTGATGAGTCTGGTGAAGATTACTTGGCGAATTCATGTTCTGCATGCGAACGGTAGGCGCTGCTGATGCATGTAAACAAAGCTGGGGGTGATGTGCTGCGACCAAGCTGTTGAGCGGTGAAGGCATTGGCTCGAATGCAACGCAAGTTGCCTTTCTGAGGTGAATGGTGTGGTGATTTCAGGACATGACAATTTTCCTCACCAATCATTCCTACGTGACATGGAAGTCCGTGTGCTACATCGACGCAGCGGCGATGGATTTGAAGTCGAGTCGAGCGATCACTGTGTCACCTCAGTGGTGCGTTGACACGGCGACAAATCGGTGTCTCATCAAATCCTCCCTTTTGCCCTTCGTGTACGGACCCATTGCGAATGACGTTGCTGTTCGACAGATGAATATCAGTTTTGGGGACAATGGTGATGGATTCTACCGTTATTCCAACCTCACTGACTGGTGCGTGACCTGTGGCCAGCACTGCCTCTTCCTAATGCGCATTCAAAGAAGAATTTCCACCACTGATACGTCTAGGCATCTGAACCACCTTCGCTTCGATAGTAACCAGATGCCAAGATGCTACCCTGTAAAATTGGGAATGTTATGGCAACACTACTGTTTATTTATACTTCCACGATGCTGTGGTGGGTAGTTTGTAGGTGTTGCTTCCTGTGGTAGCAGGTTACAGTGAGAATTCACATCGCCCTTTGGAGTGCAATGCCACCTAATCACGTAGTCGTCTTTTTTACCATCTTACTACAGAGCGTGTCCCACACAACAATCCAAACAGCTTCACTGCACTGCTGGTAATGGAAGGAGACCAATTTCCTGGCAAATTTTTGACAGAAACAAAAATATTACCCAATTTTTAATTTACCAGCTCCGCCGTAGATCAATTTCCTTTTTGAAACTCCAAATCGCTTTTTCATGACAGGCAAAGTCGATGGGCCAGTCACAAGTAGGATGACCGGAGAGGCGCACCTGAAGAAAGGGTCCTCCTCTCCGCTTTGAGGTGAACCCCTACATTTGTAGATCCACAACCAAAATGAGTATGTAATAGAGCTATTTCTCCCCTCTTGTATAATGTGAGCCAAGTTGTAAGCAGTGTGGGTCGAGTTACAAAAGGATGTGAATTTTACACACAAGTGGACTTAAAATTCCACTTGTCAATTGTAGGGACTCCATGTGAGGCCGTAGAAGCACTCAACAGGTGAATAGTGGATGAACAGTAGAAAGTATGAACCTCCATGCTAATGCGGGAGGAATGAATGTTTTGCAAGTGGGTTTCGGTTGGACCTTGACTTACCACACGTTAGTTTATTCATCACGTTTTTGTGGGTTACCGCACAGCTTGTCACGGTGACGTAAGGCGACCCCCAAGAGGTCGCCTTTATTTACACGACCATTCCTGCCACACGTTCCAGGCGCTCGCGATTTCATCAAAACAGAACTAAGTAGTCGCATTGTGGCGTTTAATGGCCTCCTGTCAATGGCATTTTTACTGCCCTCGTAACTAAGAGTCCATTTTTATTATGGGGAAAAGTTGCCTCATTACCGCTACGGTGCTTTGGGATTAGTTGCTCAAGTCACACAAGGCGAGCACAGCCGCACTTCCGTCGACCTCCAGTCCATTGTAAAGAGTACCAGCGTATCCATGGCTCACTGCCAAATAGTGCGGTGATTCAACCATGACTGCTTCTTTGCATGGGGTCGGAGTTCACCCTCCGCTCACGAAACCACGAACAGAATCAGTCATCTCGCTGCCGTTGCTGTAGGAATGCGTAGAAGCGCATGCCACTTACCAGGACATCGGAAACACCGTGTTGGAAAAGGAGGTCGGGACGTGCGTCCCGCCCTTTCAATTCATACATCCACCCCAAATTCTCGTGCTTTGATATTATTCATCTGCCAAATTACCATCAGCAAAACCGTGGTGATCGGTCCAATGCAGCTTGTGTCAATCTTGTGCCACTTCCGCTCTGAGACCTCGTGCTGCGATTGCTGCTGCGTAGGTGTTTCATTCTTTGCTTTCCACCAAGAAATCAGGTCACAGCGAGAACTGCCGCTGCCAATGACATGTCATGGCACGTGATTACGCATCCGTACTTTCGCTGTTCTCTCGAGCAGCGCCACACAGAACTTTTCGCTTCCTACCCAAGGTCATCAACTCAACTCCTTATTACAAATACGAAATGGTCAAGCTCTGTCGACACTACCACAGTGATTGTCCTAGTTTTTTAAGGAAGATTGAACAGCCTCAAGACAACTGGAACGCCCCAAAACGACGCACAACACTTGAGTGGTTAAAGCGATCGTCTTTATTCAAAATGCAGACATTTCGGTTAACGTAGAACCAACGTTCAGCGAAGAAAGGGTCCAAACGATAAAGAATAGAGATGTATGTATACAAGTGATCATGGATGAATGAAGAATTTATATTAGGTTGGAGGTACTTCACGCCGACACCGCGGCCAGGTCTTCAGTTTCCCCTAGCAGAGGCTCCTCATAGCAATCACTACGTCGCATGCGAAAGTGATACCCAATGAAGTAAACGAGGGCACAGATCGCCGCGGAGACTATTATGATGGAAATGAAGACCATCGTCCAGATAAGAGGCGAGTAGTGCACGGGCGGAGGGGTGCCCAGAGCAAAGGTTAATGTCCTGTGAAATTGCATACAAAGAAGGAAGAAGATTGCACCTAAAGCGGTGCTGCAAATGAGATGCAAGGTATAACGAGGACACAACGGAGTTCGGAATAGGAGAGAACAACTCCGAAAGGAACAAACCTCAAGAAGCCCTCAATGAACTTCTCCCCTAACATAGTCCCACCTTCGTACGTACACTTACACTCCCGTTGAGAGGTTTGCCTGATGCGCAAAAAAGCGGCCTGGATTTAGCAAGTTTGGTCGATACAATCAAAACACTCCGCAATCCTTAGTGTAATCCATCCAGTAAAATAGCGAGTTTTTGAGAATGATCGTATTCAACGCCTTCTCTACATGACTGTCGCTAGGCGTAAACCGAGGAGCTTGAACGTGGACTGCATACTCACAGGTACGTCTGGTTGGAAAGTGGACTGGAAACGGGAGCACTATTGTCATCACCACCACTAGCGTACAGACGTACAACCCACCACCACCGTCTTGGCACATTTGCTTCAACCTGGTTCTGATCAACTGAGCGTCACATTGTGCTACAATGCTGTCAGAGGTCTTCCGGTAGCACCATTACATAAATCCCCTGTTTTCAATTTCCATACTATTTTAACCACCAATATATCTGACGATACTGCGACAATGGTGAGGAGTAATTCTCACAATAAAAATGACCTTTCAAATACTCTCAAGTAATTACGCTACGTCATAAGTGCGAGTGAATCGGACGGCAGTTCATTAAACGCTGCACCGACCCAACACTTGGGCAAGGTCACAGCTAAATAGCTGAAACCAAATACGAGTCATTACTCGCCAATAGCAATGAAAATTCCCACCGTAGCCTGCTTCCACAGGAAGCAATGCTACACCACCCACCGCAACGCTAGGTTTCACCGTGAGAGCGCAAATTGACAGCACCGTTTTCAAAGCATTACTGGACCAACTAACCTTCACTATTTGTAGGGTGAATGTTAATGTTAAAGGTGTATGAGGTTTGGATGCTCGGGGGTAATGCAAGTGCAAGGAGTCTCTAGCTATGTATTCCGACAGTAAAAACAATCTATTAGGCAGCACATTAGGGACAAGTAGTGTCGACAACAAGTGACTCACCAGTCAATGTAGTTGGAATAAAGGTAGAATCCATCACCATTGTCCCCAAAACTGATATTCATCTGTCGAACAGCAACGTCATTCGCAATGGGTCCGTACACGAAGGGCAAAAGGGAGGATTTGATGAGACACCGATTTGTCGCCGTGTCAACGCACCACTGAGGTGACACAGTGATCGCTCGACTCGACTTCAAATCCATCGCCGCTGCGTCGATGTAGCACACGGACTTCCATGTCACGTAGGAATGATTGGTGAGGAAAATTGTCATGTCCTGAAATCACCACACCATTCACCTCAGAAAGGCAACTTGCGTTGCATTCGAGCCAATGCCTTCACCGCTCAACAGCTTGGTCGCAGCACATCACCCCCAGCTTTGTTTACATGCATCAGCAGCGCCTACCGTTCGCATGCAGAACATGAATTCGCCAAGTAATCTTCACCAGACTCATCAACACAACTATTGTGCACACAATCGCAATCACCCCCGGCATGACCGCAGCTCCACGCTGTCAGTGTGGTTGCTGGCCATCCAAATCGGGAAGCACTAGTGTCCCATGTAGTCAAGCCCACGAACAATAGTACTGGCACACCTGCTTCCCGATTACTGACAGCGTTCTCGTTTCCGTAAGAACAAGTCACACATTGAATCTCCATCGTCAATGACTGACGTTGTTACCCAGTTCGAACGGGTAGGTTCTGGTTATGCCAACGTGTTACAGCACAGTGCAGCTTCATGCCCTCCCCCACGAATCACTCGCGTGTCTGTGCAGATAGACACAAATCTTCACAGCACAGCGACTGCACCCACGTGTCCAAACACGTCTTGTGCAGGTTATCCAACAGACGTGCTTCCTCTGCTAACTCGCGTTGATTGCTGTGCATGGGAATGGGTGGTTGCCCGCACACCTCTCGCTTGCCATGTTCACTCACTGGCTGGAACAACGCTCTCCCTCCAAACATTCACACTGCTTCGTCTTCCTTCATGTAGGAAGCCGCTCTCTCTCTCTCTCGCTCTACACACGCACACACACACATACACACAGGTGCACATCGCTTTCGCCTTGTCCAACCCCCTCCAGTCTCCCTCCACCTCCACTGCTCAGTTCGCAAACAACGTGGTACAGCATAATGCAAGGCAAAGGAACCAGATCAAGGCAGTGGCCTTTGCTCCCACAGCAGCCTTTCACTCGGCATTACGGAAACGTGGCGACTGTCCAACACTCGCATGCTTTGCAAGGATGCGTGACGGAAGAACACTGACATCGTTTCCCAACGTAGTGACAAGCACAACGTCCATTCGTCGTTACACTTTGGGGAGGTCGATCACGAGTGATGAACGGGCACATACGCGCAATGCAAGTGTAGCCGTGGCATCACGACGTGGTGTGTGGTTTCACATTGGCCTGACTGCCACTCAGCCATCACGTCAGTCAAGCCTTCAAAGCTGTTGCCTCAGCAATTAATTTGCACACAAGCAAGGCGAGCACGGCCGCACTTCCACCGACCTCCAGTCCATTGTAGAGTACCAGCGTATCCATGGCTCACTGCCAAATAGTGCGGTGATTCAACCATGACTGCTTCTTTGCATGGGGTCGGAGTTCACCCTCCTCTCACAAAACCATGAACAGAATCAGTCATCTCGCTGCCGTTGCTGTAGGAATGCGTAGAAGCGCATGCCACTTACCAGGACATCGGAAACACCGTGTTGGAAAAGGAGGTCGGGACGTGCGTCCCGCCCTTTCAATGCATACAAGCACCCCAAATTCTCGTGCTTCGATGTTATTCATTTGCCAAATTATCATCAGGAATATCGTGATGGTTGGCCCAATACAGTGAGGATATGAAGCGAGTGCCATTTTCGCTACTCTATCGTGGTGACGCTTTGGCAGAAGAGGTAATCAGCACGAAACTAGCGGAAAATAAGAGCCAGCCTACTTTCACTGTCGCAGTGTTTCGAAGTACATTCGTGTGGAGGAACATTTTGCTTACCCAGTCGGCCAGTTGACGGCTCTAAATGCTTCAAAAATGACCATAAATTGTGTGCCGTTACTGCTGAGATTATTCATGTTTGGTCAGATGAGTTCCCACTTTCATCAACAACAAAGCTGTACTAACGAAAACCATGAGGAATAACATTTAGGTAATCCATTGCTGCCTTGCCGCACCTCGCATCACTACTGCGCCCATCGCTTAAAAACTTGGATTTAGACGTAACGCCGGTGCCGACGGCCGGTCAACACGTCATGGAGCATAGAAGATTCGTGCATGGCTTGGGAGCTCCAGCGCGGAGGTGACCTAGATACTGGACACAAGTCACACCTGCACCCGCATATGAGTCAGCCAAACCTGTTTGCAAGGCGCACCAAAGGACAAACACTTCAACCAGGCGGCCTGCTTACCAAGACTTGTCTCAGCTGATAACATTACCAACGGTTCGAGGCGCCAAACAACACTCACTTTGGAAAGATTGTCATTATTGTTGCTTCCTCAGGGCAGCATTTCCTTGTTGGACGATTTCCACAGCGTTAAGCAGGGAAAAGCACGACCGCAAGAGTTCGGATACACGGTTAACGGATTATTAGGTTTACCTCACCGACAATGGACAGTCGTGTTTCAATTTCGACTACCCTATTCAATCCTAGGGCACAAAAAGCATAAAACTTGAATCGTGGTCGTGGGTTTGCTAGTTTGAAAGCTTAGAGAACCAGCATTACCCTCTCAGACGACTCTATGAGAGGGAAAACAATCCCACTACTAAGCACAAAAGCAGAGACGATTTTGTGATCCTAGACCACAAAAAATCCTCCAAGTTGGTGATGAACGAAAGTATAGTGGAACACTTCTACTTCCAAGGTAAGAAGACAGGCACCAACCTTGAAGGCTCCCGGAGATGGCTCATCATCAATGGACGTTGAAGTGAAGTTATCAAAAGCAACAGCGTCAGGAAGGCTGAAGTTGGCGGCAATCACAAGGTTCAGTGCCCACCGTGTGTCCTTCCACCGCAAGGCGAGACGTTGTAGGGTGACCTTGACTCGAACTGCTAATCCACCAAGCAGGAGGGTATGCGGCGCGCGGTCAGCAAAGCGATTCCTCTCGGAAAAGGTGAACTGAACAGACAAGGAACGAAAAGGGAGTCTCGGCGCGCCGCTCAAATCTGCAAGTATTCTTACTGCAAACCCGTAGTGACATCGAGAGAATCGTTAGTTGTGAACTTAATGCAGTCCAATCACCAACGATTTCCTTCGTCTAAATACTTCCTTAAAAGTGCTACTTGATAGGGTTTGCTCATAGGCTTAGAATGCAACAATCCAAAGAATCCAATTATCTTCAGACTAAGAACACCTACATCTGCTATGGCGTTTTAGACCTAACCAATTTCTTCGTAGTGTTTCCTGGTACAGCCAGTGATCATAAACTGTGCTGGACCACCTCATAACTGCGCACGTGATACTCAACGACCCATCGGGAGTCGTTCCGGACTTCATACAAAGTTGGTTCACCATAGAACTTAAGAGAACACGAGTGGGAACTCATACAAATTCATGAAAAATCCACTTACTTACTCAAATCAACATTAATATGATCCTTATACGCAATATGAGGTTACATTCATTATTACACGAAAAAATGAGGCATAAGTGCAAGAGAATCCCGTTGAATCCAAGAATTATCGCAAAATGCACCAATTTGTATGTCAAAAACATTTCGAATAGCGACTACTTACCTAAAAGTTGTTCATTTCAAGACAAAACACACGGGAGACGGATTGCCTTAGTTTATAGAACCAACTTCTTAAACGTAAGTACATCACTTGAAGAAGAAGAGTTGGAATCTAGACAGCTCAATCCCACCTCACGTCACAAAATCGGGCTATTCAATGAGTGACAAGGCAAGAATGGTAGCGAACTACTCTGAGCCACCAAATGAATTACTTACGTCACAAGATGCTAAATCGGTACCTAAGTACTGTTGCAGAAGAATCAGGTTTATAATGAACAAGTTTTCAAAACGATGCCTCTACAAACCACGCGGAACCCAGAAATCAACACAAGCATCATAAGCTATACAAAATTATGCCTATAAAAACTGGGTGCATTCAAACTAAGAAAGTCCAAAAACTATTTTCCTGATGTGACTTAAAGCCACCAAAGGAGAGCATGTGCATGGTGTCACATCCACGTGGCAAGACTGCAATCAAACCCCGATTAAGATAGTGACTAAAACGATAAATATGAAGAAGTGGATAACCTATAACGAACCTGGAGCTCAATGAAACCTTTATTCGCGAATATTACTGAGGGCCTCGAGTCATTACAACGCAACGCAAGTGATAACAGCCCTGTCATTGCATCCGGTACCGGGTCCCAATGCGAAAGGTACCAGAAGCACTGGTCTAGTGGATACTTGGCGACCTGACCTGTAGCTCTCGAAATGTCCGCAACATCTCCGCGATCTTCGTATTGGTACAGCTGAGGATGGACAAGAATGACGATAATAACAAGGAATACACCATATAATAGCAGCCAAAACAAGTAATTGTTTACGTTTGGGAATAGTAGTCCGTAAAATGAGCCATTGGTAAGGACCACAGACTGAATCGACTTATCATCGGCGAAAATGGCAGACCAATTAAATTGGACTGAAGAGTTGACGTCGCTAAGAGCCAGAAACACTGAAGGAACACTATTATCCTTTGTTATGGATACGACAAAGTGGGCGGAAGAGTCATGCCCGCGGTAGACGACGGAAATTACAGAGATATTTGAACAGCCATTACAGCCAGGGTTTAGTGAAGCAGAAAGCTAAAATTGTAGCCATTAACAAGCGCCAATTTACTAGTTGGGACGAAGATCCATAAATATGTATAAACGTTACGAGTGTGCAAAGCAGCAGCATTGGAGAGACGAATACCCCCCGAACAGCGAAACCGCAAACCCCCAAGAACCAGCACCGACTGACATCGTCCTTCCCTCCGAGAGGTATCAGACAGTGATATAATATAACAAAGTGTATAGCAAATGCGAAAACCTAGATATTTCTTTACTAAACTTGTTTGACGAAAGTTCTCAAAATTTTCATAAAAAGATTTTCTAAAAATAATTGGTGTACGTTAATAAAAGCTGTTGATTTTTAAATTACAATCATCACCTTAAAAGTAGTCAGTCCAGTTCCCTACAGACAACAGCTCCTTCTTTGTTTGTGGCATTCATTTTAAGCAAGTGTGTATTGGTTCCTTAAATTGTGTAATATGAGGTGCATTGAGGGGTAAATAACGAAGTGCCAAATTCTAAGGTAGTCTTTGATCTGCCACTTCTGCTGCCTCATGCTTGGCTAGGGTAAGAATGGGTTTTGGTTTGTAAGTTTTTAGGTTATAATTTGTGTCTTAGGCGCCCCGATGATGGACTGCTTCTGGAGCGAAATACCGTTACAAGAGACAGTGCTGGATTCAACAATTCTCCTCTAAACAAACCTCTAGCCCCCACGGAGTATTCATGGTCTTGTGTTTGCGACAAAAGTGATGCTAGAGGCAGCGTCAAAGCGAGCTGAACATTGCTTAAGAGGAAAATTCTTCGCCGCTTCCACTACTACTTACTTCGTTAAAATAAACATGCCAACTGCAGTCAGTCATTCCAACGAGTCAACACCTTTCTCTGATACTAAAAGACATAAACGGCCTCCGTCAGCGTTATTGTTTTGAATGCAAACAGTATCCCTGTTGGCATTGATTTGTGGTGTGGAACGTATGGCAAGCGAATATGCGCTAGTTAAAAAAGAAAGTAATCTTAAAACAAAAGAGTGGAATTCCCATCCTTAGTGCGATCAATTGATTTGTGAATATGCGAGCGCATTGACTAGCAGCATGTTTCTGATGGATGACGAGTCAGATATATTGGCAATAGATGCATAAAATGACGAGAATACAGGCTCATAACTTAATCTTTTTGAGTGCATTTCAAAATTTACTCTAATGGTGTTTAATCGACAGTTGTTCTCACACATTCATCGACTTTGATACAGCCCGTGTGAATGTGTGCAGGCATTGTAACCGCTCACTTTCATGGCTATCCCAAATCGTGAAACAAAATGCATGTAATACGTTGTTTGTTCGAACTGCCGGTTCTGGTGACTCGGGTGCCCATATCGTACTAGCCGAAGTGGATAATAGTCGAGTTCGAACACATGAGTACTATGCGAGTGGAGTGAGATAAATTTAACTAGTTCCCTTCCACGTTAATGAAAATGGCTTTTCTTCACTTTGTGAAATCATAGCGAGCTGTTACACCTCGACCAATTCAACTTTTTGGGTTGAAATACAGAAAACATACGATCTATGTAAATAGAACGGGGCAGATGAAAATGAGCATCAAAGTTCGCTCTTTCCGCGGACCTTCACACAACGAGTCATGAATTTCAACAAGCTCTGCTTTAATGCTTTGTTTGTCAGAACTGCCGGTTTTGGTGACTTGAGTGGCCATATTGTACTAGCCGGTTGGCCGGCCTCCATGCCGTGCCAACAGGCCTAAGCCCTCTGCTTCAGAACATCTATTCTGCTCTAGTACTGTGCCTTCTTTTACCTTAAGGCAAGCCTCGGGACGCTATGTTGGCGGCAGTGGAAAGCGGACCCGAATTGGATGGATTTTATCCTGCACCATACCGCCTCTGGCAAACATTGGTGGTGTGAAAGAAGTGCATGTGCTACGGTTGGGAAAACCTTCGACATCACATAACAGAAGGGCTGAGATCGACGTTCATTTTCGGCGTCTTTTTCGCTCTCGTGTTCTGCAAGGAAGCTATTAACAACGGAAGTGACACTAGCCGTGAACTCCATGTCCGGTAAAACTGCCAAGAGGGATCAATGACGCTGTGGTCAAGCATCCTCCGTTAGCTCTCTCTTAGGCTCTTGGGCAACTCGCCTCCCATCGCCAAAATGTGTATCAACAAATGTAGAATGTGCAGAACGCCATTGGATAACATCGGTTTGTACTTTACACACTTAGATCGCGTGCATTTTTTTCTATGAAGCCCTATTGCCCCATTTGCTCAGGTTTCTACGACACTACCGCGTTTCTTCTAAGGCATCAAAAGGAGCCTGGGATAGCGATATGTGTTGCGTGTGTCTCGACTTATTCGTGAACTTGGATTTGTGCCCCCATCTTTCATTTGACCATATTATCGGGGGGGGAGGAAGACTAAGAAATACACATTTGCGGAATTGATGGCACTACAAGAACACATGCGCTCAAATCCCGATAAGTGGGATGGTTAGCTCGTGGGTGCATCTCTCAGCATTAATTACGTTGCGATGGCTGACACGGGTGGCTGACTAAGGGGAGCGTCGGTGACGACGCTCGAAAGAAAAGGCAGGCTGTGTAATACTTTGTTTGTTCGAACTGCCGGTTTCGGTTCCTTGAGCGGCCATATTATACTAGCCGATTGGCCGGCCTCCAGTCCACACTTGGATCGCGTGCATTTTGTTTCTATGAAGCCCGATCGCCCCATTTGCTCAGGTATCTACGATACCCTTGCGTTTCTTCTACAGCATCAGAGAAGCCTAGAATCACAACCTGTATTGTGTGTATCTCCACTCGTCCAAAAACTTGGATTCGAACTCCCATCTTTCACTGGGCTGCATTATCGTGGAAGAGGAGGACTAAGATATGAGCATTGCTGCACCGAGTTCTACACAGAATTGATGGTACTACAAGAAGGCATGCACTCGAATCTCGATGGCTGGCACGGTTAGCTCGTGGGTGCTTCTTGCAGCACTGATTACGTTGTGATGGCTGAGACGGGAGCCTGACCAAGGGGAGCGTCAGAGAAGACGCTCGAAAGAAGAGAGGGGCTGTGTAATACATCGCTTGTTCGAACTGGCGGTTTCGGTGAATTGGGTGGTCATATTGTACTAGCCGGTTGGCGGGCCTTTGGGTCGTGCCAACAGCCCCCAAGCCCTCTGTTTCCAGAATACACGTATTCTACCCCCAGTACTTTGCCTTCTTTTACCTTAAAGGGAGTCTCGGGGCGCTACAATGCACTTAATTTAATTAATAATTTATTCCAATTTGTTAGGAAAACTGACCATCTAAGTGAGATGAAACACAAAAGTCAAGTACAGAGCAAACCACACAGACCGGTCATTTGTCCACGACCCTAGGCGACCTGTTGCCATAACTAATAAAATAAGAAGCTGCTAAGGAAGCTATATAAAAATGTTAAGCTTTGCAAACACCGCACTGTTTACCATCGAACTTAGTGCTTAATGTGTATTATGTGCAGATTTTTTGCACGCCTGCTTAAAAGTGATTTGGTTTTAGGGACAAATGTCGCCTGTATACGTTCTGTTGTTATACACACGCATTACCTGTTAACTTAGATTTTATTGATGATTTTCACATCTACGCTCACTGAGCGGTTTTTGAATGGTATACTTATACGTTAAACTGGACGCAAAAAGCCAAATGTGTAAAATTAGTAAAAACTTTTAACATGTTAAAATGGTTTTTGTTTTGTCGGATAAACCTTGAGCTGATTGGCTTAATTTATGCGTGAAGCACGGTATTGGTGTGCACTTTGGTGGTTGTTATTATCGGTTCGAGGTGCTTAGTTTGCTCGAAAAGCTGGAAATTTGGTAAGTACTTGGTATCTTTTTGTTAATTTTAGTTTACAAGATGTTATTAGGTCCTTTGCATGTCAATTGGCTCCCCTTATATGCCTACTTGTCAGAGTAAATGCGAAGGCAGCATAATTTAACTGTTAAAACTGTAATGCCCAATCAGGTCCACTTTTTGCTGTACGATGCTATGAGCGATAGATTAGGATTGTTCAACTGTTTGCAAATCAATTTGCCTCTTACTGACGATGGGCTTTGTTTGATGAGAAGAGTTTTAACTTTAACAGGTGTTTGGCTCATGCTCATTATTGTTATTAATAAGTATTCATCCTATGCCTTTTTAACTGTATTCTTTATCTGTATATTCGTTAAACTGAACATTAAAGGAATGGCTTCGTTGCTGTCGAAATTTTTTGCGAAGAATAGAGGCATTACGAGGCGGCATTGAGAGCGAAATTTACCTTCGCTGTCGCTTCACACATTCCTCAGGGAGAATCGAATTGCAATTGATGAATTTTTTCGTCTTTACTGTGCAGTATTGGATCCGATGCGGGCCCTTTTTTAGGTGGAAACATGTTTTTAGCACTCATCCCTAGGTCTTTTTCACATTTTATGTATGTGGCAAGAGGTGCATTAGTTCTAGCTTATTAGTTGTCATTGTATCCTCAAAATGTCGAATGGCTTCCCTTATAAACCTACGTGCTAGTGTAAATGCAAAGGCCTCATAATGTGACTGTTAGGACGTTTTGTTTTCCAACTGCAATACTTGCTCACGTTCGTTTTCCAATAAATAATACTTTAGGCGATAAAATGAGATTGTTTCGGCAATCCGTCAATCGATTTGCTTTTTAATGACGGCGGATTTGGGTTAGTGAGAAGCAGTACTGTCGGGGAGTGTTTTAACTTTCCTAAGTATATGGTGCCTGTTCAGTATTTTCTTGTCAACAGGTATTCATCATATTTGCATGCCTTATTGTTGTTATTATAGTAATAATAATAATAATAATAATTCGTTCATTCCCTTTTTTCTCTTTACATGCTGAAATAGACGTTGATGAGACAGCTGCAGTTCCTGTGAGGACTTCTGCTTTTGCCAAGAATGGAGGCATTATGCGGCGACAATGAGTACGGCGACTAGGTGAGGTAGACGCTGCTGAAGTGGAGGAAGGAGTGGATGGTTGGAAGCCTTCGGGTCACCCTGTGGACTGTGCCTTGGCGGTCTTAAATGTTTGCTTGTCGAGGCGTTTTCTCTTATCGGCAGTTATGCCTCAAAGTGTTACCATTGCAGCGCATTGGACGTTGGCTTCGACACTTTTTCCCTTATTCATGCCACTGACTTACCGTGGTGGTGGTGGTTGTGGATTAGCACTTGATGAGTGGAACGGTTGTGCAATGTATATGTGAACGTGAACGGTAGCTGGCGGTGTCTGACAGCGCGGCGGTAGGTGTTCCAGGACACAGGTATTGGATGAAAAGCGTGTGACCGCAAGCTAGGAGGGTCAGCTGGGGCGTAATGCTGTTGAGGTGTGCTGGTGATTGTGTCGACGCTAAAGAGGCGAGTGTGGGGGGAGGGCGTTTTGGAGCTTTTTTTCAGGCCTGGTGTGGGTCCTTCTCCGAGGACGTTGGGTGTGTGCTTAGTTTTACCGGCCGAGGTGGGTGTGTCTTGCCTTGCCGGGTGCTGATGTTTTCGTTGCGCGTAAATCCGAGTAATGAAGTTGTCAAGACTTCCTACCTGTGAGTTTTCTTTCACTTATATTCATTGCACTTTATGCCATGCAATCAGATCTGTGTTGATACAGTAGCTCGTATTAAAAGGCATAGATATAGGTAAAGGTCTCTAACATAAAAGATAGCGCCATGGAAGCCTGACGCTATCGTGCCGTTGTTCGACTGTTGAGTGACTGCACAGACAGTTTAGCGCATCATGAGCCACAAAGGGAGGGCGTAAGGCAAAATAACCATTATGTGGCAGTTGGTAGTCCTCATTACCGCATAGTTCACAGTTAGGAGAACTGCATGTTCTGCAAGTTGCTCCCAATGACAAGTCTTCCTTTCTTTATGCAGGGGAGGAAGAAACTGACGCCACAACCAGCGGATCTTTGGAGTCCTACTTGTTTGTTTGGCGATTGCCCTACTTTGAACTTGCGCGAAAGTCGGTGCAAATGACCAACTGCGTTCAACAGGACAATCCATTTCATCACAGGCTTCCATGCTGCAGGGAATGTACCGGTCATTATGTCTTTGTGTCAGGCCGTTAATAATACCACCTTATATAGCAACTTGCTCGTGAATAATAATAAATACAGAAATTTTGTCATGGTAACTCTGGTCTCGTCATTTTGCTTTCGGGGGTATCGCGCCCATGTTCTGCGTCAGCTGCAAAAATCTAAATGGCCCGCTTTATTATTTTCACCCTCAGATGTCAGGCAAATTAGTTGTGCTTTGTGTGGTGATTTACTGCCTACACTCATTCATTTTCTATTGCTTATTTCAAATGTCTCAAACGCCACTGGCCTCTCTGCTAAGATGAAAGATGTCTCAGGTACCAGTAAAGTGAAACAGCTTGCAAATGAAGTTTGTCAACTTTTACGAGGCATAAGAGCGTATGTTTTTGTGGGTCGTACCCCTTTATCCCATCGGCACAACAATCCAACCAGTTTTATGATCACTTAGTCGGCTCTTACACATTCACTTTGAATCCAATCCTATCCCATCGCTCACACCACGTTGTATCGTATCGTATCGAGGATTATCCATATTAGCCGCTGAAATAATCTCTGCTAAAGAGCAGATTGCCCATGGCAATCGTCTGCACTAACGTAGGTGTCAATCAAATATAGTTAGGGAGGTGTGGTTCCTGGATTGTCATGAATTATAAGGTATTGCAAAGGGATCAAAGTTTCTCCTAAGCATGCCCTCATTCCACACCTCTGTTCTATCAGGGCTCCATCAAGCCTTTTATGTAGCTTCCATTGGAATTCATACTACCAAAGTTGGAAAAAGACTGGAAAGAGTCAATGCCTATCAATGGATAGAGTGAGGGTCATAATGACCGTTGATGGGTTTGCAGTTTTGACTCGTTTGCACGTTGGGTCCTCCTCCTCCTTCTCCTGTTGAATTAGGCCTTCATTACGAAGGTGGTACGCATGACTTCCCCTTCACTTCTGTGATGTGGCATGCGAAATTGCATTTGCTTTAACACCCACTAAATGATGTGAGTGCCTTGCTTTACACTCTCTTCTGATGTTTAGTGTTTTTGCTATACATTTGGGTACAAGAATGAAGTTTGGACTTTCCTGAGGGCAAAAGAAGGTGTAATACTAGGACAGGATATAAGTGTTTATTGGCATGGCCAAAAGGCCAGCCCACCCAGCTGGGGCAATGTGGCCACCCAGGGGACCGTAAGCGGAACCGGCAGCCCAGAAGGCAAAGTATTACATCAAATATCCTCCGAAGTTATGTCAAAGAAACATCTAAACAAACTAAATTTGGAAAATTGAACCCGTTTGTGGACCAACCCCTACCCTTGTTTGTCCAAATTTATTTATAATGATTGCAAAATGCAGGCTTTGGGTTAAGCCCATCTTAGTAAAACTGAAGCACCAAAGTGATAAAAACACATCTATATATTCCTGCATCAAGACACAAAAATTGTGCACGCATTGTTTAAATGAGCAGTTGCAATGGGTCTGGTATTAGCAGGTCATCTAGCTTCTCAGAGGAATGTTTAATGGTCAAGATGTGCTACACCAAAGGGGTTCGAAGCTCAACTGGTGACACTGTGTAAGTGTGTGTGTGCGTAATTTGGCCTTCGCTCCAGATAGTAGCATGGAATAATATAGATAGCTTCAGTAATGTGCCCTAATTTGCGCCTTACATTCTACACCCATTCTACAACGGAAAAACTGAGCTGGAGAGCATGTTTTCGACGAGCAGAATTGCATTAGTGAGGAGTGCCACCGACAAATTGTGCTTTATTTAAAGCACACTGATGATAGGGAGTATTTACTTGACCGAAATTGGTTCAGAAGTCTAACAAATTAGTCTATGGTAACAATTGCCAGAGGCGTGTTTTAAGTGCCACTGAGTCTCAAATAGTGCTAGCTACTGCCTTCCGTAAACTTAAAAAACCCGGAGTTTTCTGCATACCATTAAGAAGACATTTGGCTTCACCACGCTCTCATTGTGTGTTTCCTCAGCGTACACGAATAATGAATAACAGAATAATGCGGAATGATTGTGATGCTCAATGCTCGAGCCATTGCTGATGAACGCAGCTAGATGCCAATACTACTTAAGTAGATAAAGTAGAGGGCGTTGGTGCCAGACAGAAACAAGGTATAGTGAATGCAGACTGAAGTGAATACAATGTGCATATTCGAAAGATTTGTAAACCACGGGTCTAAAGATGAAAGCATAAGCACGCTGATCTAATCGAGCGCTGCAGTAAAGCTAGGTAGATTGGTCGATTTTGGCAAAGGAATTAGTTAATAAATACACAGCATAGATAAGGATCAAGTGTAAAAGAAAAAGAGGCAAAGGGAAAAATACAAGAAAAGGGAAAAAATGCTATGCAAATAAACTGCCATGAAGCGTGAACAGAGCATCTTCTGAAAAAAATAGCTAGCATGAATACATTCACGACAGCGAATGCCAGAAGAAAAAGCAATTAATAAAGTACAATGCAGAAGATTTAAAACACATCACAGAACATATTAATCACGTGAGTGGAGTCGATGAAGGAAAAGCAATATTTCTCATTCCCATCCACACACACTGCAACTCAACTCTGATTAGCAATGCCGCGGCGAGGCCAGCACGTTTCCAACAAAAAATTATGCGAAAAATTTATGACACAATTTGTATTGTGGTCATCTATTCAGACCAAACCTACATGTTTGCTATTGCTGCGCGGCCTCCTGCACTCATTGACATCCGACTCCCTTTACAACCCACCATTTATCCCGCACAAGAGGCAAGCTACTCACACACACCTCCAACATATCCATCCATTCAAACAATCCCTCATTCGTGCGCATGGACATGACAGCCTGCGCGAAAATAAGCCACGTTCCCTCTCTTCGTACAGAGTGACCATGCAGGAACACGATGAAGCAAGCAGCGATTCTCATGTCAGTGCACAATTCTGAACGCTTACACCAGCGAATCGTGCGTCATAACAATGAACCAGTCCTTCTTGGTCGCTACATGGGACGATCGTTAAAAACACGGAGGTATTACAATACGTCCGTTGGCATGCCAATGCATGCCACTTTAATGCTCAAGAGCACATTTCTGTCCGCCACTGCGTTCGCTGCATCACAACATGAGGCTTAACTTAATTTCTCGGGCAGCAGTCAATCTCTAATGCTTGTTGCAAAACTGCTCGAGTTGTGTTGGTCAGGTGTACCACGCCTCATCCTCACCAGCATGATCATTTCAAATAGGGTTGGATGGAAGTCGCGCTGCTGGTGGTGGATCCCAAAATCGCACTCCTCATGTTTGCTTGCATGTCAGCAGTCCTTGCCCAAATTATCGAGCAAGTCACTCATCAGCGTGGATTGTCACACCTCACAACTTGCCACTGCCACACCTATCCCCTTCCATTGCAGGTCCCCACGAAGTAGGAACTGCGTCACTCGCTCTCCTTTCCTGTCTGCCCAACACTAATTCCAACTTCCACATTTGGTGTCTTCCAGCTCAATGCTTGCTGCGCTCGTCTTACTCACAAAACTCTCCGGCTTCAACTGGTCTTTTCTATTAACAGGGTCAGGAAAATGGAGTTGCTCTGCGCTTCTCTAACTGCTGAACTAGCGATGCACATGCGCTACTTTAACTCACCCTCCAACTATTGGGCTCGTGCTAAACCACCGTATCAAAGCACGTGGTGTGATGTTCGCAAACACCGCGTCCATACAATGAACGATTTTGCGTGACATGCTGTGAGGTCAATCACGCATTCAACTGCAACACGAGCTCTACCACCGACACAAGCGGAGACGTAGGTCGAATTCAATAAACCATGCTCTGAATAAATGTGGACGCAATTGTGCTGCTGGATTCCTGCAGAGCACACCTTTCCACCTTTCTCTTGCTTGCACCGACACATTAGTTATTCGTCAGTGTCGCAACTAAACTTCGACTCACTGAGACCAAGAGTTCAGTGCGCTTCATCCTGGCATGCATCACTGCGCGACGGTTTGTTTGTTTGTTTGTTTGAACGTGAATTGTCTGTGAGTTGAGGAAGGAAAGAAGCGAGTGGTTGTGCCATTTGTCACAGATCCGTGCACCCCGAATTTGCAAGTGATCTTCCGAATGTAGGATTGGCTTAGTCTCTGTGGAAAGCACATCTGCTAGTTCGATTTCTAACGCGGCGATTCGCCATCCATTCACGCTTGCTTCACTCACTTATTTCGACGACCCACACACGTGCGCATTTCTTCTGCTGCCGATAATTCGTTCGACTGCATTGATGGAGATCTGTCTGCAGGGCTTGATTGTGCCCCAGTTCATGCATTGTTTATGCATTGAAATGGCCAAAATAGTTAAATTGTGAATGAAACCCTCAAGGGCCGCCGACCTAAGAGACGGAATCCGTGAACTTCTTTGATTTCCATCATTCACAAAAGTCACTGTATACATGCATATAATTGGGATGCTTTAGTTCAGCATCCATCTTGACATCTATTTAAGTAAAATCCTAAAACCGCATTTATTCAAAAACAAACATTAATCACTTACTACACTGAGGTAAGAATGGAAGCAGGTAATCTAATTTGCTCCACACCTAATTACTATGTTCGCAGGTTGGGTTTCTTAGGAGGAACAGCTTCCAGATGTGCAATGCCATCAGTAAATGCAAATGAGTATTTTGTGGTTGGTGGCTTCGCAGACCACTAAATCCACAGCAAAACCTGTC
Source organism: Taenia multiceps (assembly GCA_001923025.3). Lineage (NCBI taxonomy): Eukaryota > Metazoa > Platyhelminthes > Cestoda > Cyclophyllidea > Taeniidae > Taenia > Taenia multiceps. The sequence goes on from CM010315.2 coordinate 14,680,817, forward strand.
GACAATGACAGCATCAATGTCGATGCATTGCTCAACATCCTGCAATAAGAAGCACTGAATGGTGAATTAAACGATTCGGCGAATCTTTAAGACTTTGAGAAGTGATTCTGACAGCTGTTGGTTAGAGATGAAGGTTGAGAATTTGGTGCCGTATAAAAGCTTACAGACATTACGTTTGGAGACCTCAAAAGCCTTATTTGATGCCTTTGCGTAAGTGGGCGGCAAGTGGAATTCTGTGGTTCACACAGAGAAGTAAATGGCTATAAATGAAATGATGAGTCCAAAATTTGCCTCCAAAGTGACGAGGCAAATTAACAAGACGACTAGATTTGGTTGCGATATTGAACTGAGCTCGAGTCTTTGCATTGCAATTAAAGTGGCAAATCCAAAGGAGGTAAAACAAGAAGTGGCTCGATTCTGCGGACTGATTGGACTTATGGAAAGTAGGGGCGTGATTGTGTGGAGCAAAATGTGAAGGTCCGTACCGATTTTAGCTTGCTCAAAAATGTATTGTCTTTGCTTGTCCTCCCATAATCCAAATTGCTCTGTCGGCTTGTAGAGCTATCCACAGTTGCTGATCCTGCAAATAAAGTGCACAATGAAATTTCACAATCGCATATTCCACTTAAGTCTAGCTCCTGAGTGACGCATTTACGGTAGATTGTATTTAATACCAGGCAAATATGAACGTGCGTGTGAAGATGTGGCCAGGAGAGCGAGAAACTGTGAGACTCCAATGGGCAGCATCCATGCGATTGAACGAGGCTGCAACCAATGCATGTTCAACACCCCAGATATAGTTCACTGAGGCAGACTAACGTGCCAAATAGATTCACTACAATTACAGATGCCTTTATGTATATTAGCTTGCACTTCACGACCGTAGAAATTGACGTCAACTAAAAAGCCTACAATTTAGCATTAATGAAGGTGAGCATCACTTAATTAAGTAGCTATTTGATATACTTTAGTGGGATCCTGCTAATAGAATCAAGTTCACAAACACGGACCATCACTGCTTCAATACTTCTCCTTCGCACTCCCCCACCAACATTAGACCCTCTGGTGCTACGCGAAATCAGACTGCTTAATTTGAGTTAGATTGCATCTAATTTTAGGAGTGTGGGGGTAGTCACTCAAATGTGGGAAGCACTTATTTTGTCATATATTATGCTACGCGATCAATCATTTTATGCTTTGTGATTTTGTTCTGTGCTATTGTGGGCCTAAACGCTAGGGCGGTCTACTGAAATCCCTCGCGGGATGATGTTTGTCACGATTGTGCTGTGCTTCGACGTTGTGCACCCGCACCCGGAATTCCATTAGGTGCCTGCGAGGAATGAATGATGCGAAAACACGATAAATTTGTCACCTTTTGGTTTTGCTGCGATTTTACCACTGCACTATTGGGCAGTGTAAATTTGGCCCATTTCAGTAAAGCACGTCTCGAAAATTCTACGTCACAAGGTGTATTTGCGCATTATATTTCATCTGAACGGCGAGCCTGACTTTGCTACCACACACAGTACCATTGCGACGCAAAACAATATCCGTGCATTTTAACAAGCACAATGTAAGGGGACGACTAGACTCGGTCGCTAAGATATGATAAGAGGTTACGGGGAAAAGATTGAACGGTCTAGGTCTGAGGGTGAATCAACTGTTCCTATTCTGCTACTTTGGGTTGATATAATCTGCTTTATGCCAGTGCATGCCATAGTTAAATTTTGTACACATACCAACCGAAAGCCGTAAGAAATTATAGAGAGTGCAATTCCATTAACAAAGGATTCCCTTCAGTAGCGGTGAGTTGGATGACAAGCCTTAATAACTCCTCGCACAAGCATAATACGATCACAAGCTGGAAAGGTGGTCAAAAGAGCCACTCACACTGGCTGCAACTTGGCAGACACGTTGTGGGGACACAGCTACCATCACAGCCAGAAGGTTGCGTGATGACTAGAGCATTTCCAATGTGAGGTGTCTGAACTGATTGCAACGAGTCGTAACATCCACGATCGGCGGTGCTGCTCCCCGACTTGAGCTTGAATGCGTTCCACAGAGAAGGAGGAGGTTGACTAGAAAACCACCTCTTGGTTGATGATCTACAGAGCTACCACACTGTTTGCAGCTACCAACGTACTGATTGGCTGCATTAACGAAACAATGAACGACACTGTGGCTGTACGTTCTTGATCCCATATCCGCCACTAGTGAACAGTGATGAAGATGCCAAGTGTAAGGCTTTGCAGGAGCATCAAGTGTGCCTAAATAAGAATAACATACCATTAATCATGTGACATTGGACTCCGTTTTCGGTTTTAAGCTCAGTCATTCATTGACGTATCTCAAAACTGTAGCCGCTCCTGCCAAAGATATGCAAGCGACTTGCGAATATACCCCCGTATGCAATTTGTAATTTGTCCGTTTTTCACTTGCTCAACTTTCTTAAAGCCTATGGCAATGTTAGTTTAGTGTGTCGAGTTAAATGCCTTCTTCGTTGCCCTTTGCTGTAACGAAGGAGAATTAGTTTAATCTACTTGAAAATGGCAGCTGCACAACTGTTGAACCGGAAGCTGGAGACTGTGTTTGTTTGGAGCAATCGGTTTTTCAGACTAGAGTGGGCTAAATTGTAATTTGAAGCCCATACCCACCGTACAATCTACATGTTGAAAGGGAGCACAGTGGAAGAGCTCTGACCGAGCACAGATGGTAATATATTAATTCATGTGTAGGCAAAATGAAATGCAAATTTCTACACCGCACACATTTGGTGTTGAACTACACAGTTAGGCATGAGGTGGCTCTAAGACAACCACTGACAATGAGCAGCACATCAAATCCACCACCCCTTCTTAATTCACTTGAAAAAGGGATCCCAAGGTGCTTGAGAGTAACGCTGAATAGATCGCGCTGAAATAGCTATGTAGAGGAATCCAGACTGTTCGTGGACTTGACCTAATTCTACTTGGTTTCCATTTACGCGACACCAAACCCTCAGTATAAGTCATCATGCGCATATTACCTGTACGCCATTTTTGACACAGACACGATAGCAGCACCCTTGTTTTTCCAGTTCAGCTTCTTAGCATATTGTGAAAAGAGACTTGCGCCTTGAAGGCTGGTCCATCAACGTTATCGAAAACACAGCCACTAATGTCTTCCCGTTAGTAATTTATGTTGTACAAACCCAAACTAAACAAAACAGGTTGACTTAAACATGGACACAGAGTTTCGTTGGTCCTGAGTAAAAGTTAATGCGTTTCTGTTAGATTGAAATACGCAACGCTTAATTAAGCACATGCAAAACAACCGAAGTGCTTGATGCAGAAGTTGATAATCTGGGCAGAGTGGAAAGCACTATCGTAGGCTTAGAGAAGGGGAAAGTCCTTATTAGTCGGTTCTACCCAAACACGCTATCCTCATGGGAGGTGTTAGCCTTGGGAAATGGCAGCTGTATTCTTATGCATGATGCTTTTTTCGAACAGGATCGACTAGTAAGTTCTTCTCAGATTTTATTCGTTACATTTTTTTGCGTGCTTACATCGAGCTCTCTATCAATAATTTGAAGCAAGCATTAAAGATATCGGTGGATGCTGTTCATGTTGACTGCAAGAGGTTGCGGCAAAAGTGCCAATATCTGTCAACTTGCGACTTGGCAACACAGTCAAATTTGGCTCTCGTTGATAACGTTTTACCATGTACAGCTCCTTTGATATGCTGCCGCCCAGAGGAAGATTAGACTTCGTTGGGCTGGATCCATCCACCCAAATGGGATCTCCATACCCTACCATGTGGCTTGAATTGTCACTACGTCAAACAGTGCTCAAATAAGTCTCTTCACTCGAGACAATACAACAACTGTAGTTAGTCTTGGTAATCTGCATCTGGACACTGCTTATCACTGCCGCGTGCAAGCTGGCACGTATCCAGCAGAGGGACAAGATCCTATAAAGTGTACTGCCAAATCTGACTTATCGTCTCCCATTCGGACCAAGCTTGCAGGTGCGTTAGTGTTGTGGCACCTCTTCCTCCCTCATCTGTAGCCAATCTGATTTATAGCTCACTTAGTATCCCAGACGAGAGGCAAGGTAAAGGGGAACACTTCCAATTTGTCCATGTATATAGACAACTCGACATTTGTGTGCATGGACCTGACTACTTGCACGCGAATGAACTGAAGCCCGACCTTTTGTGCAGAGTAGCTCTGCAGGCAAACGGAAAAGTAGTTAGTATTTCCCATTGTGCTGTACATTTTGAAAGTTGCTGCTAGGAACTTGTGCGCGTGTTTGTGCATTGCAGACCTATGTGTGTCAACGCATACAAATATATGTTGAGCAAATGCAATGAAAATATCAAAGCTAGTCATTACACAAAAAGATAATCAGAAGCACGAGTAGAACTACGATGCATTTTACTGGCAAACCAGTAATTGTCCTTACAATATGCAGCTCCATATCTTTAACTACACTGCGTTCCCTGCATCACAGCATTTAGGCATGAGTAAACTTCTTCGTTAGTGGGTAATCTTTGATGGTTGTTACAACAATGCTGGAGTTGAGTTGCGCACATATATCACGTGCTATCCCTTACAGCATGACCAATTTGAATAGGCTAGGAAGGGAGCGAGACAACAGGTAGTGGATCTGTCGTGAGTTCCGCAATTTCATTCACCATGTTTACTTGCATGTTAGCAGTCTCTGCCTAAATTCCAGCTCAAGTTGTCCATCAATGCGAAGCATCACACCATATAACTTGTCAATACCGAACCAATCCCTTCCTATTGCAGGCGCCCATGGTGTAGAATCAGCGTCCTCTCCTCTTATCCGTGCCCACCCAGTAGTAATGCAACCATTTATATTTAACACCTTCCAGTCTAATGTCCGACTCACTCTTTTCATTTGCACTTCTGCTACCAAACTGTTGAGCATCAATTGGTCCAGTTTATTGACGGGGTTCGACTTTTCATGCAAAACGGTTCAACTTCTTCACGCTATCTTATTTATTCCCCAACAGTGTATGGATTATTCAAGCAAAGTTGCCTACTGCATAAAGTCTGGCGTCAATGCATGGTGAATATGAGGTTAGTAGTAATTTAGGTGGAGCCGCTCGAAAGGATGAGAGTCCTAAAAGAGCACTAACATTTTAAAATTATCCTGAGTACTCATCTGTAAAGATAAAAAGTGCTTATAAATGAATGCGGTTTTAGGATTATGCTTAAATAGATGCCAAGATGGATGCTGAACTAAAGCATCTCAATTATATGCATGTATACAGTGACTTTTGTGAATGATGGAAATCAAAGAAGTTCACGGATTCCGTCTCTTAGGTCGGCGGCCCTTGAGGGTTTCATTCACAATTTAACTATTTTGGCCATTTCAATGCATAAACAATGCATGAACTGGGGCACAATCAAGCCCTGCAGACAGATCTCCATCAATGCAGTCGAACGAATTATCGGCAGCAGAAGAAATGCGCACGTGTGTGGGTCGTCGAAATAAGTGAGTGAAGCAAGCGTGAATGGATGGCGAATCGCCGCGTTAGAAATCGAACTAGCAGATGTGCTTTCCACAGAGACTAAGCCAATCCTACATTCGGAAGATCACTTGCAAATTCGGGGTGCACGGATCTGTGACAAATGGCACAACCACTCGCTTCTTTCCTTCCTCAACTCACAGACAATTCACGTTCAAACAAACAAACAAACAAACCGTCGCGCAGTGATGCATGCCAGGATGAAGCGCACTGAACTCTTGGTCTCAGTGAGTCGAAGTTTAGTTGCGACACTGACGAATAACTAATGTGTCGGTGCAAGCAAGAGAAAGGTGGAAAGGTGTGCTCTGCAGGAATCCAGCAGCACAATTGCGTCCACATTTATTCAGAGCATGGTTTATTGAATTCGACCTACGTCTCCGCTTGTGTCGGTGGTAGAGCTCGTGTTGCAGTTGAATGCGTGATTGACCTCACAGCATGTCACGCAAAATCGTTCATTGTATGGACGCGGTGTTTGCGAACATCACACCACGTGCTTTGATACGGTGGTTTAGCACGAGCCCAATAGTTGGAGGGTGAGTTAAAGTAGCGCATGTGCATCGCTAGTTCAGCAGTTAGAGAAGCGCAGAGCAACTCCATTTTCCTGACCCTGTTAATAGAAAAGACCAGTTGAAGCCGGAGAGTTTTGTGAGTAAGACGAGCGCAGCAAGCATTGAGCTGGAAGACACCAAATGTGGAAGTTGGAATTAGTGTTGGGCAGACAGGAAAGGAGAGCGAGTGACGCAGTTCCTACTTCGTGGGGACCTGCAATGGAAGGGGATAGGTGTGGCAGTGGCAAGTTGTGAGGTGTGACAATCCACGCTGATGAGTGACTTGCTCGATAATTTGGGCAAGGACTGCTGACATGCAAGCAAACATGAGGAGTGCGATTTTGGGATCCACCACCAGCAGCGCGACTTCCATCCAACCCTATTTGAAATGATCATGCTGGTGAGGATGAGGCGTGGTACACCTGACCAACACAACTCGAGCAGTTTTGCAACAAGCATTAGAGATTGACTGCTGCCCGAGAAATTAAGTTAAGCCTCATGTTGTGATGCAGCGAACGCAGTGGCGGACAGAAATGTGCTCTTGAGCATTAAAGTGGCATGCATTGGCATGCCAACGGACGTATTGTAATACCTCCGTGTTTTTAACGATCGTCCCATGTAGCGACCAAGAAGGACTGGTTCATTGTTATGACGCACGATTCGCTGGTGTAAGCGTTCAGAATTGTGCACTGACATGAGAATCGCTGCTTGCTTCATCGTGTTCCTGCATGGTCACTCTGTACGAAGAGAGGGAACGTGGCTTATTTTCGCGCAGGCTGTCATGTCCATGCGCACGAATGAGGGATTGTTTGAATGGATGGATATGTTGGAGGTGTGTGTGAGTAGCTTGCCTCTTGTGCGGGATAAATGGTGGGTTGTAAAGGGAGTCGGATGTCAATGAGTGCAGGAGGCCGCGCAGCAATAGCAAACATGTAGGTTTGGTCTGAATAGATGACCACAATACAAATTGTGTCATAAATTTTTCGCATAATTTTTTGTTGGAAACGTGCTGGCCTCGCCGCGGCATTGCTAATCAGAGTTGAGTTGCAGTGTGTGTGGATGGGAATGAGAAATATTGCTTTTCCTTCATCGACTCCACTCACGTGATTAATATGTTCTGTGATGTGTTTTAAATCTTCTGCATTGTACTTTATTAATTGCTTTTTCTTCTGGCATTCGCTGTCGTGAATGTATTCATGCTAGCTATTTTTTTCAGAAGATGCTCTGTTCACGCTTCATGGCAGTTTATTTGCATAGCATTTTTTCCCTTTTCTTGTATTTTTCCCTTTGCCTCTTTTTTCTTTTACACTTGATCCTTATCTATGCTGTGTATTTATTAACTAATTCCTTTGCCAAAATCGACCAATCTACCTAGCTTTACTGCAGCGCTCGATTAGATCAGCGTGCTTATGCTTTCATCTTTAGACCCGTGGTTTACAAATCTTTCGAATATGCACATTGTATTCACTTCAGTCTGCATTCACTATACCTTGTTTCTGTCTGGCACCAACGCCCTCTACTTTATCTACTTAAGTAGTATTGGCATCTAGCTGCGTTCATCAGCAATGGCTCGAGCATTGAGCATCACAATCATTCCGCATTATTCTGTTATTCGTTGCGATTTGTCTTACGCGCCTGCAAGCTCTTTGGATGGTCTTGAAACATGTTGTTTCATTTCCTTTAATTTCGCTTACGTCTGTGCAGTGTATGTGGCTGAATATGAGAAACCTTTTCTCAAATTCTTTTATTTTTCGCATGTGGCTACAGTTTATGAGGATGAAAGTGAGAAATATAAGTTTGCCTTTATCAACTTTGCCTATATAATAGCAGTGCATGTGGAAAATTATGCGAAATGTAGCTTTATTAGCATTGTTTCACCAAAGTGAATGTAGCGTATGTGCCGTTTGGGTGAGTTCTTAACAAGTATTTATTCGGAGGCCTAAGGGCGTTTTGTAGAAGATTGCAAATCGGAATATTGTTTAAGAGATAATAGGAAGTTTTCAGTAAACTATGCGCCTGGACTGGACTTCTTTTATGCTACTTCACTTCCGAACGCTTGTCTTTTAATCTTCTCTCATTATGGTTAACACGTCGAATTATTATCCAGCGCATTGGTGGAGAACATTTTTCCTAACGTGAAAGTTACTATTGGGAATTTAAAACGAAAACACAAATCGGGCGCGCAAATACGCATTAATGCACGGTGACTTTGGCAATAGCGAAGATGAAAACAAGCAAATGAAATTCCATCTGTCGTATTAGTAGGCATGGAGGTACGAAGCCAATATTTGATCTTCCGTAAATGCGAACGTGTATGCAGGTTGCAAGGCAAAACACCAAAGGGGATGAAATTCTAGACTTATTGAGAGGAAGATGAATTTTAGCCTCACCCACATAGCGGGAGGGAGAGGAATGTCGGCTGTGCTGCTGCTGTGGATGTAGATAGTCTCAGACAGCCATCGGATCGCCTGCGCAATCATAAAGTGAAGGAAGAGACACGCAGTGATTATGACCCATTGGAGGGTTGATTGTGAATTGTGCCAATTGTAGGCGTGAATGGCAAGTAAGACTGATGCTGCTGCAGGTATGGCATCAATGAGTATGCGAAGCTGTCTACAGCAGATTATGCAAAAATGAAACGAACCTTTAAGCATAGTCTACTTACGTTGCAATAGAAGCATCGATATTCCTAAGCACTTTTCACAAAGATGCGACTTCTGGCATTTTACGGTGATTCTTTTCACAAGTGAATACAATTTTTGCAAAATTGTAAATATTTGAGGAGCAGGTGGAGAATATCACGAATGGAAGAACACCATCCGAAACAAATCAACCTCCAGCATTGTTACAAAAGCTTGCTCATCGATATCCACATTCAATCTTTTCCATTTGCTTAAATTCCCTCATCTTTATAAGTTGGATAGTAAAATTGACCCATTGTCAGCACAAATGCTTTTAAATAATCCAAATACACTTGAATTTCTGCGTTTGTAATTACATTTCCGAGTTCAAGTCATCTCAAACCATTTCGCACCTCGGATAGATGATCGAAATAAGGTTCATAGCTTACCCATGACTGTTCAGTAGGCAGCAAGTCAGCCGCGACAACATTCTGGCATTCCAAATGAGCAAAGTGAAACACAGCTGCAATCTTAGCGAAAAATACTTTTGCAGAAGACTCGCTACGCTGAGGCCCTTATTTGCAAGAATTTTTCCAATCTAAAACCAAAACAAACGCTTTTGACTTGATTGTATAAGGATACCAGGTATGCAGCAGAGCATAGTCATCCCCAAATTTATCATTATTTGTGAATCATAAGGACCGCGGCGCGCTCTACTTTGCTTAAAAAACTCGCCCTAGTAGTAATCACTTGTTACAATGAGGCGAACGAGAAGGTGAGCGATTTCATTTGTAAATTGATCCGAAACCAAAATGTGGTCGATTGTTTTGGTCTTGCATCACTTATTCCACACAAGCATTTTTTAAGAATATACCAGGTCTGAATATTGCCTTTGTTGGATGTAATTCAACCTCCTGTGTGATCGCAAGCTTTGTTCGCTTTGTTAACAATGACAACAAGATCGTCCACATCTTGTTATTTGACGAGGCCTCAGAAGACCATCATTGCCCTCGGTTAGGATGGAAGATGTTATTACGAGGCAGAAGATTGCAGATCTTGAGTAGGCACAAATGTAGTGATAGAAGAAAGGTGCAATTAATGCTTGTCGCATTGATTACAGCAATCCTCCTTATATTCACACATTTATTTATTATCTACGTCTGTGAGGGCCAATGTCATCTAAAACATTAAAGTGTAACTTGTTATAGATAAATATAATAATCGCATTAAGTAAGGTCGCGTTTTGCGACCCCCAAAGAAATATCGTTGATGCAGGCAATTGAAACAAAAGAGTGTATTACTAATAAACTTTGTCCTCCACACTCCATTACTAAAAGCAAGGACATTTGGCATGCCTAAAGATGGTGCTTCTTACATTGATTTGGACTGTAATTCATGGGCAGAACATGTGCACAGGCGGTCTAAAATGGAAAGCACTTGCTTTGTCATTCACTTTTCTTCCACTGATTCCGTTCTCTTTTGTAAATCCAGTTTATGACTGCGATGTGCTATAGTATGATGTACCTACACCTCGAATTCCACGCTTAGACGTGTGAAGGAAAATGATGCTTGTATCATTGCTGCAGCTACATAGGAGACTAAAACCACTCCAATATTGCTTCCATAAACTGCTCGTGATAGCAAAAAGATTAAAAACCACCCAAAGTCTGTCACCCTTTTATGTTGAACCAGTTGGACTGCTACTGTCACTAATTTGCCTTCACTATTGGCCATCATACCCGTGCAGGTTCGATGTTTCACGGTTAAAAGCACTGCAGCCTCCTTAACCATCAAGAAGAATAATCGCATTAACATATCCAGAAGGGCAGTCACACGATACGCTCTGCGCTGCAGTCAAGGCGGTAAATAGTGCAGCAGGAGTGTTTTTGTCTGACATAGGCCGGTCGGCACACGGGAAGACAGGTCAAAGAAGGCTAAGGCAAGGCTCATGTGCAGAGAGCAACACACGGAACGGAGTGTGCATCAAGTGTAATGCAGTGCTTCAATGATAGAGCCAACTCAAGCGTCTAGTATGCAGCGGAGAACGCGTTCTGGCCGCGGAATACATTTGATCAAGATGTAAGAGCAGAGACAATAGACAATTAGATCGAAACCACAAACAGTTCGAATTTTGCTGCCCTACAATTTAACGAGTGCGAGTCGCCTTACATCCGAGGTCGCAATACCATAATTGCTCACAAGTGCAAGCTAGGGAATATGAGAGATGGAAAGCCAACCAATCCAAACAAGCACTTCCGCTTATTTCCACCTCATTATCTCAAAACCTTGTTATACTTGAGTGGTACCACACCAGAACGCTGTGCTGCTACAGGCCTAAGAAAGATCAAGTTGAACTCCTCAGACCTATTCGCGGGAGATGGGCTGTGACATCATCGTACTAACATCTATCATTCACTTAGTTGTTGATGCCATAACTTCAAACTGTATTGAATCATCTCAGATGGGCACTGACTTGATACACTTTAAGTATATTTTTGAACTTTGGGCGGTACGCCAGGAGGTAGGCAGGTGAGCGGAGGTAACCTAATCAGGTCCTTGCCCAAGCTTGAGGCTGACATCATATTTGAAGTCAAAATGTGACAGATCATCGTTAATGCGCAATGCGGAGCATCCCCTCCTATAATATCTATCAATGTCTGTCTGTAGAGAGCCGTGCAGATTTATGTGCGCATGTCAAATTAAACCCAAATTTTCTGGTGATGTTGCGGTGTTTTTAGGGCAAAAATGCAACAGTGCACAGAAGGCTACATCCAACGCGTGAACATTGTGGCGATAAGTCTGCTTCTGCCAGCATTTGAAGTTCTAGAGGGCTCAGCAAATCGTACTATGGCCATGTAATGCACCCGTCTACTTGGAAGTCATCGATGCTCACATTTGACAAGCCCGTAACAAACGCACAAATATGTGGTTAAGTATCGCTGTGGAGATTTGAGGGGCATCGTGAGTTCACCAACTTCTTTGCAAAGAGTCTCTTCGCGTCACATTTTCGTCCCATCATGACATTCGACTTATCAATCGGAGAATGGCAAACCTGCTATTTGGTGACGCAGGTAGTAGGTGTCGACCCACTTTAGCGGCACTCACAGTCACCATGTGACTTCAACGCATAAATATCAGGCTACGACAGCTTAGTAAAATCCATTGTTTGGCTGAGGGCGTAGTGGCGCAAGAAGACACCGCGACTGCTCACTTGGGCGAATTTACCCAATGGAGATCAATGCTTAGCACCACAATTATCCTCTATCTATGCCTTTCCTTACTGGGTTGCTGGAGTACTAACTGTATAAAAAGTGACTTATTGGGCCACACAACCGGCCGCATCGAAGATCCCATTCTTTCACCATCCCTATCAGATACTCGATGGTCAGTGCGCTTCGGAAAGAACACGGCTACTTCAAGAGCACGCTTTTGCACCAATGATGAAGGTGCGATTACCATGTGCGAAATACATGCTTGCATGTCAAAACGAATACTACCTACCATGCTTCACTGGGCTTGCATCGTGAACGCGTTCCATTATGAAAGCAAGAAATTTCTCCAGATCGGGTAAGCAACTCCAAGGAAGCATAAAGAAGGCGTGCTTTTTATACGCACTAGCTAGGCGATCAGGCATTAGCCAAGCATGAATCATGCATGGAGGAGCTGAACAGCTTCATCATGCAAAGCGCACACATACACGATAAATGTAACTAAGTGAGGCAGAAAAGTTGTGTTATTGCAACAATGGGATGTGTGAAGGTAGGGAGCAGAGTTGTATGAAGAATAAACTGGATTGTTGAGGAGTTGATGTGTTGAAGTTCTTATTTATAAACATCTTTCCTATTCGAATCTGGAAAATGTCTTCCTCTGTAAGCTCTGTGGCTCTATGATAAAGAGCAGTACACATATCTACTACGTGTCTGAACCTCTACAATATCATCGTCTGCGCATTATGAAGACCAAAGTAGGGAAACATTTGCCCATGAAACCAACCCCGATCCCTCCGTCTTTATTGCATTAAGGCAAGTGTGAAAGTAGGGGACTTATATTGCCCCTTGTCCAACCACCGTTTGTAGTTAAAATTCCTTGGAAGGAATTGACCTTAGCTAAATAGCAGCATTTAGGTGTGCAAGTGAACTTTTCGTGCAACCAGTCCTTACTGGGGTACAGGACGCTTGGAATTGGCAAAAATAATAAATATGGATTCGATGCCCTAATGATGAGCCTGTAGAAGGGAACAGAATGGATTTTGACCATTAAAACAAACAGCATTGAACTGTGATAAATTTACAATGTAGCGCTTGTTAGTAGTGCAATGTGGAAATGCCCACGGAGGTGGAGAGCAGAGATTACGCCAAATTGTGCGCACGCGAATGCCATGTCGACTGCCGGATGTCCCATAAACAAGTGGAAAACTATGGGAATATGATGTGCTCAAGACCACTACAATGAGTATTAGGATAATAGCTAATTCTTAGCTGCACTTTTCTGCTGGCAGTGCCTCGCGTCGGAATGTTTAAATTCATGAAATTAGTTGCACGATCCCTAGCGGAACCAGATTTGCTTTTCATCTCTTTAGTCAGCAGTGTTGGCTATGCTTATTCTGACACTTATGACCCTCATTTGCACTGATCGGCCTCAAGCGGATGCTGCCCTGCATAATCAGGCCTTGAATATATTAAAGTGAAGGGGTATATCGAACCTGTGTGTAAGCTTGCTGTGGCTCACATAGTGCTTGTTTAAGTGCGAAAGCAAATAGAAGCTACACGTATTTGCATGTTCGCTGACACACATTCCTTTCTGCTGTTTTATGCAAAGGATTTACGCGATTAGGGTAATTCGTTGAAAAAGTTATACACGGCTACTTATTCTTGAGTGGTAGGGATGCAAGCAACTACTACCACATTTTGGTCATTTTAGTGTGCAGACCGAAGTACAATAATTTCTGGCACCCAGATTTTGTCAATGTAGTTCTTTTTACCTTGCTCGCAGAAGGAATGTATATACGTGTTCATGGTTAAGTTAAGCGCGTAAAAAATAGCTAAGCAAAGCACTCTGCAAGAGTATGGATCTAAACATGTACTTCTTGGTCGAGTACGAGTGATACCTGTAGTAGAGCAGAGTTGGATGGGGCCAAAACAGAAAAGGCGCTTACACATGCTGCGGCATATTCTTCGGCAGGTCGTACACAATGGGCAGCTGAAGTACATAGACTGTCAGTGAGTAAAACTTCATTCAATACACAGCTCTACGCATGGAATATTGAACTCCACAATGTACAATTATGAATTAACTTTCACATAGGCAGCTAGGATGACTTGGACTGACGCATTAAAAACACCGGTTGTAAAGCTGAGCTATGGCTCCGCTGCTGAAAATAAAAAGTAAAGGAAGACGTGGAGCAACATGAGTTTGAGAGTTGAATGTACTATTTTAACCCCCTATTCCAGTTGGACAAAATCAGCATTTTGCACATTTATGCTAATTGAAAGCCACACAATACTTAAACAGTCTTTTGATCAGTGGAGAATTCCCTTCAGTAGCAGCAAGTTGGCTGTTATGCCTAAATAACTTCGTGCTAGATCACAGTGCAATCACATGCTGGAAAGGAGGTCAAACTGAACCACTCCCACTAGCTGCAGTGCGGCAGACACATTATGGAGTCAACATTACAGTCGCTGGCAGGAGGCTGAGAGGGGGATGAATCGTTTGAGTTCTTATTTACAGAGATTAGATCAGCTCTAAATTAAGAAAAGCATTTCGACTATTAGGTGTCCAGGCCTGTGACAAACAGTAATGCTAACCTCTTCTTCCAGATGGTCAGGAGCATTTCCAACAGCAAGTCGTGCCAATATTTGAGCAGACGTGTTCACGGCAATATTCCTCGACTTATGTTTTGCTGTTTTGCATTTTGCGGTGATACCTTGTGCGGGTGAATGCAATAGGTGCAGGAATCAATTAGTGACAACGTAGATGTTTGAGGAGTGAATGAACAGGCATAACAAATAGGTGAACAAAACTGAATAAGAGGCCTCATTCTATCATTGTTATGAAAAACCTGGGTATTAGAATGCACGTGGTTTGGGTCGGACACAATTTCGACAATAACAGGACAACTAGAGTTGATCACTGAAATGAGGTGAATAGCACTTCCACCAGGGCATTACAATGTAGAAAATAATTTGGAAAAAACAACACGTAGCTCCAGTGTGTCGACCAATCAGATCTTCCATTGCGATATTTAATACTGGTCATACCGAACTTATGCCAGCACATGTCAGTATTCATCTCAGCGCACATGTGAAACGTAGGTTGCAAGAACTTAGAATAAAAGTATTCTTTTAAGCAGTCAAGAATTCATTTTATTATCAGCGGTAAGTTCGCTTCTGTGCTGTAATGAAATCTATCGGGGTGACAATGCTGTCAAATGCTAGACTGGAGGAAAACTAGAACCACTCACACTGGCTGCAACGTGGCAGTAAATTTGTGGGGTCAGCAGTGATATCCCACAGAGGCAGGGGTGTGGTAAAAGTGCACTCCGAGTTTGAAGAGTGCAACCACGAAATTTAAAGTAATTACCCGCAACACACTCAATCAGTGGTTTTGAGTATGTATGGGCTTAGCAGAAGAGGATAATGGAGAGGAGGAAAATTTCAATATTGATGAAGTTGAGTGGGAGAAAATTATCATGCCGCAGTTACACACAGCAGAGATTCAATGAATGGCACTGTGGCGGCACGTGCCTTACCTTATCTGCATTAAAAGTAAAAATTGGTGGGGAAAACCCATAATGAAATTCAACATAATCATAACAGAGCGTGCTAGAATCCCAGTGCCCTTTAAACAAAAGTGACAAGAGTAGATTGATCGTGAATTTCAGCTTTGCTTGCAGGGACCTGCCAAATCAATCAATAACCACAATAAATGAAGAAAAAATAATTCATTTGCAAAAGAATGCATGTGCTTCTGCTGGGCTCCCCTTCATTACCACGAAGAGCAAAGTTAAAACCGCAGCACCACGTTCACGCCTATGCGTGTGCACTAAATGAAATGTTTAATGCTAGACTACGTAACGTAGCACTGCTTGCGTGGCAGAATAATGCGGCGAGTCTCCAGCGAAGGTAACATCAACTGTGCTGCTTTCTCTAAAGTGGAGACCTAGTTCCACAATGGCTATATGATGCCGACGAGTCAGCAGTTAAAAGGATTTGGGTGTGATACAGCCCCTTCAAATCGTATAAACGCCAATAGTATTAGGTTTTCATCTCATTTTAAATGAACAAGGTAAAATACGCATCATGGCTCTGATGCGCTTAAAAAAAAGGGCTTGAGACAATCCTCGAAACCAAGCGGGGTATGCACTTGTGGCAGCTAGACGTGGTGCTAGGGCTGCGAATTCATTAGCATCCTTCAATAAGTGGCGTTTATTTTGCGAACACTTCAAAGCTTGTGTCAACGTTGATGAACTCCTTACACTCAATATCGCCATAGCACACTTTGATTGGGTGTTAGTGCGCCTCATTGGTAAGAAGAGTGATGGATGGGTGTGGAAGCACCCACACTTCTCACCATGCCATGCGCGCAGTCTATGCTGGCGTAATGGATTTGCGGGTCATTAACTAGATATCTCATAGGCTGAATTGGGTTTCGATCACTACTATAAATGCTCCCTGATTTGTGCACAGAAACGATCACACCGTTAGAGAGAATGGTTCGATTCGGCCTTTTTTTGCTAGCGGCCTCGATTTTGACTGCGAAAATTGGAGGAGCTGGTGGTAAGTTGCCTTTTAACACACCCCTCTGCTGAGCATATGAGAAGCAGCATTTGACACACACTAACATGGCACCCATTGCGTTTTTAATGCATGTGCAAACATCTTGATTACATTTTGCACGAAATGCAGAGGTTGTAAAAGAGGCGCACTCAATTCCTATGCTATGATACTAACTGCCACCTTTCGTTGGAATTGCCGTGCAGTCACCAAAATGCAGGTTTAAACATAAAAGATGCTAATGCCGAAGATTAACATGAAAGTAAACACCAGTGCGGGCTGTGCGGAAGAGGTGTGCGATAAGCTTATCTACAATTCTCACTTGAGCTTGCAATACTAACCACCGCACTCACTCTTCTTCTCTCACACCATCTAAGCAAAGGCGTACTGGCGAGACGTCAATTTCGTCACTGTATCAGCCTCAATCTCATCGCTAAGCACTTAATGCATATCACCAAACGGTTTTCAGCACACAATTCAGTTTGTTTTGCATCCGCACATATGGTCATGTCATTTCCGACATAAACGCGGCATTCCCACGAGTTCATTCCCAGTTTGACCTTATAGTGCATCTTTTGAAGACAGCCAACCCCTGCCACTGATGGCAGAAACAGCCTTACTTTTGCATCTCGAAGGCAGGCACATTGTACTTGTGCTAAACACAAGCATTGATGGCATGCCTTTGAGACCACATGCCCTACGGGCTTGAAGTAAATTAAACCGGATTCCTCAACTATGCTATTTGCACGATGTTGCATTTCAGAAAGCGCAATGTCTGGCTCAAGTAACATAGGGCCAACATTCTTTTGGTTCCGCCTAAAATTTAATGAATTTCGGTTGACTTGGAAACCGCGGCGTCTGATTAGTCGCGGCATAAAAACAATTGAAGTAACTGCAACGCAAGCCCACAATCCAAGCAGAATGAAGAGCAAGACTGTGGGGGTGGCTGATGGAGAAGTCATTATTGGTCAGTTGTATCCCGACACGCTATACAACATGGACGTAGTAGCCTCTGGGGATGGAATCTTTAATCTCACATACCGAACTTCACTCAGAACATGGCCCACCGGTAAGTTCTTCTAGGATTACATTAATCGTGTTTCCTTGCACGCGTGCGTTGAGGCCTCTGTCGCTAAGTTGAAGTAGGGTTTAAGACATTAGTAAACGTTGTCCTCGTACAGAGTAGGATGTTGCGACACAAATGGCAACACTCATCATGCTGAATTTGCTTCGCGCTGACAGCTTTCCATCATTCGTAGCTCCTACGCTTATGCTGCCACCCAGAGGAAAAGCCGTATCATCGAGACGAATTAAGCTGGGTTGGAGTGAGCCCACTTATCCTAATGGGGTCCTCACACCCTACCGCGTGACCTGCTACGCCGGTGTGTTAGGCAATGCACCAATTAGTGTCGTCACCAAACTCAACACTACAACCGCAATTATACTTGGTAATCTGCAACCGAACACCGCCTATCGATGCCGCGTGGAGGCCGGCACGTATCCAGCTAAGGGACAGGATCCAAAGGAATGCAAAACGCAATCTGAATTCTCACCTCCTATTTGGACCAAGCCCGCAGGTACGTTAGTGTTGTGTTGCCACTTCTTCACTCACTGCTACCCAACTTGATTTATAACCCCAACTAATATCCCAGACACGATGTGAGCTAAATACAACCATCTCCAACTTATTCATGGATTTAGACAACTCTTCATTCGTGCGCATGGACATGACAGCTAGCATGAGAATTACCGGAGGCCTAGCTTTCGTGTAGAGTGACCCTGTAGGCAAACGACGAAATAGTTAGCGTTTCACACTACACAGCACAATTTTGAACGTTGCTACTAGTGAAATCGTGCATGTGTTTGTGCATTGTCAATTTGCGTGCGTCGAAGTATACAAATGTGTGTTGAGCGAATGCACTAAAACAGTCATTTCTAGCCATTACTAGAAATGATCGGTGAAATCATGAAAATATTGCCATGCCTTTGCTAATAGGTTAGTGCTTGCCACTTCAATGTACGGGCACATATTTTTTTCCACCATCGCGTTTGCTGCATCGCAGCATAGAAACACAGCTTAATTTCATTGTTAGCTGATAATCTTTGATGCTTGCTGCAAATCTATCGTGCCTTGTCCTCACCAGCGTGACCATTTTGAACAGGGCCGGATGGAAGGCGTGCTGCAGGTAGTGGATCTGCCGTAAGTCCCAAAATCGCACTCCTCATATTTGCTTGCATGTCAGTAGTCCTTGCTCAAAGTATCGAGCAAGTCACTTATCAACGTGGAACATAACACCTCATAACTTGCCACTACCGAACCTATTCCTTCCATTACAGGTCTCCACGAAGTAGGAACTGCACCGCTCGCTCTTCTTTCGTGTCTGCCCAACATTAATATGACCTCGTAAATTTTGTGCCTTTTAGTTCAATGTTAGCTTCACCTTTTCATTTGAAATTAAATTGCGGCATTGTTGGGCTTCATTTGGTCATATTTATTAGCAGGTCCGACATTTTATGCAAAAGGCATCCAAGTCCTTCATGCTAGCCTATCTCTTCCTCAACAGCGCACGCAGTGCTCAAGCTAAGTTACTTGCCGCATAAAGTCCACCTACCATGCTCCATGGGAAAGAAGTTAGTGGTATTTTAGGAGAAATCAAGTGAACGGATGGGGGTCTTTCAATAAAGACTACTACTTTGAATTGTAAGACCATTTGGAAGATTGGTACTTTGGCAGGGCAGGGTACACATCCTCATTCTTCATCGGTGTCGCTCTGTGAGTCTGGTTAACAACGAGTGAACATCTACATTAAGCATACTAGCATGCTCTCATTACCACCCTCGCCGTGAATGCAGGAGAGTAGTTTCGAGGCAGCCGTGTTCGCGCTGAATCGCACTCAACATTAAGTATTTTTTAGGAGTGGAGGAATGTGATTATAGATTCACGAGTTCGCAGGATCCATTGAAGCACCATTTGCACAAGCATCATCACAGATAACTTACCCAAAAGAGGTATGTATAGAGTTTGCTGGTAGCAGATGGAGTTGCTATACCTTAGTTCAATTGCGAAGTAGCGAAGCACATGTGCCACCTCCAATTGCCTTTCACTGGGCGACTTCGTATAATAACACCCTATCAAAATATGGAGTACGATTTTTGCGACTGCTGCACTCATACAGTAAAGGAAAGTACGTGCCGCTCTGTGAGTTCGATCACGCATTCGGCTGCCACAAGTTGTATTATCAAGGCGCACGGAGACGCAGATCGAAATCGATGAAAGATAGACACAAGCCGACAAACACTGGGTCACTTTCCTGTAGCTGTAACCTAGCTGTCGAGAGTAGCATTTGTATTGTTTGTCATGGTTTGAATGAACATGGTCACGACTGTGCTGCTAGGTGTTGGCAGAGCACAGGTTCAGACTATTTTGCCACTTGCATCAACATCTATGTGATTTGTCACTGTCGCAATTAAACTTTGGTGCAATGTGATGAAGAGTTAAGTGAGTTTCACCTCTGCACACACACACACAGCATGTCACACATGAGAAGCTGGACAGACTTTTACTGTCACATACTGTCATCGTATGGTGCAACAATGCACAAAATAACAAAGTGACTAAAGTACCAAAGCGACAAGTTTGGGTTGCTAAGGCGGGACTATTTAGAGCTGCGGCAACTATGAGAAGAAATGTTCGTTTTATCAATGGAGAATGCTCTTCAGTAGCAGTAGTTTGCCTGCTATGACTGAATTACTTCGTACAGGATAACAGCACGATCACATGCTAGAAATGAGGTCAGATGGAGGCGCTCACGACGTGGTAGTCGCGTTGTGATTTAACCGCTACTAGCACAGCCAGAATGATGTGTGCCAGAGTATGCCAAAATTCGCAAGGCGTTTGTGTAAGTAAATAGCTGTGTCGACTGAGAGGGATTCCTCATGGCACATTGATTTACAGGACCAAAACTAGAGGAGGCTGATTTGCACAAATCGCGTCAGCAGGTAAATCTACATAAAAAGCAGTGCTCTACGCCTCGAATATTGATTCTCGCATAGTACAGGTATGCAATGTGTTCCACCTGGGAAGCTGGAGGGAATTTTGCTGTCAAATGCAATGTCATCGCATGATGGAAGAACATGCAAGCGTAATAGCATGGCTAACACATCGAGATGACAAGAGTGGATTGCAAAGACGAGCTAAGCTAGGGCTGTGGCTGTGCTATGCTCGAAGCGCTTCGTGCAGGACTACGGTGCTGTTACACACTGGAATGGCAGTCAACGTGAGCCACTCGCCCTGGCAGCGACATGGTAAACAGGTTGTGGGCTCATCGTTGCTATCACAGCCAGAGCGATGCATGCTAGAAATGCGCGCTATTGTAAAATAAATGACTATGGCCTTAAAGCAAGGAGTCGCATTATTCACAATTAGCGGCGCTACTGCCAGACTTGGAAAGGACCGTGTTCCAAAGAATGAGGCGTTGAGTTGAAATGCACCTCCTGGTCGATAAATCAGAGAAAGGACTTTGATGCTATGCGAAACTAGATCAACCCACTTGAAATTGGCAACTGCACAATTAGTTTTAAACGATGGCTTGAAAGGTGCCTGGTACGGCTGGAATGGGGCGACTGAGTTGGATTTGCGCAATCAGTATTCACACGGATATGGGAAGAATGATAACGCGAAGCCTACACCCACTGTACAGTCAGCATGTAAAAAGATAGGTTGATGGGACATGGTGTGCAACAAGTGAAATGCAATTTGTTGCACCACACGCATTCAGTGAGGAAGTACATTATTGGAAACGAGGTGGCATTAAACAACTACCTTCAATGAACAGCACATTAAGAGACACCGTGCCTTCTCATTTCATTTTACCGCTCCTGAGTACTAAATTGACTCGATCAAATTCTACCTCATTTCCGTTTGCTCAAAATGAATGCATTAATAAAACCTTGGAAATTGCTTTAGAAATTTGCTAGTCGCCAAGGTTTGAGACATCAGTCGAAATTCTAACTTGTTCATTGTAGCATGTTTTATCCACTCAACCCTACTGGATTCGTCCGCCCATGTCATATCAGCTGAGCACGTGAGTGAGCTGGTGCTGCCGCATGGCGGTGAAGATTTGCCTATTAGTTTTAAAACTGCTTTCAAGTTACCACAACCTCCAAATAACACATGTGGAAAAAGAATATTGGTATGCGCGGTGACAAAACAGGAAGACTCGTTTCAAAGCGGCAGAATGGCGTTTTTGCAAGCCACATTCCTTGCATTTGCCTTAAGGCACATTATTGACGTTAAACTGATGGCTATGCAGGGTGTTATTCCCAACATTTACGGCCTGCATTGTTCCATAGTAGAAGTTGGTGCCGCTGTTTGTCACAGTCATGCGCCTTGAAGTCGAAAATGTCCTAATTCATTCCAAACTACCTAACACTCTATAAGTAAGAAATTGAGTATGATGAATCTCCAAAACTTCGATTTACTCTTCACCTGGGCTAGATTTACTCACCTTTTGCAACGACTGATGCATACATGCATTCCCTCAGCAAACAATGGCAGGTGAAGCTGCGTTGACGGAAATCTGGCGTTGAGCGTGATAGTGCTTCGGTCTACTCATTGAAATGACTAAAATGTGGTAGCGGCTGCCCTGCCCCTTACTGCTTAATTTTAAGTAGACGTTGAAATACATTTCCCTAAATGGCAGGATTGAAAACTATCTTTTACGTATCCCACACCCTTCTTTCAATCCTAAGTTAAGTAAACCTACATTTGGAAGCATGTTTGAACATCCAAAACGTGATGGCTCAATTAAAGGCAGAAGTATATCAGCTTTTGGGGTAATAGAAAAAAGGATCCAGTTGCCTGCGACTGCAGGTAGATTTGTGTCACGGAGTCGCTTGTAATCATTTATTCACACCCTCTCCTGTGTTAGCATAACAATCGTAAAAGCGCCTTTACACAGAAAAAATTTGTCACTTTCGTGGTGGTTCATTGTAATGCTTTGGTTCTTTTAATATCGGTATCTGTTGCGGCCTCTTGTGTCACCGTATTGCCTTCGCTGGTTAGACTGACCACTAATCCGTGCCAGTGGCACCAAGCCCTTTCGCTTTGCTTTGCATGTATGCATGTATTTCGCCCAGGCATTGCGCCTTATTTTGTGTTCAAGGAAATCTCGAGACGCTGCATTATTGGCAGCGAATTGCGAGTCTGATTCCAAAGGATTTCCACCCTGGTTTGTACTGTTTGTTTCAAAATTTAGCATTGCAATATAGAGCACAAGTTATGGGTGGGAGAATCACTGGTGAATCATAATAGAGGGACAGAGGTTGAAGTCGCCTTTCGGCAATAAGGCTATTAGCATCGAAATCGACAATACTCGCAAGCCATCTGAGAAATCTTGTCCCGCACTTTCCCTATCATACCTGCAGAAGGACGTCGTCAACGTGAAGATACGCAAAATCCCCATTCTCACGGAACTATGCTAAATTCTGTACTGCCATTCGTGAAACTGCCTATGAACGGGTAATCCATCATCCACCTATAGACACATGATGGTTGGCTGAATCTTCTTTTGCCGAAACCAGTATTCAAACAGGGCAAAACTCCAAATCAAACAAAGTCGTTAAACATTATAGGCGATATTGCAATCAAGTATCTCCTTAATTGTATGGAGCCTAGATGACTGGCAGGGTTGGGTCGTGGACGTTTATCTTTAGCAATGATCCTGTTGTGATGGCTGCCGCTTGAAGTTTAACAGGGGATTGCCAAGGACGACCTCTATAAGAAGCGAGTGTCCACATAATAATTCGGTGGTTTGCCGGATTTGGCTGTGGCTACTTGATCTGGCCTTATTGACTGTACAATGCAAAAAATTTAAAACTGTGCGTTAGCTTTTATGTCAGCATTTATTTCATCACACCTGTATAGAAACGCCAATTGCTTGCAGAAATTTAACAGTTGAAATTCCAATCCCAAATTCCAGCGTTGCCTGTTATTCTAACGCAATAAATAGCCAGCGTGTTTAGGGTGATTCAAGGAATGCAAAGCTGTTTGACCTTCCAATTGGCAATCGTCTTCTTACACACCACCTCCCTCGGCAGTGTGTTCGCTCCTATAGTTGTCAACACTGTGATCAGCCTCTGTCTGCTTCTCATCATCTGCAAGTCCCGCACGTAAAATTGTTATTAGCCTGCTTCATTAAGTTGCTTTTGGTGCCCTCCCTAACACGCGCAACAATCAATCATTGTTTCTAATTGACATACTTTGCTTTTCGAAATTTGCGTACGTCAGTAAAACAGCTTCAAACTTGGACAAAGAGTTCGCAACAATCATTGCTCTAAAAATTGACGCATTTTCGAGCTGAATCTGGACACGGCGTTCTGGTGATCTGAAGTTCACGACACTCAGCGACTCTCAGGTTGAGTGTTTAGGCGGTCGAACAATCATATTTATGACTCCGATGAGGGCAAGCGCGAAGTAGTCACACTAACGCTCTACACTTTGTTCGCACTTATAATCTGAACCTTATGTGGGTTGCTTTCCGGAAATATGAAGCAGGGGATATTGCAGGCGTTACTCAACTTGACAAATTACCATTTTTTAGATTTGCTTCAGCAAAACTATTTTTGCTTTAGCGTTCATTAATATTTTGCACCTGCAAATGGTACCCACCGATCAAGTTGTTTAATGCGCTTAAGGGATCTTCATTTAATTCCCATTCATCACCATTTCCTCGTGCTCATCTAAAAGGTCTAAAGGCTTTATTTTTTATGCGATAAGTATGCACTTCAAATGCTATACGTGTGTTATGGTCCTTTTAGTAGTAACTGGAGCTTGGGATATATGAGCTCTGCTTTTCGCAATCTGGATTTCACAAATGTGGCACGAGACGTGGCCGGTTTATGATGAATGAAGGCATTGATTGCCACCTAGTAATGCTGATGGTTGTCAAGCTGTAAGTTCTGTGTCATCGGAAGGACGGCTATGTGAATTACAATGGTACGACAATGAGCCATAAGCCGTAAAGTTCAGATAGCTAGGAGATTCTACGAATGGGCATACCATTGGCCAGAGGCATCACCGAATTTTCGGTGTCACAATCAAATCTTGTAAAAGGACCCTTGAACGTGCCACTGCAAAAGGTTTCTAATCGATGATTGGTGGGTGCAGAATAATGGACTTTGATCATGTGACTTCTGTGTGCGTGGAGATTTGCTCCTAACCAATCCTTTCAAAGGCGATCTAAAGCCGTATTTTAATCAACGTAGCATTTCTACATGTATTTTGGAAGAAAGTGGTATACACTTCACTGACGATTAACACAGCACGAGTTTATCTCTATGTCGCGCCCACCACCATCTGCCCCGGTGCTTGGCTAAGGCCAGTGATTGTGTGAGATATGCAAGTGCTAAAATAGAAAAGTCAAGTAAATGCAGGCTAATCATCTTATTCGCTTCCCCTTTCCCGTAGCCAGCAGCTCAAAGAGCCTCGCCATTTTGTCGATAAGGCGAAATGGAAGTGTTGAGAGGACAATGCTCCTAACAGGCAGGAGGGTGGATGACTGACAATTGAGTTAAGTGGGAGCTGATTCAAGAGAGGTGGCAAATGCTGGGAAGCATAGCTTTTATTTAAAAGACTCTGCTAATTACAGAGAAACCATGCTGGAATTTCCGGTAACCTACAGAAAAGTAACTACTAGAAGTTCCAATGCATGTGCCTATAAAACAAAATTTGGGCAGGGGTCTCAGTAGCTCCTCTATTACGCTTGTTATTTAAGCAGCGACTGCACGGAGAAGAGTGAAAGGAGGCCACTTTCAAAGCCCTTAGTGTTGCTTCACTAGCACAAGGCGGTTGCCTTGGAGAGCTGAATTGGTGAGATGTAATTAAGGCAAGTATTGTCTTGGGTCACGAAATGCCATGCACTTGACGACATTGCGACACCAGAATTGGTTGGGTTTATCGCTCAAACTCAGCTGAAAATGTATTAATTTTTGGAAAATTAATTGTTACACAGCATTTGCTAAGCTTTGGAACCACCTTTCGAAAGCAGCTAAATTTAACAAACAAATTGGAGGTGTCAATCTAAAACAGGAATGGGTTTTTGAACTTCGTGTGCTTAAACATGTGCTGCAATAAAAGTGAGAACACTTTATCCGAATATCAGTAAATGTTGCCTGTTGTGCTATTGCCCTTCAATTTGTGTTTTTCTAAAATTCTCCACAGGAGACCGGAAAATACACATATTGCTGCGGTGACCATGGGCGAATAAAATGGGCAACTCATGAAGTCTTACTGCATTATCAAAGTCACTCAAAACATCACTTAAAATAATTAAATTGTCAATAGAGAGGTAAACACTGAGTGGTTCTTTATTCGGTGGTCCTAATTAAGGCCAAATTTGTTAAAGTTACGGTTCCTTCGACTTATGACAATACCGTGCAGTATGCCGGCTAATATTCACTGAATGTTGATTTCGGTAATGGACAATTGGGACTACTGGATCAAAGAGGTAAGCAGACCTAAATAAATGGTACACTTGAAGGTGTAGAGCAAAGGAGGCTTGCAGGCCGCTCTGCCACCATCCTTTTTAATCAAGCGAGGTTGTGGCGTTTGTGAAAGTAGCAGCCATTTTCGATATTAAATTACGCAATATAGCAAGCACGTTACGCTGGTTTCCGCTACGAATTGTAGGCTGCTTCAATATCCTCACTGTTGCATTGTGGAGAGCAAAGCTGGGTAAGTGTTGTTCTTCCTCCATGGTACTGTCTGGACCAGTATTTTGCATTGAGCTGATTAGGAAGGCAAGAGTTTAATCTGACTAGGCTTAATCTTCCCCATCACTTTAGCGAATCTCACAGGCAAAAGCGCTGCCAATCTGTGCAAATGAGTGCTCTACCACAATCGGCTTCGAGACAAGTAAAAAGGCAAGGGCCAGTTAAGAACTAAGCCTTATGTGAAATAGAGATTTAGCTCCTCAAAGCGAATGGTAATGATAATGATGAGAATGAAGCAAGTATTATGTGCACTTGACGAATCCACAGTTTCGTAAGCTAACCAAAGTTTGAAATGTGCACAATCTTGCCAATTTTTTGGCAGAAATGCACATGAAAGCATAAGGCTACTTATTCTTCGCTGTTTCACACCTTGCGGTAATCACTTGTTTGGGTGTATGCAATAGGTGCAGGAATCAATTAGTGGAACCGCATGAGTATATTTCGCATGAAAAGCCAAGTAGACTTGTGTCACCATGCACATTGTCACCAGATTACAACACAATTTACAGGCACTCCAACGCGTCTACTGTAAGAAGCCGACAAGAGTTGGTCAGTAGAATGAGGCGAGTTAATGCCACCATTTTAGAAATTATAATCCAACAACAAATTGGGAAAATCAACGCATCACCTAAGTTTGTTGGCTGGTCGGAATTTCCCGCTATGATATTTAATGAAAATCGCATCGGAGTTATGTCTGCGCATGCCACTCTTCAACTCATCACGTATATGAGAATCGAGGGGATGTTCCAAACCGGAAAACAGTGCTTCAATCAGCACAATCATCCCTTCAGCACCGGCAATTTTGCACCAGTTACACTGGCTTCAATGTGGTAATGTAGCTTTGTGTCTGTGAACGATGGAATCATCAGTGATTTAAATTACGAGCTAGAGGTCATGAGAAACGAGGAGAAAGTGAGTGAGTGACCCAAGAATGCACGTGTCTTTGCACAGTTAAGACTGCAGAGCGCGGCACGCGTTTATACTTGCGCACTAAGTAAAGTGTTTGTTGCCAGACTGCATAATAGAGCATTTTTTGCGCGACAAAATAATGCGGTGAGTCAGCAGTAAAGGTGATATCGAATTTGCCGCGCTTTCCAAATGGGGGATCTAGCTCTACACGTGGTAGTAAATGCCAAACAATCAGCATTATACGTGTGTTTATGAGCGACGCAGTCTTCACACAACTACCAAACGCAGATGGCATTCGGTTTCCATCTCTATTTTAATTCGGACAAAGCGGTGTGGAAATTTATCACGGCTTTGATTGCGTTGATGGAAACGGAGTGTGATGTTACGAGCAGCCAACCACGTGGTCCACATGGTAGAGTCAGCAAAGGCGGTCAATAGAATGTTTGGCTACTCGTGGTGATAGTGCCACAGATTCAGGTGCTTCATCCACCTTGAGGCATTTGCTTTTCAAACGCTTTTAAGCTGATGTCAACGTCGATGAACAATTTAAACACATCATTATAACACCCCGGATAGGGTGTTTGTGCGCCTTGTTGAGGAGAAGAGTGAATCAGTAACGCCGTGTACGCAGTCTCTACAGGCGAATAAGATTTGTAGGTCACTATTTAGGTAACTCATAGGCTGGAATGAATGTGGATCATTTCTATTATTGCGCCATGATTTGTGCCTGTAAACAATCACTGTGTGGAAGAAAACGGTTCGATTCGATCTCCTACTGTTAGCGGCCATGGGTTTGACAGCGGAGTTGTGAGAAGCAGGAGGTAAGTGGCCTTCTAAAATATCACTCTGCCCTACACATATAATAAAGGCAGTCAATTTTATCCCTTCATAGCGATGGTTTAGCTAGCACACATTCACTCAACTCGAAGACCACACATGTATCTAAGCCATCTTCCTTAGTACGTGCAAGCTCACGAGCTGTATTTTGTAAAAAACGCAAAGGCTGGAAGATGCTGCCCATCTGAAACTTCCGCAGTAAACATAACTGCTTCGTTTTTTACAATTGAGGAAAGTCACCGAAATGCTGACCCAAGTGTAATAACATCATTCGCTTCAATTTTCGCTCTTGTTACACTGATTCGTATTTCATTTAAGCTTTGAGATACCGCTTGATAGACGACGATATTTGATGAAATAATAAACACGCACATATACTCATACGCGGAAAACCGAAAAATCACAACGCTTGCCCATTAGTCGCACAATGATATACTGCAGTGAGCACCAAGTTGCCACTTCATCTAGCATGGAAGATCGCGCAAAGCGCGTGCACCCAGCAGTCGACAGCGCGTCACCACATTGCTGTGGCAATTCTAATGCTTGCGTGCCTATGATGCGTGCTCTATGAGGGGCACAAGGAAGTAGGAGGTGACTTTGCACCAAATATGTGGAAAGTAGGTTCGCTGAATGTGGAGAGTGCTTTCCGGCAGGCCCTCTACATGAGCTCATCGATGTGTTAGGGGTCTGCTCACACCTATCAAGATCTGCCTTCTCGCATCCCCTGTTTGTGGCAGATGTGGACAATGCCACCACCATTATTACAGCCATTTTCGAAGTCGCCAATTCCCATGGTAAACACTAATTTGGCCAAATGCGTTGGCTGTGAGGTAGAAGCGCGTGACCAGCGCACCTACAATTCGCACCTGAAGTTGAACTTCTGACGAGCATATTTGCTTTACTTCTCCCAAGCCATCGAAGTGGAGCAGTACCAGTGAAAACTTAATCTCAACCTTACATATATCTCAAAACTCGACGTTAAACAACCGGTATAAATAGTTATACGTATGTTTTGCACGCCTCTTTCGACGTAGATGCAAAGGTCCCACTTTCGTTCTCCCAGTTTCACCTTCTAGCGCATTGTGAGAAGACGATTATTAAATACGAATAAGGTCCAAGCCTTGTCTTTGACGGTGCATGCAACCTCACTCCTGCATCTTGTAGGTAGACACATTTACGTTATTGTAAGTACAAGCATTAATGTTATGCGGTTATGGGTACATGCTTTATGAAATGAGCTAAATAGAGCTGGGTGCCTTACGCATGCTCATTGCATGGCGCTGCGCTTACAAATACAATGGCAGAGAGAGATTCCGTTGGGAAGAGTTTCGCTGGAAACAAGTGAAATGGAATGCGTTTCGTTGGCTCGGAATAGGCAGCATTTAATTGAGCGCAGCGTAGAAACAATTGGAGTAAGTTATGCACCAGTTGGTGATCTGGACAGAATGGCGAGCAAGGTCGCAAGCGAGAATGAAGGAAAACTCCTCAGTGATCAATTGTCCCCAACGCGCAATGCAAACTGGAGACAACAGGTTTTGTAGAGGGCGGTGCTGCCCTTTAGGATCGAAAGGAGGCAGAGGACAATAGAACCTCAAATTCATAATCCTGACAATTGCTGTGGTTGTGTGGATGGTGGAGTAGGATCCATGCATAATTCACTGCTAAGCAAACTGCTAGTGTTCCACACCAGTCACAATTCTCTCATCGTTTTCCCATTTGAACGGCCTTCCCCTTGTCATCACTTCCTCCACACTTTGTAACGGTCGGTGGAGATAAACCGAATTTATGCACTGGTGTTAGTGTAGATTGCCAGCTACAGTTTTTAGATAAATAAGCGTGAGATGCATACATTGACTAAATTAGTACCTTCGCAATTCCTTCCTTTCTAATAGTGAAATGTGACAAGCAATGCTCAAGTGTCCAATTATTACCATGTAAACTCCAAAACATCAAGCTGCTGAGTTATTCAGCGACTGAAGTGTTCCACGTTTGATGTATTAGGAAGGCTGCCTAGATGAGGTTCTTGTCGCAAGCGCAGTCAAAATGCAGAGCGTTGGTGCGACTACTTCACCTTGCTCTCATTCGTCGCGTAAATGTTATTGTCCCTCCGTCCTTGACAACCAGCATGGTAGACGCTAAGAATCATGAACGTGGGATCACCAGGATAAGTTGTTCAACTTCAGCTAGAGAATGTCAGATTTGGAAAATTGATGGTTGTACAATGCATGCCAAATATGATTTGTGCATCTAAAAAGCCTGCAGTGTGGCATCGAGTAGAAGAGCTACTAAGCGCACCCCAAAGGCGAAAATCAGTGAAATATTTATGTAATGACCTCACAGCCAATGAGGCGTAGACATGCGTTGGCCACAGCAGTGTGACCTACAAGAGCGAGGACACTGGCGAGAGAGGCGATGCATAGGAAGACGACGACCATCCAACCGATCAGGTAGTTGAGCAGTGATTGAGATACACGAAACGCGCTGGCTATTTATGGCGCTAAAATAATCACTAGTGTTAGAATTTGACACTACGAATTCAACTGCTCAAATAAAAGCACCTCTGAGAATGTTGTCCTCTGAGCTATTGCCCTTCAACAGGTGTTCATTAACTCTTACCAAAGGGGACGCGAAACGACATATCGTGCTGTGGTGATCATGGACTTAAGATTAGGCAGCAAAAGCACAGCCTGGCCTCATCAGGTAGATGAAATGGGTTACTGCGGATTGCATCTTCGTTCGGAAATGGCTTAGTTCTACGCTTCTGTCCTTCCTTTCTCAATGGAAAACGAGGCGTTGTGAGATTTCCTCGAGGACAGATAGAGGTATAGTACCAAATCAGGGTACACATGCTTGAAAGAAGGGAAGCAATTGAGGCTGTTGGCACGGCCCGGAAGCCAGCACAAATGGTACACACAATACGCTCAACTGAAGTGACCGTAACTGAAACCGATATCTGGGCACTCAGAGTAACTGAATGAGCCACCGTAAGTATGACAACGTCGCTTGTGTAAAAGCGCCTTTACGAGGAATTACGCGTTGCTACAAGCAATTGGAAGGTATTCTTTCTAGAACTTTAGAAGCCGGAATAGTCCTGTTCTGGGGAGTTTAAAATTGCCCTCAAAAGTATATTTATTTTACGTAGGTTTGGAGAGGGGCGTGGAAAACACAAGAATGTGTTTTCAACCTTATCAACTATCGAAACGTTTTTCCTCGACTACTCAAAATTGAGCAGTAGAGAGCTAGGCAGCCACTGCCACAATTCTAGTCATTTCAATGGGCAGACTGAAGCACTCTCATGCCTAGCTCCAGTCTTCCGTCGATGTAATTTTACTTGCCATCGTTTGCAGATGAAACGCATGCTGCATCAGTTGCTGAATTGGGTGAGTATAGCAAACGTGAATGAAGGTAAACTGAGGTGGTGAAGATTTAACTAGCTGAATTTCTCTACTAGAGAGTGCTAGTCATCTTTGAAGGAAGAAGTATGGCTTTGACTTCAAGGCACATGACTTTGCCACAAGTGACAATGCCAACTTCTACCGTAAAAAATTAACAAAAAATTGATAAGTGGGTCACTCTGCGAGGGACAATAGTTACGAAAGTGTCTGCCGAACAAAGGGGTCTATTTCAGCCGAAATGAAAAAGGCGTTTGCGTAATCAAAATGAGGGCGCTGAGAAATGGCTACAGAGTAGAATACCTTACGACGTATTCTTCTGCTAATTCACAACCAGAGATGGACAAAATTGGCAAACTTGAGAAGGGAATCAAAGCAGTGCTACTTCATGATTTTGAATAAGAGGGAGATCTGAAATGCCGGCAGGAAGCAACAGCACTCCTTACCTGTCTTGTGGGAGGGAAGCTAAGGTTGCATAATAATAAAGGAGTCATATCCCTATCTACCTTGCAGCTCATCGGCGGAACTGAGTTTGATGCCTGTGCTACCGACACGAGGAAGCCCCATTGCCATTCCTACCAAGTTGCATCAAGATGTTTAGCTGAAGCCAACTATCAAGTGGGTGAGGCAAATGCTAGATTGCACACCTATCTACACCTGATTTACCCAAGTCTGTGCACATGAATAGCTTAATTTAACTGGTAAGCATTGAGTTTAAATGGTGTACGATAAGCCGTTGGCGTTTTTGACTTTTCGGATCCAAACCCTAATGGCATATTGTGGTTAGATCGACAAAAGCTGTTCGTATTGTCAACAACCGACTTCATTAGAAACCTTACTTTAAACCTGGTAAATCGCTTGTAAATGCTCTTAACACATCTCTTTACTTTCATTCCCACGAAATCCGAACATGAATGCAAACCAACCACCATAGTAACTCTGATGCCAGCTGCAGAACAATTCGCTTTACCTCTTTATGGATGTACGCATGAATGTGGACTTAGGATTAAAATGGATGCCTGCACAACTAAGATTCTGCATAGAGGTACAGATGAATAACGCAGAAATGCACATCAAATGTGGTTTCGGAGAATGAGGAATAGACGGGTGGGTGAGAGGGGCAAGAAAAGGAGAACTGGTGTGAGGTCAAATCAGATGAGATCCGATTATGGCTTTGGGAGTGTCCGCGTAGAGGAATTGATCTACTGCACACCAAACGTAGCAGGGTGCTGGAACTACACCACTTACGGTCCACTTCACGGATATCGACCAATCATACTGGACGTGAATCAGATTAAGATCGCAGAGCTAGAAATCACTGTGCGCTTTAGACGTAACCAGAACCATGCTAAAGACAGCCATTGCTTTTAAAGTACACTCACAGAATTAGCGTTTCTGTTCTAAATATGAGCACTAAAATGCTCTCCAATTTTACCTCTCGCTGGGTTCTTTCCATTGACCAGCATCAAACAAAGGCAGCCACACGAGGGGTCAGCGTTACTCGAGTGTGGCGATCATTCCGGAACTATAGTGATTCCCGTGAATTCTTAGTTGTCTCTGATGTGCTTTGCAAAATGTGACACCTCTGCAAAGAAGGATAGGACATCAAATTAATGCTCTCGCTCACAATGAGCCAACCATAAGCTTGCTCATGGTTAAGCCCAATGGCAGGGTGGGATAAGAGGCATGTGGCAAGGGAAGAACTATTTTTCCAGATTTCTGTGCATCGAACGATTCACGTGAGGTTGGCGGCGAATGAACCGCTTTTGGATATCAAACGCAGAACTCGCTTAGTCAGCAATGCCCCATGTTGTTTGGCTTGCTTCCATCAGCAGAATTTTATTAAAGGGTAACAAGTTGCTGCACAATTCGGTGATGTTTGCACCCATTAACTGCTACAGTTAATTATAGTCGGCGTTGCAGTGAATCAATTCAGCATGTTAACCTACCTCAGTGAATGCGACTTTGAGTGCTTAGCATACATTAAGCTCAACTGCGCTCAAACACATAAATGCTGCCTACTCAAGTGCTACAATCTCCCACATTCTTAACCACATCTTTACACCCAATTTGGTGTTTGTACCATGATAAATGCAACATGCCGTAAATATGGCCACCAGGAATCAACACTGCATTCTGTTTACGCAATAAGCGGCTGTGAATAACTCTGTAAGCCGACAGAATGCTCTGCATTACAAAAGGAAAGGTAAGATTGACAAATTCGTCTTCAGTAAGCCAAATTGGCACGAACGATTTTAGTGATTCCAATTCTTCGGCAGAGAGGAGGCTCTCCTCGTTTGACGCCCCCTTTCATTGCTTGTGACTGGTGAGATCGAGGAAACTAAGTCTCGTCGTCTTCTTATTAAACGTCGTAATTTTTAGAGCCAATTTAAAACTCATTATTTGATTTATTGCAGTTCACTGCTTTGCGTGACTCGGAGGATTCCACCTAGCACTCATTCACGTAAAAGCGTACAAGAATGCCGTTTTGACAGCTCGGCACACAATTATTCCGTTAGCTTTCAGACGTGACTTTCACGGCATTCCTCCTGTTGAGTTAATCGACCAGCACCAAGCTGCCGAATTTCATTACTAGCCAACTACCGACAGCATTGTCTGTCAAGGTCTTGAAAGTTCGCTGAGTTGTTTAGTTCACTGCACAATGCCTTCTTCCACCGAACATTGAGCAATGCACCGAAGCTGATGCTATCGTTGTTAACAGGCTACCCATTGGTTTTCGTAGTTTGCAGTGCCACCTGTCACGAAATAATTACTCGCACGTCTTCGTGGCATTGCACATCTGGAAGCTGTTTCTCCCAGGCGAACCAAACAGAAATTGTGGTGATTAAGCGGAAAACAGCTGATGTTTCCTGCCTCCTTTCTCACCTCAGTGCAGTAAGTGATTAATGCCTGCAGATAGATTCATAGGTGATTCTTATACTGTGCCGACCCTCACGATGGTCAAGTGACAAAGTGCATGGGCTTGCTATGCAGAGAGAAAATATGTGTCGCTGTTTGTGATTTACCCACACAACTCAGTCATAATTAGCTCCCAACCTACGACTGGTCGAATTTCTCTAAATACCGATTGAATCACTTATCCACCGGCTACCTCTGCCTGTGAATGCAACGATGATCACACTACACGACTGCCACGTTGGAGCCAGTGTGAGTGGCTCCTACTGACCTCCTTTCTAGCATGTGATGGCGCCGTGATCTCGCATGAAGCTATGCAATCATGTCAGCCGACTCACTGCTACTGAAGACAAGTCCCTATTGATTGAAGAATTATCTCTCCATCCCCTACGGCCTCCAACTCGCATGTGGGCACAACATTTCTACTTTGCGTGCACTGACATATAGCCAGTTGATTCCACCTGAAGCGGCAAGATGGGAAGCCTTACAGTTTTCGGTTTATTTGCCCGTAGTAATTGCGGACGCAGGACCCAACTCAGATCAGCAAGGGTCTGCATATATTCACAGGTGAAGTGTACTGCGCAAATGTGTTCTGGTAAGTAGAGCTCTCGCTGCGAAAAGACCGTGTTAAGTGGAGTCTCGCCTGCTGAGACAGTTCGCGTGATTAGCTCCCTCTTGTTGCGATCTAGCAGGAGAATGTGGCACAAGGGGCTTTTCACCTAACCACATGCGCACGTGAGTGCTCAGTCCTCCCAGTTCGTTGGTGCACACACACGCGTTTCGAATGAATCGGACTCCTCTCGCTTTCTGATATTTTCACGACCATTAGTCCTTGCAATGTGTTTCGCTTAACAACTTCAATTTGTTTTGCTACGTACTAGAAGTTGGCCCCGCCTTTGTCACAGCGTGCGTTGGGCTTCTTATAGTCGAGAATGCCTCCTTCCATTCCGCACTGACCGGCACCACACAATTAAGAAATTGAGCCAGTTTATCCGATCTGTCACTGCAGGTGGATCCACCTAGCTCATCGACGCCACAAAACAATGTTCACCGATGCACACAGAGCAGGTTGAAAGCTGCAGGGAATTAGAAGAAAAAGCTCTCAATCAATGGAGGGTTTTCTTTGGTGGCATTAGATTCACCACCACGCTTGAACAACTTCGTGCAAGATCACAGCACTAATGCTTGATTGAAAGGAGGTCAGTATGAGCCACTCACACTGGCTTCAAAGCATCAGACACGTAGTGTAGTAATCGGTGCACTCAGGGGCAGTGCTGAGCGATGGATGAGTCGTTCAAGTTCTATTCACAGAATGTTGGTTGCTCACAGGTTGAAAGTCAATTGTGGGCTATGAGATACATGAGTAGATGCAAAATGGCGGCGCGAATTTCCTCTCTGAATAGTAAGTGCAACAATGTTGTCAATTAAATGTCGTGAAGATCGACGCAGGATGCGATTGCTTTCAAAACCAGCTGCTGAACTTGGTCACTTACTGGGCTGAGAAACGAAGTATCAGTCGTCCCTCACTCAACCTCTCCAATCGCCGCTTGTATTCCTTCCGAGGAATAGCCTCCAGATGCGCGGTGGCGGTAGGGTGTGCGAATGATTGTTTGTAACAGCTGGATTCGCCAGATCGTTAGGCTGTTGGGAAACCTGTTTGCAATGACGGCATCAAAGCCTTCCACTGCCAAGAATGCAAAAGGAGAATTGTAGGGTAGATTAAATGACTTGGCAATTTCCTCAAGACCTTGACATGCAAATTTTATCAGTCATTAACCAGTAATGAAGGTTGACATATTAGTATATGTAGGTAGGTTAATTAAAGAAAGAACACAAATTCATGCGTAGAAACTCACAAAAATTACGTTTTAGACAAGTCAAACATCGGGGATGTTGCTAGTTAAGCACTGACCTTCGACTCCTTTACTGATGATGGGAGCACTTGAAGTTACGAAACATGGAACCACCAGATTTTAGTTGGGCTGCTCTCAATTCGAGTAATTAAGGACAGTCACCGAGTCAATAAATGCTCTTATTTTACCATAAATTGAGCCACGTATTTATTCAGATTTTGCATTAGGATCCTGGTCTGTGATTTGCGGGTCCGATTTTGTGTGTGATTTGCTGAAATGCCTTGTATGCTGTGTTCCTGCCACGCTTCTGCTGTACCACAAGCTGGTGCACCTACACCCAGAATTCCATTGAGTGCCTGCGTGAAACGGCTGAATTTCAACCACACTAAATTTGTCACGCTTTGAGCATTTGGGGTTCGACTCCCTTCAGCAAAGCACACCCTGGCTAATTAAACCTCCAGAGTATGGCTGCACGGCAAATTTCGCCTGGTCAGTGAGGCAGACATTGTATAGCAATGCACTTGTATTCTAACAAGCCCAATGTAACAGGACGATTAGACTCAGTCAGCATGACAAGCTGAGCCAAGTCTCCTATGTCGCCATCAATCTGCGAAATGATGTGGGTAGAAGCATTGTGTGGTCCAAGTTTGGGAGTTGGTTGAAAGATTCCATTCAGCCATTTTAGGTGAATCCAATCAGTCTGATGTCAGTGCATGGCAAATCTTAATTTTGTATGCACACGTAAATGGAAAGCTGTAAGAAATTGTGAAGTAGTTCTTCAATCAATGGGGACTTCTCCTCAGTAGCAGTGTGTTGACCGAGAGGCTTGAATAACCTCACGCAGAATCTCAGTGCAATCACATGCTGGAAAGGAGGTCAGCAAGAGCCATTTACACTGGCTCCAACGAGGCAGACTCGTTGTGGGGTGACAGCCAACATCACAGTCAGAAAGATGTGTGAGGGCACACGCCTTTCAGTGCGAAATGCCTAACTGCGAGAATCGGGATCGGCGATTCTGCTCTTAGGCTTTGGGTTGAATGGGTTCTAAAGGAGGGCTGTCTGAGTAGAAAGGCATCTCATATTCGACGGATCAGAATAAAGGGGAGCCATCACGCTGTGCTTGCATCCATCCACGCATTGGTTGACTGCAGTGGCGACTCAATGGCCGGCACTGATGCGGCACGTGCTAGTCCCAACTGCATCACCAATGAAATGTGATGGGCAAACCAAGCGTGGAACTTGACATACGTATGAAATTGTGCCCAAATTTGAAGAGTAAAATATAGAAGATTTGCAGTGGATTCCGTTTGCGATTTCAAAGCTTAATCATTTCCATTGATGCATCTCAACAATGTCGCTGCTTCGCCTCGTGACGTGCAAGTCGATGGCTGATGTGCTTTTGCTGACAGTTCCTCAGATGTCTGTTTTCCACTGCCTCAGCCTTTCTAAACTTCCCGTCAGTGCTGGTGCAGCGTATCAACGTAAATTACACTTTGTCCCGTTTTGCTACCGACAGGGAGAATTTGATTAGTCTACCGTAGATTGGCATCTGCACAGCCAGTTTCAAATTACACTACAAAAGGTGAACAGCATGGCTAACTTGGAGCTTACAATCACTGTGCAATCGGCACGTAGAATGACGAACTAATGCAGGCTAGAACTACACTCTTGTTCAGATAGAAACTCGCTGCTCCAGGTGTGCTTAAAATGAAATGCGAATCGCTATGTAACACAACTCCTTTGTGGGCATTCATCGCTGGAAATGAGGAGGCTTTAAAGCAACCGCAGACGATAAGTGGCACATTAACATCCACTGTGTCCCCTCGTTCCTTTTTTCTTTGCTGTGCATTGGGTTGCAAGAGAGGAATCGAGGTGTGCTTAACTGGGATTTTGAATAGATCTCCCTGACATAGCAATGTGGAGAAATCCACGCCGCTCTTGCACCTGACCCGGCTCCACTCCATCCCCATTTACTTAACACGATTGCGTCTGCGCGATCGTGAGAAACATCCTAAAACTGCAGATTTTCCTTCGCTTCAGAATGCTGTTGTGTTAATGGGGTTTGGAAGCAAACTTGGAGAATGACTGTCAGTAGAGCACAAAATATTTTATGTTGGAGTATGCTTGCTTGGTGCTGCCAATCGGATTAGAATACATCAGCTTGTCCGTATAAATGTCCCTGAGTGATTTATTTACTGCACCAAGTAAGAAGTCGTCATGTTTGCATATTCTCCTTTGGAGGACTAGTTGCTGAGGCGGAGCCATGCTGAGTGCTAGGCCTCGTGCACAAACGCCTTAGCCAAATTCGTCGCAAAGGACCATCACTTTATCTCCTTAAGTTAAGTAGTCTTCTAAACGCGAGCACAAAACGCACAAACAATCCGTCTCTCTAAACTTACATTAAAATACATAAATTGCATGCGACATGCGCATGACGGATCCAACTGCTGGTTTCGCTTTATACAGAAATGCATCAGGTGGGCACTCCAACATTTACTGACGTATTCGAGTGTTCGGCCAGACCTGTGGCTCTGATTCATAGCCTAATCGCATCACCTGCTTAGCAACGTCGATTTTCTATACAGTGCACTTCCAGAAGATGTCAGTGTCGAAGGACGCCCCGACCACAAGCGAAAACGTGGAGTGGCATGAACGCCAATCTGGGCTCTTATGGTGTAAACGTACATTTCATTTCACTCAACTCGCCTCTAAGCGCTTATTGATGATTGTAAGCGTGGGAGTTGATGGTGAAATTACTCACGCGATCCATCGCGCCTCCCACGTGCTGCATGTAACCACAAGTGGGTTTGTAGGTCAATATCAAGATGCCTCATTGGCTGGTGTGACTATGGATAATTGCTATAAAGGCGCCATGAGTGGTGAGTGAAAACATTCACGATGTTGGGGATGATTTTCAAGTTCTGCCTGATCTCATTGGCGATCTGCGTTGTGGCCGAAAACTGCATTGCAGTGAAGGGTGAGTTGCCTTCCAACGCCTGACTCTGTTGAGCGAACGCCAGTTGGTATTTGATAAGCATGAATGCTTAGTTCATTGGAAACTTTGATGTAGGCACTCTCATTCAAAAGCATTAATTATCTTAATGGCCTGCAATGGTTGGATGCAATTTTTGCTACGATATGCTAGAGAGCAATAAGCGAAGGGAGAGTCGAGCTGAGGCTCGCTGGTGTTGCTCACAAATGCCACTGGGTAGTTAGGAACAAACCACCTTCACCCACTTGTGGCTGCAACACATGCCATTAGTCCGCATCAAGAGATGATATTGACTCATCCACACTAATAATCTGTGATTGCAACACGAAGAAGATCATCCACTGACCAACGCTTTCAGCGGTACATGCTAATTATGTTTTGTATTCAGAAGACAAACTTAGTGTAGTGCACATCCTCTACACTCTGCCATTGCCTTCTTGAAGTTAGCAGTACGTGTTCCTTGGTATCTCGGTGGAGTTGAACACAATGCTCAAACAAGTTTACTACAACTCAGCTCTCTTGCTTCGTTATAGAGTTCAAGGTGGATGTGGCAGACACAGAAATGGTTTCGCTCCCGAAACACTTCTATTGGGGCTACGTGGATCCTGAGTCCATAGAGTTGCTTTGGGAAGTTGAAGAGCTGGGTGAATGCTACGCAGACAGAATTCAAATGACTGCAGTAACAGATGCCCCCTTCCCCTTAGTAAGGATGGAAAGTGCACAATTCTCACGTGGCGGACTCACCCTTGGTGATCTGCAGCCTAACACCACCTACAATGTGACAGTGGAAGCACTGCGTGGCACAGACACCATTTTCAACTGCACCCAGGTGGTCATAACACCACCCGATGGTAAGTCAGTATCTGCGATTCCGACGTGCACTCCATACTGCCATCAACCGTAACATTTCCTGCATCACAACACTGAAGTCTGTCCTATTTTCCGTAACCTCACTTGGCAATCATGTGCTGTGCAGCACATTTGGCATTAAACTTACGTGATTGTCTCACGCAATAGCACTAATTGTCGTCTTGTTTACCTAGAACAAGAAGAAGACGATTTTGCAACCGACAAACCTCTTGCAACCATTGAGTAAGTCAGTGCAAATGATTAGCTGTTGAAGCTTTGTGGAACATCGAGGCTAGGACAGGCAACTGCAAACCAATCTTTTCTGTTGCAGGCTCCTATGATTCAAGGAATGCACAAGTGGCCAGTCATCTCAGCCTTCTCATAAGTAATGGAGAATTGTTAACACCCGATACACTTAGATGTACTTGCTTTAGTCTTTTCATCCTGCTTCAGTCGCAAAACCATTGTGTTCCACTGGCACACTTTGAAAAGAGTACTCTCAGTCCCTCCATGCAAGTTTATTTTTCATAACACTGGGAACCTGACTCATGCTGGCTTACTTAGTGCATGAATATTTGGTTGCACTGTACGTTGGACACGAAGCTGGGGCATTTCTGCTAAGGTTAGCAAAGCGAATGGGCCAGTTTCAAATATTTGTCACTCTGAAGTGCGACGCCGAATGAAAAGACAGTGCTTTAACGCAGCAACTGAGACTTCTCCATGCTTCTCTAATGTTTCGCATCAGACTTTGGGTGATCATCCAGCATTTCATAACAGAAAGTGTTGGGTGCGTGTGCATAGCGAGCCGTCATCGGTGCAGTATATTTTGGCATGTCAGTCTGTATTTTCTTGCCGGAAATTGTCCTCATTGCTAGCCACACTGCCACTTCAGAAGTGTGCTTACGGTGCGGACTTGTTCTTACTGAACCGCAGTTGGCTTTGCTTATTCATCAGAAGTAATGGAGGATAAGATGATGAATGCGGGTGTTTGTGGGATCCAGCCAGTCACTAATCACACAAGTACCACTCTAGGCAACCCACTGCCAAGGAGGTGCATTTAAGAGAAGTAGTGTTTGGCGTTGGTCTGCCTTTGTTAAAGTTGCCATTGTCGCCAATCGCATGTTACGCGTATAAGCGAACTCATCCCGACGTCTTTGTTTGTCACTGCACCATTAGCCCAGTAGTGGGCTAGATTAAATTGATGAGGTTGAGGAATTTGCAGTGAAGCCAAATGGTGCATGCTGACTGCCGCCAAAGTGTGTGGACTTGCAGTCATTTTTAGTCAGTACCTGCTCTCATTTTCAGACTAAAACCTAGTGTCATGGTAGGGGGAAGAAAAGGGATGCAAGGGGACTATTTGCAAACAAACTTGTGGCATGGCAATTGCCGCTGCTTTAGTAAGTGTGGCTAGACAGCATGTTCAGATAGTGTCCTGCGTTTTGTATTGCCTGTGAAAGCCATTCTGACTCAACGCTAATTAAATAGTCGCAGCAAAAGGATTCGTTTTACCTTCCAAGCGCATTTGTTTGTTTGTCATGCCCGCTCATCCCTTCTTCGAACATTTGCGGTTTCGATTAGTGGGTTCAGCATCTATTACAATTACTCGCACAAGGAAAAACCGCAATCTGCGAAACAGGGCAAAATAAGTAGGCGAATGCCCTTAGGTGAATACTTGGGTGAAGATTTGCATTAGGCTATCCCGCAGGATTGCCACTTTGTCAAGTGCATATAAATATTTGTTTCAATGATCCTACCACTACTCGTTTGGTGGGGCAATGACGATGTCTCACAGAAGGCTGAGCCTTTAGCTCACACTTGTTATCTTTACCTGTTACAAAGCTAAATGTCATGGAATGCTTATTGGCACAGCGTGACAATGTTACTTGCTCGCGAGCCTCTATCTTGTAATGAGGCTGAGTGGACCCGGGTCATGTTAACTCCCCTAACTTCTTGCTTAACTCACTGCATTAACCATTCAAGATTATACCTAGAAACAAAAGCAATTCTTGACCCACTTCGCTCTCCCAAGCGCAAAACTGATGATATTGACAAGGTCTACTGTACGAAGCAGAAATCAGAATGACTGTTCTTGCAATCACGTATGACTCAAGGTTGAAAGCGCTTATTGTCAATTCAGTCTCATAGAACGTTAAAGTTTCGTGTAACTTCGAGAAATTTCGGATATAGCATTTAACTTTTCCCCAGTGTGTGCATTTTACTTGCAAACGAGTGTCAGACAAACCTGCCGCGGCACAAATCTGACTACTTCGCTGGAATGAGGCAGTGAAGCAGTTTGTTTGCATCTATCCGAACCTGAGAACTGTTAAAAAGACCCAGCAAACATGCAGTTCATTCGCACTATCAAATTGTGAAAATTGAAAATGCGTTGATAGCTATCTGTTGAGGCAGTTTGAACTCCAGCTAGAAAACACCGAACAATAACAATAGAATCTTCATTCTAACCTGCACGCGAACTTAACCTTAAGTAACACAGGGACCTTGTAGTCTTCCTCTAATCGAGTTACCTACTGACACTAAACTGTCAACCTTCATTACTGCCCAATTACTGAGAAGATTTATTTATCCAAGGTCTTAAGGAAATTGCCAAGTCACTCAAATTACTCTGTAATTTCCAGTTTTTGCATTCTTGGCAATGGGAGGCTTTGATGCCGTCATTGCGAACAGGTTTCCCAACAGCCTAACGATCTGGCAAATTCAGCTGTTACAAACAATCATTCGCACACCCTACCGCCACCGCGCATCTGGAGGCTATTCCTCGGAAGCAATACAAGCGGCGATTGGAGAGGTTGAGTGAGGGACGACTGATACTTCGTTTCTCAGCCCAGTAAGTGACCAAGTTCAGCAGCTGGTTTTGAAAGCAATCGCATCCTGCGTCGATCTTCACGACATTTAATTGACAACATTGTTGCACTTACTATTCAGAGAGGAAATTCGCGCCGCCATTTTGCATCTACTCATGTATCTCATAGCCCACAATTGACTTTCAACCTGTGAGCAACCAACATTCTGTGAATAGAACTTGAACGACTCATCCATCGCTCAGCACTGCCCCTGAGTGCACC
This sequence comes from Taenia multiceps, assembly GCA_001923025.3. Lineage (NCBI taxonomy): Eukaryota > Metazoa > Platyhelminthes > Cestoda > Cyclophyllidea > Taeniidae > Taenia > Taenia multiceps. The sequence goes on from CM010315.2 coordinate 14,723,895, forward strand.
GATTACTACACTACGTGTCTGATGCTTTGAAGCCAGTGTGAGTGGCTCATACTGACCTCCTTTCAATCAAGCATTAGTGCTGTGATCTTGCACGAAGTTGTTCAAGCGTGGTGGTGAATCTAATGCCACCAAAGAAAACCCTCCATTGATTGAGAGCTTTTTCTTCTAATTCCCTGCAGCTTTCAACCTGCTCTGTGTGCATCGGTGAACATTGTTTTGTGGCGTCGATGAGCTAGGTGGATCCACCTGCAGTGACAGATCGGATAAACTGGCTCAATTTCTTAATTGTGTGGTGCCGGTCAGTGCGGAATGGAAGGAGGCATTCTCGACTATAAGAAGCCCAACGCACGCTGTGACAAAGGCGGGGCCAACTTCTAGTACGTAGCAAAACAAATTGAAGTTGTTAAGCGAAACACATTGCAAGGACTAATGGTCGTGAAAATATCAGAAAGCGAGAGGAGTCCGATTCATTCGAAACGCGTGTGTGTGCACCAACGAACTGGGAGGACTGAGCACTCACGTGCGCATGTGGTTAGGTGAAAAGCCCCTTGTGCCACATTCTCCTGCTAGATCGCAACAAGAGGGAGCTAATCACGCGAACTGTCTCAGCAGGCGAGACTCCACTTAACACGGTCTTTTCGCAGCGAGAGCTCTACTTACCAGAACACATTTGCGCAGTACACTTCACCTGTGAATATATGCAGACCCTTGCTGATCTGAGTTGGGTCCTGCGTCCGCAATTACTACGGGCAAATAAACCGAAAACTGTAAGGCTTCCCATCTTGCCGCTTCAGGTGGAATCAACTGGCTATATGTCAGTGCACGCAAAGTAGAAATGTTGTGCCCACATGCGAGTTGGAGGCCGTAGGGGATGGAGAGATAATTCTTCAATCAATAGGGACTTGTCTTCAGTAGCAGTGAGTCGGCTGACATGATTGCATAGCTTCATGCGAGATCACGGCGCCATCACATGCTAGAAAGGAGGTCAGTAGGAGCCACTCACACTGGCTCCAACGTGGCAGTCGTGTAGTGTGATCATCGTTGCATTCACAGGCAGAGGTAGCCGGTGGATAAGTGATTCAATCGGTATTTAGAGAAATTCGACCAGTCGTAGGTTGGGAGCTAATTATGACTGAGTTGTGTGGGTAAATCACAAACAGCGACACATATTTTCTCTCTGCATAGCAAGCCCATGCACTTTGTCACTTGACCATCGTGAGGGTCGGCACAGTATAAGAATCACCTATGAATCTATCTGCAGGCATTAATCACTTACTGCACTGAGGTGAGAAAGGAGGCAGGAAACATCAGCTGTTTTCCGCTTAATCACCACAATTTCTGTTTGGTTCGCCTGGGAGAAACAGCTTCCAGATGTGCAATGCCACGAAGACGTGCGAGTAATTATTTCGTGACAGGTGGCACTGCAAACTACGAAAACCAATGGGTAGCCTGTTAACAACGATAGCATCAGCTTCGGTGCATTGCTCAATGTTCGGTGGAAGAAGGCATTGTGCAGTGAACTAAACAACTCAGCGAACTTTCAAGACCTTGACAGACAATGCTGTCGGTAGTTGGCTAGTAATGAAATTCGGCAGCTTGGTGCTGGTCGATTAACTCAACAGGAGGAATGCCGTGAAAGTCACGTCTGAAAGCTAACGGAATAATTGTGTGCCGAGCTGTCAAAACGGCATTCTTGTACGCTTTTAAGTGAATGAGTGCTAGGTGGAATCCTCCGAGTCACGCAAAGCAGTAAACTGCAATAAATCAAATAATTAGTTTTAAATTCGCCCCCAAAATTACGACGTTGAATAAAAAGATGACGAGACTTAGTCGCCTTAACCTTCGCCAGTAGCAAGCAATGAAAGGCGGAGTCAAACGAGGAGAGCTCCGAGTCTGCAGAACGATCTGAATTACCCAAAGTGTTCTTACCAATTTTAGCCTACTGAAGAGGAATTTGTTAACCTTACCCTTCCCTTCTTTCTACCTGCAATTTTTAGCAGCTTGTATAAATCCACAATGCATTCTCTTGCAAATGTGCACTATTACTTACAACAAAACAGCAATGGTACTCTATCAAATAAATTAAAACCTGAGATAGAATGCTGTGCATACTTCGAAGGCAGTCGCAATATTTGGCCTCCTTAACACAAATTGATTTCAACACATTCAACTCACTTCAGTGCCATCACATTGGATGCTGCATTGGCGCAGTCCATCCAAATAGTGTCGAGTAAACACAATTTTGACCAGCAATACGGAACCCAGAGTTCCGTCTAAACACGCCAAGTGTGTCTTCATAAAGCGAAACCGACTAGCTTGTGTCGTCCGAATCGCGATCTCCAACCGTGTAGACAATCGTGTTGAGTCAATCTCATCGACGCCATATAGATTATTCATCACTTGCAATAAGGAGTTGGAAAGAGCAGTGTGCTACAAACTACTTAGTGTACTTTCGTTCAAAACCACCAACTGATCCCCGCTCTGCTGTCCTTCCTTGTGCCGACCTCGGAAAAATCAAAGCAAAATTGTATCTAAAAATAGTGGCCAGTTTTGTGCAAATCGACTTCAGCATTCAGCTTTGCCATGCTCGCATGCAGAAGGGCACTGAAATTGAGCAACTAAAGAGGTAGACCTTAATGATGAATTTAACTGTGGGGTTGGAGCACTAGGGCTGACAATCGTGACACGCCTTGCCTCAGCAGCCTCTGTTCCGAAGAGCAAAACATGCCAATACCGGCTTTCTACGTGGTATAGTCACATAAATATTTGGGGCCAATTCTATCTCGAATATACAAATATATCCCAACCAAATTGACTGCACTGAACAAGCGCTCTTTGGCATAACACATTTTGCACTCCACCGTCACCCATTCCTTGAGGTTTGTTTTTACTTCCCACAAGCACTACAACATTCTCCACCAAAGAAATAAATCAAAGCGAAAAAATGCTAAGGTCACGCTCACGCAATCATGTTAAGCAGCATGTACGAGTCCACGAGCAGTCTGGATTCCTCCAAATGGCTATCCCGAAAGGCCCATTCAACATTACTCAGGAGCATTGAAATGGGACCACTATTATTGTCGAAGGTTATTTCGAGGCCACCTCGTTTCCAGCATTGAAATTACACACCGCAGAAGTGCGGTATAACGATTTGCAACCCACTTGATGCAAATTGTGTCTCATTAACCTCGCTTTCCACAACTGACTCTTCAGTTGGTGCTAGCTTAAAACTGGCCTTTGGCTCACATCAACCTGAAAACCGGTTGCACTGAACCATATCAGCCATTTGCTTCTAGCCGCACCAGTTACCATTAGAATGAGAGCTGAAAATGTGTCGTTCATCGGTCATTTTCGGGTGGATTGATCGAGTTCTACCCCTCAGTAGCAAAAGGGATCAAAACACGATGTGCCTTGACACATTGGAGCAGCATTGACATGCGGCTTAAGGAGAGTTATGCAGTGGGTGACTAGTAAATTACTAATTGCCAGCGAGGACACATTCGCATTCTGCTTGCACATCGCCTTAAAGAGCGGCGACAGTGCTGGGTTGGATCAGTGGAAATGATTTGGTTCAAGGTTGAGGTTCGGGTCCACTGCAAAACTCTCCGTGTTTCTTCGTTTCTTATTTAGCCACTGGAGTTTCTATTCACTATTTTATGGTCTTGCCCAGCTCCAAGCTCGGTTACCATTAGTAATGCAGGTGAAGTCAAGCACGTGTCTCCACAGTGTCATTCATTGGTTCGTTACTTCATTCAATCAATTTATGCGTAGCTGCAAGCACAGGGTGGTAGAACTCCCCTTCTTTTTCCTTCATCGACCAAATGGCGCTGTCCGAGTCCACGCCTCAGCCTTTGGGGCGCGTAAATGCTCAAGTGCAAGAGCATCACTCCCGGTCTCCAACAGTGCTACAAATTGTTTCCAGCATCCCAGTTACGAATTTTGTAGTGGGGCGCATTATTCGGCACATATCTTTCTTGCTGTGACAGTAATGACAAATTCACAGTGTGACTGCTGCGTTGCAGCCAGTGTGAGTGGCTCAGTTTGACTTCATTTCTAGCATGTGATTGTGCTTTGCTCTTGCGCGAAGTCATTCAAGCATAGCAGTCAACTTTCTGCCACCGAGGAGAATCACTTTATTGATTATAGAATCTTTTCGCATGAAGTTTCCACAGCTCTAATTCAGCGCATCTCAGCGACCCAATTTTGTCGCCTCGATATTTTAGTCACGTTTGTATACCTGTGCATTGCTTCAACATGCGGTGGAAGGATTTGTGAGAGCAGAGTCTCTCCAGCATCTCAGGTGAAGTGTATGGTAGTTAAGGGCCTTGTGAGGTTCAATATTCGAGGCTGCCTCTTGCTGTGGTCTTGCGGAAGAATGTGCCAAGACGAATCCCTCCCAATGGGCACGGCTATAGACTTTTGCAAACGCTTTATGCAGTTCGGTTCCAATAGACTCCACTCCACGCCAGACGCAACGCACTTTGTCTACACCCATGCTTTCTTATCCTAGCAGAGAATTTCGTCCAACACGTAAGCGCCATGCTTTGCTGGATCAAGTGTGGCAGCAATGTCTGTCACAGGTCCGCACGCCTTGAAGTTGGACTGATGTAATTTCTGTGAGTAAGATCCTTAGCCAGCCGAATCACCAGCACGTTGATTTGCCCTTTATTCATGCTGATGCATATGTGTTTCTTTAGTGAACATAAGTAAGCAAAACTGCATTGATGGCAATCAGAATGCTGGGAATTGATGTTGCAGCGTCCACTCAATGAAACGACTACAATGACCAGCTTACTGGCATAAACCTCGGTAGCCACCAATCTGACGGACAGAAATTCACTTTCCTTTATAATCTTTGCTTTTCACAAGGCTACTCCATGATGTCATTTGATTGAGATGCTTTAGCTTCTCCGCGTGCCCACCATGTGCCATTTGGAATTCCAATACTCGGCTTACATGTAAATGGATGTTACTTTTCTTTGACTCGTGCGAAGATGACTAGGCTTGTTAACCGCAGGTTGGAAGGTCAGACTAGACACTACCCCAGTCTAAGCTAGCAGCGTATTTCGCACTTCCTGGCAAGTGTTTAAACACGTTTAGTAAGTTTCTCCTTTCAGGAAAACGCCTCCTAACCTTGAAGGCGAATGCCTGCGATGAAGTCACGCAAGGTCCACGATGAGGGTGATATAAAAGCACTCGTTTCTTTCGTTCATCAATGCACAGACAATTTAAGTTTAGGCAGCCAAACAAACCTTAATGTAGGGTTTTGTGGAAAGGTGAAACTCACTCAACTCTTCGTCACACTGCGGCAACGTATAACTGAGACGTTCGCAGGTCACACTGTGTCGACGCAAGCAGCAAAAACGGCAGAATTCATGCCCTACCGAAAGCCATCAGCACAATCGTGGACATGTTTGTCTAGCTCATGGTATACGATTGCGAACCATACAAGTGCTACTCACAGTAGCTAGTTCACTTCTGCAGACAGTCAATCCGAGCGTTGTGTGCAAGATTCTGTGCTTCATAAATCCATCTCGATGATGCAACTGTCAAAGTCGAATGCAAGATCGACCTCACAACACGTCACATCCTTCGTTCATCGCTTGATTGCAGTAGTCGCGAACATCTTTCGCCACCGTTTGACGTGGTAGTTTAACCCGAAGTCGCAAAGTCAAAAGTGATTCAACGTAGCATTTGTTATTCGCTGGCCAGACAGTCAAGTGAATGCAGAGCAACTCCATCAGACTGTTGCAGACCCTAACTGATCCCTTGATGAAATGGGTTTTCTGAAGTGGTACTTGTCCAAACGGTGTCGCAGTAGATCGTGCAAACTCGCAAGCCTATAGTTGCATTCCGCCAACTCCAAAAGATATTTGGTGTTAGGCACGACCCGACAGGAACGTGGCCACCCCGAACCCACTATCTTGCATCCACGGTGCATGTTGAAGTGGGAACGGCTCTCATGATCGCGGTGCATGCCAGTGTTGTTCACTGTGCACGCAGAGCAGTGTTGATGGAGCATGAAGGAATGCACGCTGCCTTGTCAAAGTACACATCTCCCAGTTTGTTTTACTAATCAAAGTGCTACTTTTTATTGATGCACCCTCATCCATTCCATTAGCTTCCCCCAAAATACTGCTAGCCTCCTTTTCCAATGAGCATGGCAACCAGACTGCATGCCGTAAGTGACCAAGCTTAGGCAATGGGCGCGTTGCTGCGGAAGAGGTGGGCTAGCATGAAGGGCTTGGAAGTAATCTGCATGAAACATCGGACTCTGCTAACAAATAAGACCAGTTGAAGCTTAGCAGTTTGGTGGTTGAAGCACAAACGAAAGGGGAGTACCAAATCCAAGAGGTCACATTACTGTTGGGCAGACACAAAAGAATGGCGAGTGACGCAGCTCCTACTTCACAGAGACCCGAAATGAAAGGGGTTGTTTCGGTGGTGGCAAGTTAGGAGTTATGATACTCCACATTGGTGAATGATTTGCTCGACAATTTAGGCAAGAACTGCTGACGTGTAGGCGAAGAAAACGGGTGGGGTCTTGACAAGTGAGGTAGATCCACTACCTGCAGTGCGCCTATCAGTCGACCATAATCAAAATAATCATGCTGGTAATGGCAAGGGGCAATGCATGTGTGCAACCCAACTCAATGAGTTTTTGCAACAAGCATCAGAGGTTGCCAACCGACAATGAAATATGCTTGTGCATTTATGTTTTGATGCAGCAAACGCGGTGGAGGACAAACATGAGTGCTTGCACATCCGAGTGAAAAGCGCTGACTCACCAGCAGAAGTGTTGTCATACTTTCGTGATTCCAACGACTGAGTTATTGCATTTGCTCAGCAGAGATTTGCATGCCTCGACGGACATGGGATTGCCATGCACGAACACAGGCATGAGTTTGCTGGTGGAAGCGTTCAGCATTGTGCTGTGCAATGAGAAATGCTGGATTTCCCAAAGTTTGTCTGTGGAGTCACTCTGCACGAGAAACTGGCCTTAGTATTTCGCACGCAAGTTGTCGCGTCCACGCGCACGACTAAAGGGATGCACAAATTCATGGATAAGTTGGAGGTGCTTGCATTTGAATCGCATCCCGTCTCGGATGTTAAGTGGGTTATAAATCAATTCGGTTATCAATGAGTGAGGTAGAGGCAACACATCAATGACCAGGCTGCAGGATTTGCCCCTTTCATGGATACGTGCTGGCTTGCAGAGAATCAAGTGTAATTGCGGATGCTGTGCTGTCTCTGGGGAAGAAACTTGCTGGAGCACCACCCGAACTAGCAGGAAGATAGGTCATATGGCAGGGTTCGAGGATCCCATTTGGGTAGTTGGGCTCAACACAACGAAGTTTAATTTGCGTCCATGATACACTTCTTCCTCTGGGTGGTAGCATACACGCTGGAGGCATGAGTGATAAAAGTATTTAGCGCAGGCCAAATTCAACTGCACCGTCAACTCGCAACAAGATGAGTGCTGGCAGTTGTACCGCAATATTCGGCACTGAGTGAGAACAGCATCCGCCAATAACGTAAGTACCTACTTCATCGTGGTGGTAGAGGTCTCGACGCATACGCGCAAGGAACTGCAATGAGCACAACCCCAAGAGCACTTACCAGTCGATTGTGTTCCAAATAAAGCTCGATAAGTAAGAACAGCGCTCCCAAGTCTAGAGGCTACTACGCCCGTTGCGCGTAATGTGTCGCGGTACAGTTGACCAATAATGACTTATCTGTCGCCAGTAAAGGGGTGGTGCTCCTAGCGAGCCACATTCTGCCCAAGTTTTGTCGAAGGCCTGGTAACCGTATTTTATCAATTCGCATCACCCTACACCGAACCCCAGCACGGTTGACCACTTGGTAGTGATATCTGCTAAGCGGCTATAAAATTGCGGGCAATCAGGCACTATGGTTTGTTCGTCCTACTGTCAGCAACGAAACCGGTGCTAACAGTGCGTGCAGAGAGATTCAATGTCTTTCTTCCGATGAGGCCAGCCTCGCTACTTATAAATGCGGCTCTTGAAGCCAATATTCCTTTTTAAGCATTTGCTCCACGTAGTATTGCCAAAGGAACCAAAGTGCATTGTGGCGATGCACGGAGCAAAAGTAGTGGCAGATGAAGGAGTAGCCTGGATCAGTTATCAATAAGCAGCTACAACTCCACGAGACGGTATAATGCACTGCGTCAGTGAGGGACTAGCCCATGAGGCAAGGACCAAAGCCAATACCTGCCAGTGTTGATGGATGATGAGTGTGGGAATAGAAGGTTGTTGCAGTGAGAATGGGGTACTACAAGGATCATCCCTGTTTAACTGGCCTCTTGCTTCCTCCCGCTTTGACTACAAAACGGCCCTCTAACACCTACGTCGACCTCATCGAAAGAAAGACATCAAATCCTTGGATAAATCGTCGCTCCTAATCTTATACCAATCGCTCATTGAGGAATGTTATTAATGTTAGTGACTACATCCACGTGACCTGCTATGGGAAAGCAGCACAGCTTGATTGCTTGTGCTATGATCGTTGGCTTATGCATCAGCACTATCAGTACCCTCGCTTGTCTAGTGCCCGCCGCTGTGCTCAACGCCTGCATTCTCTTCATCGTATGCATGTTTTGCCCATCTTCTCTCCTTCTTCAATCCGGCGGTTTTGGCTGTCTCAACAGCCCATCCACCTAAGAAGGAAAGCTGGCACGAAGGAGTACCTCCGGCATTTGGAGATCCTTTAAAAACTGGTGCTTGTTGCTTGCTGCCTACATCTCCGATACAGCTGTCGTGCTGCATGCTTCAGCCCAAATTTAAGCTGCAGCATCGTTTTGTTTCACTTTCGTGACTCATGTGCGTGGCGCTCATGCGACGAGAATGCAGGTTGTCTACGAGTTTCATGGTGGCTTCATCAGCGGCCCTGAACCCACTTCTTCATTGGTAAGGGAAAAGTGAACAAGTGCATTAATATCATTGATGATGTTAAATTGCTTGGAATGCACACACTAGAATGAATTGCACTGACCTCCAACCACACCAATACAGTCATTTCGGGTGACTTGGATGGTGGCAACGAATTGCCGAATGATTGCACTTGCTAACAGGAAGGCGAAGTTGACACTTCGGAAGACCTCAATCACAAATGACAACAAACTGCCTGCCATGGCAGAGAAATACGGGATGCTCTATGACGCAGTGCACATTCTCTTCATACGACTTTTCCTTCAGACGTGCTCATTGGATTCGTCAGTGGGCAAGTGAATTCGAATCACATCCACTCGATTTACGACTCTCTTGCTTAATCATCAGTCTACCTGCTGATGTGGGTTCGTCATTTCACAGACTTGTGCCGACGATTGACACCTTCAAATGGCGGCAAAGTGAGATGTATGGTAAGCTCATGTCAAAGCGCCTTTGCTTTAATCTCTCCTCACACACGTTGGTAAGCTCTGGCGGAACAATCGCTTTGTGATGGGTGCTGGGGTTGGGTTTTGCTTAAACTACTGAGAAGCCTGCGACTCTGTTATCGGCACATTTGCTACGAGCATCCGAGAGAATCTCACCGCTCGGTATTAACATTGCTGGGACAAAAAGGAGAGAGGGTGTAATGGAGGCAGCACAACCACGATTCTGCCTCATCCCTCTCCCTCACACAGATATCGTATTCATAGTCAAGCGCCTGAAATCCCAAATTCTCCTCCTATATCCCGAACTGACTGACAAACTACAGCCGGGAGGATTAGCTGTTAAACCTCCAACACATCAACTTACCCTGCTCTATGCCCGCTTTACTCACCCACGCCAACAACTGCTATTCGCATAAATTTTTCTGCAAATGGGAGCAGGTAAAACCAAATCGGCAAAAAACTTGATGCTTCTATTTATTGAAAAGACCAAAACGCGGTAGCGGCTGCTCGGCTACTACTGCTCGCCCCCAAGTGGACGTTGCAATGCATCTTAGTCACAGAGAAGATTAAAACTATTTCTCACGTTTGCTGCACCCTTCTTCATAGCCTACGTGAGGTAAACCCACACTTGAGAGCATGTTTGAGCATTTTAAGCGCAACCGCTCAATTCGGAAAGGAACTACTTAGGCTTTGATAGTACTGCAAGAAGCACGATTCACCTAAGTGGATCAACATGTAATTTCACGATGCGTGGTCACATGATTTCACTTATTAACACACTCACATAATTATTCACACGGATACTTCTACACAAGCAAGCTTTGTCAATTTTCTGATGGCTCACGGCAATGCTTCGGTAATTTTGCTGTCGGTAACGGTTGCAGTCTCATTGGCGGCCATGCTGACTTTGCATAATGGGCCAAACAGTGGGCGTGCCAACAGATCCGAGCGCTTTCGCTCCGCTCAATACGCATATTCCACCCACGTATTTCAACTATTCGTGTTCTAAGAAGCCTTGAGACGCTGCGTTGTTGACAGCAATTGGCGAACTCCAATGTGGGGATTTCTACTCTGGTCTGTACTGCCTGTGACAAAAGTCAGCGGTGAGAAAAGAGCAAATGCACTGGTTGAAAATTGCTGTGGCCCACTAGGAGAAGGAAAAGAGAACGCAATCCGTTTTCGGCAAGAACGCCATTAGCGTCGACAGCGACGCTAGTCGTGAAGCATCCGCGGAAGTAGTGTCTTGCAATTTCCCTATCAAACCTGCATGAAGGCGTCGCCAACACGAAGGCACGCTTAACGCTATGTCCACGGAGCTGTCTAGTCCCACACTGCCATTCGCTAATCCGCTTATAGACCGGCAATCAAAAGTCCACCAATGGGCTCATATGGTGGTTGGCAGAATCTCCTGTCTCCAAAATCAGTTCCCGAATGGGACGAAACTCCAAATCAAGTGTAATCGCTGACTATTATAAGTGATGTTGCGGTCAAGTATCTTCCAAGTGCATGGAGCCTTGATGACCAGTGGTGTTGGCTCGTGGGTATTTTCCCTCAGCAATGATTCCGTTATGATGGCTGCTGCTGCTGCTGCTGCAGGTCTACAAGGAGATCGTCGAGGACGACGCTTAGAAGAGGAGAGTGTCTCATAACACTTTAGCTGACTGCCAAGTTGCTTGCAACCATTTCATCTGGCCCTACTGTTTGTGCTATGTGAGCAGATTTTCTGTTTTACAGCTATGATCCAACTCCGAATTTGTAGCACTGTCCGCCATTTCAAAGCAACAAATATGTAGCAGGAGGTGCGTAGTTCAAAGAATGCAAAACCTTCTAACCAGCTGAATGGCGGTCGTGTTCCTATGCATAACCTCTCTCGCAACACTGTCATTAACCCCTCTCTACGTCTTGTTTTTAAAATTCCACACATAAAATTTTTGTTAACTTGTGTCACTCTGGTGCTGCCAGCATTTCTTTTACCTGACACAACAATCCATCATTCATTTTGATCGACGCACACTCTTGTTCATTCAAATTTGTGTGCGTCAGTATGGTGGTTTCACCCTTGAGCGAACATTGCACAACAACCACATTTTCCAAAACTGACACATTTCCCAGCTGCATCTAAGCCAGTCCTCCTGGTGATCTGAGGTTCATGACACTCAGCGGTTCTCATGCTGGGTGCCCAAATGGCCGAACTACCAAGCTTATGGGACCAATGAGGGCAAGGGCGACACAGTCACACTAAGGTCCACATTTCGTCCACACCTACAATTCGAACCGCATGGAGGTGGCTTTCCCAAAATGTGGAACAAGGAACACTTCACCCACTAGTCAAATTGACAAATTATCGTTACTAGTGCTACTGCAGCAAACACGCTTTCGCTTTAGCATTGGCTGGTATTTTACACTGGTGAAGAGCACACACTGATTGAGGTGTTTCATGTGCTGCAAGACATCATCAAGTGTGCGATCCAACACAGGGTACGTCATTTTATCCGCTTTCGCCAACGCTTTCTCCTGTATCTCCACGATGTCATTAGGCCGTTTATTTTGCCTGATGAGCGTGCACCTCAACTGCACTCCACACCGTTTTGTTACGTGTTCATTATGGCCCTTTCAGTGGTAACTGGAGCTGGAGGCATGCGAGTCCGATTCGCCCAAGCTGGATCTCACAAATGTGGTGCAAGCTGCGGCCATGCTGAGTTTCGCCACTCCATAGATCTTGTGCTTTCGGAAGGACAGCTGAGTGAGCTACAGTGCTACAGCAATAAGTCGTAAGCTGCGAAACCGAGGTAGCTAGGAGACTCTACTAATGGAACCACCCTTCGCCAGAGGCATCACTGGATCATCGGTGCCGTTAAGAGATCTTGCAAAAGGAGCTTTGAACGTGCCACTGTAACAGGTTTCCAATCGATGGGGCTGGCACGTGGATGGCGACATGGTAAAACGCGGATCGATTGGCGTGGAATAATGGATTTCGAGCATGCGACTACTGTGGGTGTAGGGTGAGTTGAGGAACGTTGTTGTAGAAATGTGTGCACAGACGATGCGACTACTGTGAGAGTGGGGCGGGTCATAAGTTGTGGCGTAGAATGAAGGACTTCCATAACGCGACTACTGTGTGAGTGGGGTGAGATGAGAGATGCTGTTGTAGAAATGTATACTTGGATCATGTGACTTGTGCGAATGGAGAGACAGACGTTGGTGCAGCCTAATGGATTTCCATCAAGTGACCGCAGTGGGAATAAGGTGAATCGAGAAATGGTGCTGTAGAAATGTATGTCTTGATGATCTGACTTCTGTGCGGGTGGGGATTTACTCCCAGGCAATTTTGGGGGGAGGGGAATTCGAAGTCGTTCATTAATTGGCGTAGCACTTCTAGCCATCTATTCGAAGAGAGCGGTGTTAGCACCTCTGAACCTTCGAACCAATCATGAAATGCAACCCACTGACGACTAAGACAGGACGAGTTTGTCCCTTTGTCAAGCACACCACCATCTGCCGCGGCGTTCAGATAAGGCCATTGATCATGTGGACATGCAGGTGCTCAAATTTGAAGGCTAAGTAGATGCAGACTATTCACGGTGCTCGTTTGCCCTTCCCCTAAAGCAGCCGCATAAAGAGTTGCAGCATTTCATGTATGGGCAAGAGGGTAGCATTGAGAAGCCAATGCTCCTAACGGGCAACGGTGTGGATTGCTGAGTGCTGAGAGCGGTCGACTTTGATATAGTAGCGGGGCAGGTGCTGAGAAGCATGGCTTTTGTTTGAAGGTCTCTGTTGGGTGCAGAGGAGCTGCGTCGGAATTTAAGGCAAATCACAGGAAAGCAACTACTAGAGACTCTGTTACCTATATCAGTGGAACGAAAGTTGAGCGACTGCCTCAGAGGCTTCTCTGCCACTTTTGTCATTTGAACTGTGATTGTATGTAAAGAAGGAGTTAAGAACATTACTTTTCAAACTTTTAATGCTGCTCCACTAATGCAAGCCGGTAGCTCAAGAGAGCTGTATTTGTGAGAGGTGGTGAAGGCGTTTATTATATTGGTAAAATGAACTGCCATCCATTTAGCTGCACCGCAACTCTTGAATTGGTTGATGCCACTTATGCACGTCTACGATTGCTGTAACAAGTAATTTCGAGGTGTGTGTTAGTTAGTACGGCGGTTAAGACTTTGGCGGGAGGAATGCTGGCGACGTGTGCGAATAGGCAATTTGTCAAATGGTGTGCGCATAATTGAAAAATGTATGGTTTGGTAAGGCCTTAGCAATTATTACCTAGCGTTCTATCCCAAAACGGTACGCTGTGTCTAAGAGACTTTAGAACCTGCCCGTGTTCACCATCAACTAGTTCAATTTCATATTTATAAAATAGGATCGTCGTTAGGAGCCGAAGACCATTTGCACAATATATTGTCCCTTCTTTTCAAAGCACATGCCATCCTAGACTTACAATAAAATGATGACTCCTCAAATGAGATTTTGCATGAAAATGCGTGACAAAATTTATTTTCTGAAACGAAAGACAGATAGAGGGAAAGATAAAACGAAGAGGAAAGGCAGGATAAGAAAACTGGTGAGAGGTTGGATCTGATCAGATCGGACTAGATCGTGACTTTTGTAGTCTGCGCGTAGAATTGATTTGGGACAAACCAAACGCAGGAGAGGTCAGAATTACATTAACTGCGATTCATTTCACGAACATTGACCAATCGTACTGAACGCGAATCAGACTAGGATCGTAGAACTAGGAATCAGTACGCACTGCAAAAATTACCAGAAGTTGCTGAAGGTAGCTACCATCTTCAACTTGTACTTCCAGCCCTGACATTACCGTTTCCAATTTGAGTTTTGGAAAACGCTTTGATTTAGGGTCTCGATGGGTTCTCTTCACTGACCATCACCTAGTAAAGGTGGTGAAATGAGGAAGTCGACGTCATTTGAGAGTGTTGCTGGCGAATTTAGAGATCTTTGGGTTGTTTCAGATGAATTATGGACAACGTGAGGTCTCTGCACAGAAGGATGAGGCAGAAACACATTTGTTGGCCCCTACTCTAATCTCTCACACTGTCTCTTTCCAAGCAAGATAAACGCTTATTTATCACCAGGTGGCAGAGTGGGACTAGACAGGTTTCGAGTAAAGAGATTCGTCCCTAGTTTACTGGCCACCAAACTACCCGCGTTAATTGGCAGCAAACCAAGCGCTACTGAATGTCAAGTGGAAAGTTTGCTAGCTTTACAGGAATTTGAACAAAATTCACTCGCTATGCTCATCACACTGCAGCATTTCAGCCATCAACTTGGGAGCTGTCAAACAGATAAACTCGACAAGTCGTGAAGTTTCAGATGGCAGGGAGCATCAAGGTTTGTCATTGTAGTGGTATTTGCTCTTTTCACAGTACTTCTTGCTAGCTCTGGCGTCTGATCACCTGGCTCGTATGCAGTAGTGGCAGTTGTGCTTTGCTTCAACGCTCTACTCGGTTTAGCAAGGGCATTTCGTAGCCAAGTTACTCACTTCCAGAACCACTCAACCCGGCAACGATCAAAGCCCGGTTGAGGGTAATTGTGACTAATGAGTTTGTTGGGTGGTGGCAGGAATTATTTAACCATGTTCATTACAGATACATAACAGAAGCCTGTCTATTCTAAGCTGATATCCGCCTTCTCCATAAAAGTTCGCAGTTCCAGAAGACGACAAGGTGTATTTGGGAAACAACTCTAGATTCCCAAAGTAACCGATCCTAATTAGGACATCCTGGGCTTACTTGAGGACAATAGGGCCTCGAATTAATAATCTAGACAGTAACCATGGTTGTGCAGGTGAGGCGTGCGACGCGTGTGCAGGCCACCGCTAAGCAGGCTGCTAGTGTTCCACACCAGTCAGCATTATTGGCATTGCTTCCCGCCTACGCTGTAATAGTTGTAATAAATGTTTATGGACAGCTGTTGACGTAGACTGCTTGCTACAATCTTTCAACCAATAAACGTGAATCGCATATATTTGTAAAATTCGTGCACCCGAACCTCCTTACTCCTACTAGTTCGAAACACCCACTAATGCAAAAGCGCAAATTTTGCTGAAAGATCTCTAAAAATCAAGTTGTCGAGATAATTAACGCCTAAAATATTCTTTGTTTGATGCTTTTGGAAAGTTAATTACATGAGTTTGAATCACAACAGCAGCAAATATAGAACATTGGTTTAACTATTTCGCCCTTGCCTTTATCGAACTTATAATTTTGATTATCGTGTCTCCTGAGCAAGCAGCACGTGCTTAAGATCCCCTGAAGTTCATGTCCAAATTCCACTAAAAACTGTGCCAATTTCGGAAAATTCATTGTACGATATTCGCCATTGCTCAGAACTGATTTATCAATGCACACAAAAATCAAATGACCAAATGGTAAAAGCCAATCAAGAATTAGGATAGATTTTGTGCTCTGTGTGCCGAAATGTATGCGAACGTAAAAAAGGGACGATTCATCCGAAAACCCCCAAATGCTGTCTATTAGGCTGTTGCACTTTAACCGGTGTTTTTAATCCTGTCATAGGAAGCTGGAAACGACATTCATTGCTGCATTGAGCAAGAGCATAAAATTAGGCTACAAATGTGCTGTCTGGCCTTTGCAATCTGATGAAATGGACTGCTGTGCATTGTATCTTCCTTCAAAGTGGTCCATTTATATGCTTCCTTCCTTCAGACCCCAGTGGGGAATGCAGCGTCGCAAGACCTCTTTGAGGACAGATAAAGGTACGGTGCTTAAGCAGAACACATATATTCGGCGAAGAGAAAGCAATTGGGCTGTTTGCATGGCCTGGCGGTCAGCCTACATGACACAGGCAATAGTGCCAATTCAAGTGACCGTAGGTGGAACTGGCAGTCAACCAAAGTATTACAAAGCCCCCTCTTATTCTGACCATCGTCTTCGGCGGCCTCCTTGTAAACCTCCAGCGTCAGCCATCATAACAAAATCACTGCTGAAGGAAAACATCCACGTGGCAACACCACCAGTCATTAAGGCTCTCTGCAATTGAGGAGATACTTGACTATACCATCACTTATAATAGTTGGCAATTACACTTGATTTGGAGTTTCCTCCTATTTGGCAACTGATTTTGGCGACAGGAGATTCTATCAACCATCATATGAGCCTATAAGTAGACGGTCCATAAGCAGATTTGCGAAGGGGCGCACAGGACTTAACACGACTCCGTGAAAATTGCACCAAGCTTGCCTTCATGTTCCCGACGTCCTTGTACAGGTATGATAGGGAAACTGCAAGACACGGCTTCTGCAAAATGGTTCACGACTAGCGTCGCTTTCGGCGCTAATGACTTTCTAGCCGAAGGCAGACGTCATTCTTTGTCCTTCTGTTATGGGACGACAGCAATTCGCCCATCCATATCGTGTGCAATTTATTAGTTGCCATGTCAAAAATGTCCACGTGTTTCGAGAGGTTCGCTTGATATCACTTATTCGCTCCCTCTTCTGTGTTACCGTAACGCTCGTAGAGGTAATTTCGCACAAGAAAATGTTATCGAATTTGAGACAGCACACTGTGCTGCCTTTGTTGGTTAAACTGGCCTCTGAGCCTAGCCAACAACCACAATCAGTTTCTGCTTTCTTAATGCAAAAATTCTGTACAAGCTTTGTTACCTTTTAGTGGAAGTGAAAGTAGTCTCTTTAACACTTTCCTCAATCCAGTCACCGATCAAATTAAAAAGCTGGCTGAGGAGCCGCAGACCTCTGCTCAACTCTTGTCCCACAGAGAGGAGTAGTAGAGTCCCCGATATTTACATTTTGTGCAGCTTGTCAGGAATTCAGACACACCTCCTTCGTACCTATCAAGGCCTTCCCAGTAAAGCTGTGCGTCTTAGCTTCTACGGTCCCTCGATCATACCACACCTTATTTCAGTAGTCAGAGATTCAACCTATCCCCTGTTAGAAACTTTGCCTTCTCCATTCCTCCACCTCGTTGCATTGAAATGGTTGCATTTCCTCAACTTGTACATTCTGGCACTTGCATATCCTCCTAGCCTGTGGCCCTAGTTATGCATTGTAATAGATTGTGGTAGGAATGGCGATGGGAACTGCTCGTGCCGCATTCGCAGTCAATCAATTGCGTTCCATCGTAAAGTCGCATTCTTTGAGGAGAGAGGCACGAATTTATGCGGCCTCAGCTTTTCCTCGAAAAGACTCTTTTGGTGTGCTGCTGCTTCAAGTGGGCTTTCTGAATCCCTCATTCAAGTAAAACTACGAGTTGCCACTGCCCAGTTTACCCATTCACGCTGGTAAACACTTTAATGTAACTTTAATTAAAAGCAATCGGTGCCGTTTTCGTGCTATTCCATCATTTTGACCTTGATACGATCGGGTAAGCAGGAGTGTCTCATAATGCCTTTAAATTAACGACTTCCACCAAGGCGAACACTTGCGTTTGAGCGTAAGTGCTTATTGCGTGAAATTAGCATGAAGTTACTAGTTGATATCCTGGAAGATTTGGTGCACCCGTTATCGGAGGCGCGATGTGCCACCTCGTCAAATCGAAGTTGACAAGCGACCAACTACTTAAGTGATGTCAGCAGAAACGCGATTTGTTTCGGTGAGCAAGTCGAGAGTAATTCAATCTAGTTGACCACCTAGTTGGATAATTGAGGCAGAGCAGCTGAGTGTCACATGGACCATGTGCATCCGCGTAGGTCTGCGCCTAAAGAGTCGACTTGCCACAAATTTATGCTGACTTCATTTACAGAATTGAATTCCTTTTAGTAGTGCACCCTAAAACCACATTCAGATTGGTGCCAAGGTGGCATCGGGTTCTGACTCAGTCTCGAAACCGCAGGTACAACCCAACTCATAAGGCATTTGTGACAGTCATCTAAATAAGTTTATCATTATGTCTCTCACTTTTAATTGCTTTCAGTTTAAGAAAGCAGCATAGCTATCCTATTTTAGCGCATCTACAAAAATTTTGTGAACTCACCATATCATGCTAATTTGATTCACTTTGACTTAGTGAACTCTGGTGTTATCTGAAATGCAATGGGGATTCGGAGCAAGGTGTTTGTGCATCCCCTCAATTTGCATCAGCCATCGGCTCAAACAATTACCCAAATATTTTTTGAAGATACGCGTAGCTATGCCATCCACTACATGCCGATTTATTTATTGCTTGGAGCACCAAACAGTTGCAGGCAGTTATATGCCAAATGGTGACGCTCGCTCATTTTGCACTAAATGAGTGGTTTCAGCACAACCCGCTGTCTCAACAACATCATCAACAAGTCACGATGAAGAGCTCCGACTCTCAGTGGAAGATGCCGCATGAGTAAGCCACTTTGGTCTGCTCTCCATTAGTATGAAAGTGTTGATGAAGCAGCTGAAAGCCAATGTAAGACTTTCAAGGGGAATACATTCGCCTTCAAGACTGCGTGAAGCGATCGCTGAATTGCCTTTTTGTAAGACAGTTAACAGTCTGAACGATTGGAATTAAAACAGGGAAATGATCACCAATATCCAAAACTACACACAATAAGGCACTTTATGCCTCAAACTTTGAAATCCACAAAGTAAACTTATGCAGCATATTTCACCTGAGCATCTTAACAGACCTTAGCTGGCACATATAGTGTCACCATATCGTTAAGCACTCCTCAAGCATATCAACGTAACTGCAACAACGTGGCGACGAGATGCGATCATCAAATCTGCTTTAACTACCTTTTCAGGCTGCATTACTTCCCTATCCAAAAACAACAGAATGGAATGTTTGTCAGCAAACCTGCTAATATGTGTTTCTTCAATTTGCTTTTCCTTGCCTGTGAGCACGTTGTGCAACACAAGGAACTTAAGTACATGCTCCCTCATATCTATTCACTATGATGATGTGTGTCTCCCTTTGATTTCATTTCAGTTTATTATATGCGTAGCCTGTTTACAGAAGGCAGCATCCGGTTGAGAGGCCAAGCAATGTTGGCAATGTTTAACAGTGCCAAGGAAAGTGTAGTCAAAACCAAGGACCAAGGAAACGGAAAGAAAAGCCAACTTGGCTAGGCATTGTACAGTTGCTTAATTAACCTCCCTGCTCTGGTCTAAATGGGAAGCGGTTGATAATGTTGTAGAGATTCTTGTCCATAGCATAATTTAATGCCAGATTCTATCATCGACTTACATGGTTCGGAGAGAGAATGGCCAGCATTCATGTTTAAAGTTGAATTCCACAAAATACTGTGTATTTATAACAGAAAATAACAGAAAACAGAAAACCGTCCATATGCTGTACATTAGCCGAAGCAAACGACACTGATCATCACTTCATATATCTCCATCAAACTCACATAATTCTTCATTGCACGATGCCAAAGCTTTAACGACGACATTGACCAGTCGCAAATTAGCAGATTTGCGCACCCAAAATAAGGGTCAGCGCCTGCGCTCTGCCAAAATCTGGCAGCGCATTTGTGGACATATTCATGCGAAGCATAATTTGCGATTGCGAACCATACAAACGCTGCTCACGATAGCCAGGTTATTGATACAGGGGAGCCGATCCGAGGTTTGTTCGCAAGTAGTATAGCCTGTGGCAGTGGAGTGCATGGTTTATTTTCCAACACCTCACGCAATATCGTTCATCGTATAAATATAGCATTCGCGAACATCTTACTCCACGTTTGATTAGGCGGTTTTACACGAAGTTGTTAAGTGGAGGATAATTTAATGTAGCATATGTGGTTTACCACTTCGGCAGTTATGCAAAGGCAAAGCACCTACCAACCTCTATCAACGCGTTTTTGAAATGCGGTGCATGAAGCGGTACCTGTCCGATTGATGTCTAAGTGGATTTTGTGAACTCTTAAACCTATAATCGCATTTTACCCACTCCTAAAGGATGTTTTTTGTTGGGTGCGACTCGGTGAGAACACGGCTTCCTCCAAACCACTCTCCTGCACCCATGGCGAAGGTGAGAGTGAGAACGCTTTCCATGAACAAGGTGCATGCTAGTATGCCAAACACAGGTAGTCACTCGTTGTTCACTAGACACGAGGGGTAATGTTGATGAAGCATGGAGAGTCTACGCTGCCTTGTCAAGTTCCTCATCTTCTAGTTAATTCCGAACATTGAAATTGTAGTCTTCGTTTGAAGAGACCCGTCCGTTCAACCAACTTTGCTGAAACACTGCTAACCTCATATTCCTTATACATTAAAGCATGGCTTTGCTTAGTAAGTGACTTTGCTTGATTAATGCATGCGCTGTTGGGGGAGGAGTAGGCTAGCACGAAGAACTTTGAACTTTCACATAAATGCTGGACCCCGCCAGTAAACAAGACCGATTTTAGATTAGCCATTTTTTGCTTGAAGCGCAAGGAAAAGATTGAAGCACACATTAACCTGGAAGATGGTAAATCTAAGAGGTCATATTAATGTAAGTCAGACACAGGTAAAGAGCGGGTGGCGCAGATTCAGCAGCATAGAGACCTGCAATGGAAGGGGATCGGTTCGATAATGACAAGTTGTGATGTGTGGTATTTCACACTGGTGAACGACCTGTACGATGATATAAGCTAGGACTACCAGCACGCGTGCAACTATGATCACTGAAATTGGAAACTTACCTCGGATCTGCTGCCTCATGCTCCGCTTCCTTCCTAGCCTATTCGAAACAAACATGCTGGTAAGGATAACGCGTGACGCATGTGCTCATACTCATAGCTTTATGCCGTAATGTGTATGAACAAAATGTGAATTTGCATATTAGAATGACAGTGGCTAACTTGTCAGTAGGGGCATTGCAACGCTGCTTGCGCTTTTAACGATTCTCTCAAGCAAAGACTAATACCGACAATTTCGTTGCGATTCCTCAAATATATTTGTGTGTTTTGACGCACATAGGGTTGTAATACACAAACACACGCATGAGTTCGCTAGTGGAAGCGCTCAGAATTGTGCAGTGTAATGCAAACCTCAGTTACTTTGCACGCAAAGCCTGATCTTAGTTTATTTTCACGCACGTCGTCATGTCCATGCTCACGAATGGAGAGTTGTTCGAATTCATGGACAAGTTAAAGGTGCTTATCTGTAACTCGTCTCTTGTCTCGGTAAGTAGGTGTGTTGTGAAAGAGAAGAAAAAAGCAGTCCCAATGCACCTGCAGGCTTGGTCACAATGGGAGGCGATAATTCAGATTCCGTAGCACACTTCTTCGGATCCTGTTTCTTTGCTGGATACGTGCTGGCTTCCACACGGCACCGATAAGCAATGTTCGGCTGCAGATTACCAAGTATGATTGCGGTTGTCGTGTTGGCTCTGGTAAAGACACTTATTGGAGTACCACCTGACGTAGAAGGAAGACAGGTCACACGGTAGGGTTGGAGGATCCCATTTGGGTAGGTGGGTTTAACCCATCGAAGTTTAATTTGTGTTGACGATATGGCCTTTCCTCTGGGCGGCAGCACAGGCACAGGAGCTATGAATGACGGAAAGTCGTGAACGGGACCATAATTTACCTGTGTTGCTAAGTAGCAGCATATCTAGCACTGGAATTTGTGCCACGATCTCTGGCACTGAGTCAAAACAACATCTACCATTAACTTCAATGCCCACCTCTTCCTATGGATGGGGATCTCGACGCATGCATTCAAGGAAATGCATTGAATACAGCTAGGAAACTCACCAGTAGGCCATGATTTTAGTAAAGTGCTGTAATTGAGGACAGCGCGGTCACCGTTCATGGCAAATATCTTAAATGAATACAGTGTGTTGGGGTACAACCGATCTATAAGGAGGTTTCCCCTGTCTACGCTTGCTGCCCTGCTTGCCAATCTTTCCTGATCATCAGCTGGTGCATAATGCACTTCAACTGTTTGCACACTACGCTCAATCATCTGTTCCTTGTTCCAAATCAGCAGAAACGCATTGAATTTCACTCGGACCCAACGAAACGCTTTCTCTTCGGAATTGAGGCCTGGGATTGCGCTTTCTGAAATGCAGTATTATGAACTGAGCATATTAAATGCATTCTGTTTCATCAAGCCTATGCCTCTAAAGAATGAGCTCCTAACAGCAGATATTAACGTATGTATTTACTTTGGCGTCAATGTGCTGCCTACAAAATAAAAGAATAAAGTTGCATGCGCTGTCAAAGCCACGGGTTGGAAAGGAATCGCCTTTGATAATCGTCTTCTCACAAAGCACAAGAAGGCAGAATTTGGGAACTAAGTTTGGAGTCATGGCATCTGCTATAAAATTGACGTTCTAAAAATGTATGCATGATGCTTTATACAGTGTTTAGGGTTGAGCTTGAGGCCGAGGGTAAAGGTGAGATTGGGGTTTCACTGGAATCCCTCCACTTTGAAGGCTTGTTAAAAAAAGCGAATGTGTTAGTTGCAACTTTAATTTCAAGTAAGAATGGCAGATGCTTTTGCCTCGCGCTTCTTCGTTACAGCCGACGCATATAGCTGCATTGCTTATTGCCATTGGGATTGGCGGCTTTGCGACAGGTTTGTCCACAATCACTACTAACCACAGGTGATACATAGCAGATCTTGATGTGTGTGAGCAGATCCCCAACACATCTCTAGGGTGATCTGAAAGGCTTGCCAAAATGCACTCCTTATCTTCAGCAAAACTACTTTCGACCCATCTGGTGCGTCATGCGGCACGGGCGTGTAGGCATTGATTGTCGCATCAGTGCAGTAATGTGCTATCTACTACTGGATGCACACACCTTGTACGATCTTCCATGCAGTGGTAGCTTGATACTCACTGCAGTGTATCATTGTGCGCTTAATGAGCAAGCGCAGTGATTTTGCGGCTGTTTGAGTGTGGGTATGTTTGCGTGGTTAAAATTCCATTAACCATCGAGGTTGATTGGAAGCAACTTTAAAGATTAAGGAGGGACGCGTGGCAGTACAACAGTGAACTAAATTGAAGTAAAAGTTGCCATTACATTTGGGTCTACATTTCGGTGACTGCTCTTCAATTGTAAAAACAGAGTATGCAGATTTTCTACAGAAGACCCGAATTGTGTCCTTTGCAAAGACAAGCAATGAGGAACATGTCGTAGATACAGGTGCGGGCTTCAAATGGTATAGGCATTCTTAGTTTAGCACAAAGTATGCTATGAAGAGAATAAATGAACTGATGCATCAAACTCTCTTATGCACCAAATACTACCATGCAAATGCTGAGTGGAGTGATATGTTGGAAGGCTACTTACTACCAGCTCCCCCTGACTGCGCAGACAATACCGCAGCCACAAGAAATAAGAGACAAAATCGGAACATCATCTTCTCCACTGTGATTGTATTCAGGCACAACTAATGGCACATTTATTGGAGCGATCCACATTTAATCCAGCCAATGAGGTACCAGAGTAATAAACTACGAATCCAATTCGCCTACATAGACAGCACACATGGCGTTTATGAGTTGCGTATGTGCTCCCACATCCATTCATGACGCTCCTCAACAACGTGGCGCACAATCACCCAATCTGAGTATATAATAAAATGAGGCACCCTCTGTTGGATCGCACACTTGATGATGCCTTGCAGCACATGAAACACCTCAATCAGTGTGTGCTCTTCACCAGTGTAAAATACCAGCCAATGCTAAAGCGAAAGCGTGTTTGCTGCAGTAGCACTAGTAACGATAATTTGTCAATTTGACTAGTGGGTGAAGTGTTCCTTGTTCCACATTTTGGGAAAGCCACCTCCATGCGGTTCGAATTGTAGGTGTGGACGAAATGTGGACCTTAGTGTGACTGTGTCGCCCTTGCCCTCATTGGTCCCATAAGCTTGGTAGTTCGGCCATTTGGGCACCCAGCATGAGAACCGCTGAGTGTCATGAACCTCAGATCACCAGGAGGACTGGCTTAGATGCAGCTGGGAAATGTGTCAGTTTTGGAAAATGTGGTTGTTGTGCAATGTTCGCTCAAGGGTGAAACCACCATACTGACGCACACAAATTTGAATGAACAAGAGTGTGCGTCGATCAAAATGAATGATGGATTGTTGTGTCAGGTAAAAGAAATGCTGGCAGCACCAGAGTGACACAAGTTAACAAAAATTTTATGTGTGGAATTTTAAAAACAAGACGTAGAGAGGGGTTAATGACAGTGTTGCGAGAGAGGTTATGCATAGGAACACGACCGCCATTCAGCTGGTTAGAAGGTTTTGCATTCTTTGAACTACGCACCTCCTGCTACATATTTGTTGCTTTGAAATGGCGGACAGTGCTACAAATTCGGAGTTGGATCATAGCTGTAAAACAGAAAATCTGCTCACATAGCACAAACAGTAGGGCCAGATGAAATGGTTGCAAGCAACTTGGCAGTCAGCTAAAGTGTTATGAGACACTCTCCTCTTCTAAGCGTCGTCCTCGACGATCTCCTTGTAGACCTGCAGCAGCAGCAGCAGCAGCCATCATAACGGAATCATTGCTGAGGGAAAATACCCACGAGCCAACACCACTGGTCATCAAGGCTCCATGCACTTGGAAGATACTTGACCGCAACATCACTTATAATAGTCAGCGATTACACTTGATTTGGAGTTTCGTCCCATTCGGGAACTGATTTTGGAGACGGGAGATTCTGCCAACCACCATATGAGCCCATTGGTGGACTTTTGATTGCCGGTCTATAAGCGGATTAGCGAATGGCAATAATTGATTCCTGCACCCCTTGCATCCATCAACGCATAACGGAGGAGAATAAGTAACTAAATGTTCTTGTGTACATGTCAGCTTAAAAAATTGGCAAGTCTGTGCGAATCTCGGATTATAGTTGGGAAACAAAACAACTAATTTGTAAAGTGTATGTAAATATCTGTTCCATTAGCACCACTATGATTCGTTTTAGAGAGATATGGACATATATTAGTTAGTTTCATTGTCACGAAGCAAATTGTCTTTAAGTTTTCTATAACTTGTTCGTGAGATTATTAATGTAATATGGATGAATGAGCCTGGATCAGATTAAAACTCATGCCCTCTTAATTAATTCTATGCAAAACACGACTAAAAATACTGTCATGTCTTGACCAGCTTACTATTTGCAGCAGAAAGCAGCACGACTTATGCTTGTTATCTCACATAGCTTAATGCCAAAACTGGTAACCACTTTCGAAAACACCGTAAACTCGCCTGGTTGAAAAGGATGGTAGCAGTGCTAACTGCACGCACCCACCACCTCACACATTTAGATGCACCTTCTATTCGGATCTTCTTAGCGCTTTACCCCAGTCACCTCTATTACTGACTACCGAAATCAATCGTCACCTAATTTTGGCTACTGTATTGCAAGGTATTGTCATATGTAAGAGGAATCGCAACTTTAGCAGAACTTCGGCCCCAAATAGAATTGTTGACGACTAACCTATGAGGTACACTAGTTTCTAATAAATCTATAATTATCTTCGTTCAGTTTCCTCGAAAAGCCCTTGGTAAAGCGGTGAAGCTACTTGAGTTGCCCATTTCATCACTTGGGGAGGCGAGACCGCAATTCAGCAGCTTAATTTTAAGCCTATGATCACCAAAGCAATAAACAAATTATTCGAACCCCGATAGCAAAACTTAAAAAAGCTAATTAAAGCGCAATAGCTAAAGGGTCAGCATTTGCAGATGATCGAATGCAGTACTGTTGTCTTTTGCCACAGCATGTATTTAAGCATACTAAGCGCAAAAATTCCGTCCCTATTTCTGATTGGTGCTTTTTTGTTTTAGTAAATATTACGCTTACTAGCAAAGTAGTAAAAACCCTTAGTGAATGTTGCACAGCAATGGGCTAAACCGAAAATGGCACATTTGCGGGCTAAATTTGGACAAGAAATCCAACCAACTTAATAGTTACGATGTTGCTAGGTGCATGGCGTATTGATTCCCAAAGGCAATAAAACCCTTCACAACATCTCACTGACTCAGTTTCCCAAAGCAACTAACTTACACTAAAAAAGAAACAACAAAGACACTGAAAGCAGTCCATTGTAAATCTTTTCCTATCCATGCCACTAACATTGAAGTAGCAAGAGTGACTGAGGAGCCTCTGAGGCAGTCGCTCAACTTTCGTTCCACTGATATAGGTAACAGAGTCTCTAGTAGTTGCTTTCCTGTGATTTGCCTTAAATTCCGACGCAGCTCCTCTGCACCCAACAGAGACCTTCAAACAAAAGCCATGCTTCTCAGCACCTGCCCCGCTACTATATCAAAGTCGACCGCTCTCAGCACTCAGCAATCCACACCGTTGCCCGTTAGGAGCATTGGCTTCTCAATGCTACCCTCTTGCCCATACATGAAATGCTGCAACTCTTTGTGCGGCTGCTTTAGGGGAAGGGCAAACGAGCACCGTGAATAGTCTGCATCTACTTAGCCTTCAAATTTGAGCACCTGCATGTCCACATGATCAATGGCCTTATCTGAACGCCGCGGCAGATGGTGGTGTGCTTGACAAAGGGACAAACTCGTCCTGTCTTAGTCGTCAGTGGGTTGCATTTCATGATTGGTTCGAAGGTTCAGAGGTGCTAACACCGCTCTCTTCGAATAGATGGCTAGAAGTGCTACGCCAATTAATGAACGACTTCGAATTCCCCTCCCCCCAAAATTGCCTGGGAGTAAATCCCCACCCGCACAGAAGTCAGATCATCAAGACATACATTTCTACAGCACCATTTCTCGATTCACCTTATTCCCACTGCGGTCACTTGATGGAAATCCATTAGGCTGCACCAACGTCTGTCTCTCCATTCGCACAAGTCACATGATCCAAGTATACATTTCTACAACAGCATCTCTCATCTCACCCCACTCACACAGTAGTCGCGTTATGGAAGTCCTTCATTCTACGCCACAACTTATGACCCGCCCCACTCTCACAGTAGTCGCATCGTCTGTGCACACATTTCTACAACAACGTTCCTCAACTCACCCTACACCCACAGTAGTCGCATGCTCGAAATCCATTATTCCACGCCAATCGATCCGCGTTTTACCATGTCGCCATCCACGTGCCAGCCCCATCGATTGGAAACCTGTTACAGTGGCACGTTCAAAGCTCCTTTTGCAAGATCTCTTAACGGCACCGATGATCCAGTGATGCCTCTGGCGAAGGGTGGTTCCATTAGTAGAGTCTCCTAGCTACCTCGGTTTCGCAGCTTACGACTTATTGCTGTAGCACTGTAGCTCACTCAGCTGTCCTTCCGAAAGCACAAGATCTATGGAGTGGCGAAACTCAGCATGGCCGCAGCTTGCACCACATTTGTGAGATCCAGCTTGGGCGAATCGGACTCGCATGCCTCCAGCTCCAGTTACCACTGAAAGGGCCATAATGAACACGTAACAAAACGGTGTGGAGTGCAGTTGAGGTGCACGCTCATCAGGCAAAATAAACGGCCTAATGACATCGTGGAGATACAGGAGAAAGCGTTGGCGAAAGCGGATAAAATGACGTACCCTGTGTTGGATCGCACACTTGATGATGTCTTGCAGCACATGAAACACCTCAATCAGTGTGTGCTCTTCACCAGTGTAAAATACCAGCCAATGCTAAAGCGAAAGCGTGTTTGCTGCAGTAGCACTAGTAACGATAATTTGTCAATTTGACTAGTGGGTGAAGTGTTCTTTGTTCCACATTTTAGGAAAGCTACCTCCACGCGGTTCGAATTGTAGGTGTGGACGAAATGTGGACCTTAGTGTGACTGTGTCGCCCTTGCCCTCATTGGTCCCATAAGCTTGGTAGTTCGGCCATTTGGGCACCCAGCATGAGAACCGCTGAGTGTCATGAACCTCAGATCACCAGGAGGACTGGCTTAGATGCAGCTGGGAAATGTGTCAGTTGTGGAAAATGTGGTTGTTGTGCAATGTTCGCCAAGGGTGAAACCACCATACTGACGCACACAAATTTGAATGAACAAGAGTGTGCGTCGATCAAAATGAATGATGGATTGTTGTGTCAGGTAAAAGAAATGCTGGCAGCACCAGAGTGACACAAGTTAACAAAAATTTTATGTGTGGAATTTTAAAAACAAGACGTAGAGAGGGGTTAATGACAGTGTTGCGAGAGAGGTTATGCATAGGAACACGACCGCCATTCAGCTGGTTAGAAGGTTTTGCATTCTTTGAACTACGCACCTCCTGCTACATATTTGTTGCTTTGAAATGGCGGACAGTGCTACAAATTCGGAGTTGGATCATAGCTGTAAAACAGAAAATCTGCTCACATAGCACAAACAGTAGGGCCAGATGAAATGGTTGCAAGCAACTTGGCAGTCAGCTAAAGTGTTATGAGACACTCTCCTCTTCTAAGCGTCGTCCTCGACGATCTCCTTGTAGACCTGCAGCAGCAGCAGCAGCAGCCATCATAACGGAATCATTGCTGAGGGAAAATACCCACGAGCCAACACCACTGGTCATCAAGGCTCCATGCACTTGGAAGATACTTGACCGCAACATCACTTATAATAGTCAGCGATTACACTTGATTTGGAGTTTCGTCCCATTCGGGAACTGATTTTGGAGACGGGAGATTCTGCCAACCACCATATGAGCCCATTGGTGGACTTTTGATTGCCGGTCTATAAGCGGATTAGCGAATGGCAATAATTGATTCCTGCACCCCTTGCATCCATCAACGCATAACGGAGGAGAATAAGTAACTAAATGTTCTTGTGTACATGTCAGCTTAAAAAATTGGCAAGTCTGTGCGAATCTCGGATTATAGTTGGGAAACAAAACAACTAATTTGTAAAGTGTATGTAAATATCTGTTCCATTAGCACCACTATGATTCGTTTTAGAGAGATATGGACATATATTAGTTAGTTTCATTGTCACGAAGCAAATTGTCTTTAAGTTTTCTATAACTTGTTCGTGAGATTATTAATGTAATATGGATGAATGAGCCTGGATCAGATTAAAACTCATGCCCTCTTAATTAATTCTATGCAAAACACGACTAAAAATACTGTCATGTCTTGACCAGCTTACTATTTGCAGCAGAAAGCAGCACGACTTATGCTTGTTATCTCACATAGCTTAATGCCAAAACTGGTAACCACTTTCGAAAACACCGTAAACTCGCCTGGTTGAAAAGGATGGTAGCAGTGCTAACTGCACGCACCCACCACCTCACACATTTAGATGCACCTTCTATTCGGATCTTCTTAGCGCTTTACCCCAGTCACCTCTATTACTGACTACCGAAATCAATCGTCACCTAATTTTGGCTACTGTATTGCAAGGTATTGTCATATGTAAGAGGAATCGCAACTTTAGCAGAACTTCGGCCCCAAATAGAATTGTTGACGACTAACCTATGAGGTACACTAGTTTCTAATAAATCTATAATTATCTTCGTTCAGTTTCCTCGAAAAGCCCTTGGTAAAGCGGTGAAGCTACTTGAGTTGCCCATTTCATCACTTGGGGAGGCGAGACCGCAATTCAGCAGCTTAATTTTAAGCCTATGATCACCAAAGCAATAAACAAATTATTCGAACCCCGATAGCAAAACTTAAAAAAGCTAATTAAAGCGCAATAGCTAAAGGGTCAGCATTTGCAGATGATCGAATGCAGTACTGTTGTCTTTTGCCACAGCATGTATTTAAGCATACTAAGCGCAAAAATTCCGTCCCTATTTCTGATTGGTGCTTTTTTGTTTTAGTAAATATTACGCTTACTAGCAAAGTAGTAAAAACCCTTAGTGAATGTTGCACAGCAATGGGCTATCCGAAAATGGCACATTTCCGGCTAAATTTGGACAAGAAATCTAATCAACTTAATAGTTACGATGTTGCTAGGTGCATGGCGTATTGATTCCCAAAGGCAATAAAACCCTTCACAACATCTCACTGACTCAGTTTCCCAAAGCAACTAACTTACACTAAAAAAGAAACAACAAAGACACTGAAAGCAGTCCATTGTAAATCTTTTCCTATCCATGCCACTAACATTGAAGTAGCAAGAGTGACTGAGGAGCCTCTGAGGCAGTCGCTCAACTTTCGTTCCACTGATATAGGTAACAGAGTCTCTAGTAGTTGCTTTCCTGTGATTTGCCTTAAATTCCGACGCAGCTCCTCTGCACCCAACAGAGACCTTCAAACAAAAGCCATGCTTCTCAGCACCTGCCCCGCTACTATATCAAAGTCGACCGCTCTCAGCACTCAGCAATCCACACCGTTGCCCGTTAGGAGCATTGGCTTCTCAATGCTACCCTCTTGCCCATACATGAAATGCTGCAACTCTTTGTGCGGCTGCTTTAGGGGAAGGGCAAACGAGCACCGTGAATAGTCTGCATCTACTTAGCCTTCAAATTTGAGCACCTGCATGTCCACATGATCAATGGCCTTATCTGAACGCCGCGGCAGATGGTGGTGTGCTTGACAAAGGGACAAACTCGTCCTGTCTTAGTCGTCAGTGGGTTGCATTTCATGATTGGTTCGAAGGTTCAGAGGTGCTAACACCGCTCTCTTCGAATAGATGGCTAGAAGTGCTACGCCAATTAATGAACGACTTCGAATTCCCCTCCCCCCAAAATTGCCTGGGAGTAAATCCCCACCCGCACAGAAGTCAGATCATCAAGACATACATTTCTACAGCACCATTTCTCGATTCACCTTATTCCCACTGCGGTCACTTGATGGAAATCCATTAGGCTGCACCAACGTCTGTCTCTCCATTCGCACAAGTCACATGATCCAAGTATACATTTCTACAACAGCATCTCTCATCTCACCCCACTCACACAGTAGTCGCGTTATGGAAGTCCTTCATTCTACGCCACAACTTATGACCCGCCCCACTCTCACAGTAGTCGCATCGTCTCTGCACACATTTCTACAACAACGTTCCTCAACTCACCCTACACCCACAGTAGTCGCATGCTCGAAATCCATTATTCCACGCCAATCGATCCGCGTTTTACCATGTCGCCATCCACGTGCCAGCCCCATCGATTGGAAACCTGTTACAGTGGCACGTTCAAAGCTCCTTTTGCAAGATCTCTTAACGGCACCGATGATCCAGTGATGCCTCTGGCGAAGGGTGGTTCCATTAGTAGAGTCTCCTAGCTACCTCGGTTTCGCAGCTTACGACTTATTGCTGTAGCACTGTAGCTCACTCAGCTGTCCTTCCGAAAGCACAAGATCTATGGAGTGGCGAAACTCAGCATGGCCGCAGCTTGCACCACATTTGTGAGATCCAGCTTGGGCGAATCAGACTCGCATGCCTCCAGCTCCAGTTACCACTGAAAGGGCCATAATGAACACGTAACAAAACGGTGTGGAGTGCAGTTGAGGTGCACGCTCATCAGGCAAAATAAACGGCCTAATGACATCGTGGAGATACAGGAGAAAGCGTTGGCGAAAGCGGATAAAATGACGTACCCTGTGTTGGATCGCACACTTGATGATGTCTTGCAGCACATGAAACACCTCAATCAGTGTGTGCTCTTCACCAGTGTAAAATACCAGCCAATGCTAAAGCGAAAGCGTGTTTGCTGCAGTAGCACTAGTAACGATAATTTGTCAATTTGACTAGTGGGTGAAGTGTTCTTGTTCCACATTTTGGGAAAGCTACCTCCACGCGGTTCGAATTGTAGGTGTGGACGAAATGTGGACCTTAGTGTGACTGTGTCGCCCTTGCCCTCATTGGTCCCATAAGCTTGGTAGTTCGGCCATTTGGGCACCCAGCATGAGAACCGCTGAGTGTCATGAACCTCAGATCACCAGGAGGACTGGCTTAGATGCAGCTGGGAAATGTGTCAGTTTGGAAAATGTGGTTGTTGTGCAATGTTCGCCAAGGGTGAAACCACCATACTGACGCACACAAATTTGAATGAACAAGAGTGTGCGTCGATCAAAATGAATGATGGATTGTTGTGTCAGGTAAAAGAAATGCTGGCAGCACCAGAGTGACACAAGTTAACAAAAATTTTATGTGTGGAATTTTAAAAACAAGACGTAGAGAGGGGTTAATGACAGTGTTGCGAGAGAGGTTATGCATAGGAACACGACCGCCATTCAGCTGGTTAGAAGGTTTTGCATTCTTTGAACTACGCACCTCCTGCTACATATTTGTTGCTTTGAAATGGCGGACAGTGCTACAAATTCGGAGTTGGATCATAGCTGTAAAACAGAAAATCTGCTCACATAGCACAAACAGTAGGGCCAGATGAAATGGTTGCAAGCAACTTGGCAGTCAGCTAAAGTGTTATGAGACACTCTCCTCTTCTAAGCGTCGTCCTCGACGATCTCCTTGTAGACCTGCAGCAGCAGCAGCAGCAGCCATCATAACGGAATCATTGCTGAGGGAAAATACCCACGAGCCAACACCACTGGCAATCAAGGCTCCATGCACTTGGAAGATACTTGACCGCAACATCACTTATAATAGTCAGCGATTACACTTGATTTGGAGTTTCGTCCCATTCGGGAACTGATTTTGGAGACAGGAGATTCTGCCAACCACCATATGAGCCCATTGGTGGACTTTTGATTGCCGGTCTATAAGCGGATTAGCGAATGGCAGTGTGGGACTAGACAGCTCCGTGGACATAGCGTTAAGCGTGCCTTCGTGTTGGCGACGCCTTCATGCAGGTTTGATAGGGAAATTGCAAGACACTACTTCCGCGGATGCTTCACGACTAGCGTCGCTGTCGACGCTAATGGCGTTCTTGCCGAAAACGGATTGCGTTCTCTTTTCCTTCTCCTAGTGGGCCACAGCAATTTTCAACCAGTGCATTTGCTCTTTTCTCACCGCTGACTTTTGTCACAGGCAGTACAGACCAGAGTAGAAATCCCCACATTGGAGTTCGCCAATTGCTGCCAACAACGCAGCGTCTCAAGGCTTCTTAGAACACGAATAGTTGAAATACGTGGGTGGAATATGCGTATTGAGCGGAGCGAAAGCGCTCGGATCTGTTGGCACGCCCACTGTTTGGCCCATTATGCAAAGTCAGCATGGCCGCCAATGAGACTGCAACCGTTACCGACAGCAAAATTACCGAAGCATTGCCGTGAGCCATCAGAAAATTGACAAAGCTTGCTTGTGTAGAAGTATCCGTGTGAATAATTATGTGAGTGTGTTAATAAGTGAAATCATGCGACCACGCATCGTGAAATTACATGTTGATCCACTTAGGTGAATCGTGCTTCTTGCAGTACTATCAAAGCCTAAGTAGTTCCTTTCCGAATTGAGCGGTTGCGCTTAAAATGCTCAAACATGCTCTCAAGTGTGGGTTTACCTCACGTAGGCTATGAAGAAGGGTGCAGCAAACGTGAGAAATAGTTTTAATCTTCTCTGTGACTAAGATGCATTGCAACGTCCACTTGGGGGCGAGCAGTAGTAGCCGAGCAGCCGCTACCGCGTTTTGGTCTTTTCAATAAATAGAAGCATCAAGTTTTTTGCCGATTTGGTTTTACCTGCTCCCATTTGCAGAAAAATTTATGCGAATAGCAGTTGTTGGCGTGGGTGAGTAAAGCGGGCATAGAGCAAGGGTAAGTTGATGTGTTGGAGGTTTAATCAGCTAATCCTCCCGGCTGTAGTTTGTCAGTCAGTTCGGGATATAGGAGGAGAATTTGGGATTTCAGGCGCTTGACTATGAATACGATATCTGTGTGAGGGAGAGGGATGAGGCAGAATCGTGGTTGTGCTGCCTCCATTACACCCTCTCTCCTTTTTGTCCCAGCAATGTTAATACCGAGCGGTGAGATTCTCTCGGATGCTCGTAGCAAATGTGCCGATAACAGAGTCGCAGGCTTCTCAGTAGTTTAAGCAAAACCCAACCCCAGCACCCATCACAAAGCGATTGTTCCGCCAGAGCTTACCAACGTGTGTGAGGAGAGATTAAAGCAAAGGCGCTTTGACATGAGCTTACCATACATCTCACTTTGCCGCCATTTGAAGGTGTCAATCGTCGGCACAAGTCTGTGAAATGACGAACCCACATCAGCAGGTAGACTGATGATTAAGCAAGAGAGTCGTAAATCGAGTGGATGTGATTCGAATTCACTTGCCCACTGACGAATCCAATGAGCACGTCTGAAGGAAAAGTCGTATGAAGAGAATGTGCACTGCGTCATAGAGCATCCCGTATTTCTCTGCCATGGCAGGCAGTTTGTTGTCATTTGTGATTGAGGTCTTCCGAAGTGTCAACTTCGCCTTCCTGTTAGCAAGTGCAATCATTCGGCAATTCGTTGCCACCATCCAAGTCACCCGAAATGACTGTATTGGTGTGGTTGGAGGTCAGTGCAATTCATTCTAGTGTGTGCATTCCAAGCAATTTAACATCATCAATGATATTAATGCACTTGTTCACTTTTCCCTTACCAATGAAGAAGTGGGTTCAGGGCCGCTGATGAAGCCACCATGAAACTCGTAGACAACCTGCATTCTCGTCGCATGAGCGCCACGCACATGAGTCACGAAAGTGAAACAAAACGATGCTGCAGCTTAAATTTGGGCTGAAGCATGCAGCACGACAGCTGTATCGGAGATGTAGGCAGCAAGCAACAAGCACCAGTTTTTAAAGGATCTCCAAATGCCGGAGGTACTCCTTCGTGCCAACTTTCCTTCTTAGGTGGATGGGCTGTTGAGACAGCCAAAACCGCCGGATTGAAGAAGGAGAGAAGATGGGCAAAACATGCATACGATGAAGAGAATGCAGGCGTTGAGCACAGCGGCGGGCACTAGACAAGCGAGGGTACTGATAGTGCTGATGCATAAGCCAACGATCATAGCACAAGCAATCAAGCTGTGCTGCTTTCCCATAGCAAGTCACATGGATGTAGTTGCGGACGAAGGCCTTACCTCAGATCAGCAAGGATCTGCATATATTCACGGGTGAAGTGTACTGCGCAACTGTGTTCTGGTAAGGGGAACTTTCGCTGCGAAAAGGCCGTGTCAAGTGGAGTCTCGCCTGCTGAGACAGTTCGCGTGATTAGCTCCCTCTTTTTGCGATCTAGCAGGAGAATGTGGCACAAGGAGCTTTCCACCTAGCCACATGCGCACGTGAGTGCTCAGTCCTCCTGGTTCGTTGGTGCACACACACGCGTTTCGACAGAATCGGACTCCTCTCGCCCACTGATATTTTCACGACCATCAGTCCTTGCAGTGTGCTTCACTTGACAACTTCAATTTGCTTTTTTACGTAGTAGAAGTTGGCCCCGTCTTTGTCACAGTGTGCGTTGGGCGTCTTATAGTCGAGAATGCCTCCTTCCATTTCGCACTGACCGACACCACGCAATTAAGAAATTGGGCCAGTTTTTTCGATCTGTCACTGCAGGTGGATCCACCCAGCTTTTCGACGCCACAAAACAATGTTCACCGATGCACACAGAGCAGGTTGAAAGCTGCAGGGAATCAGAAGAAAAAGCTCTCAATCAATGGAGGGTTTTCTTTGGTGATATTGGATTCACCACCACGCTTGAACAACTTCGTGCAAGATCACAGCACTAATGCTTGATTGAAAGGAGGTCAGTATGAGCCACTCACACTGGCTTCAAAGCATCACACACGTAGTGTAGTCATCGGTGCACTCACGGGCAGTGCTGAGCGATGGATGAGTCGTTCAAGTTCTATTCACAGAATGTTGGTTGCTCACAGGTTGAAAGTAAATTTTGGGCTATGGGATGCATGAGTAGATGCAAAATGGCGGCGCGAATTTCCTCTCTGAATAGTAAGTACAACAATGTTGTCATTTGAATGTCGTGAAGATCGACGCAGGATGCGATTGCCTTCAAAACCAGCTGCTGAACTTGGTCACTTACTGGGCTGAGAAACGAAGTATCAGTCGTCTCCCATTCAACCTCTCCAATCGCCGCTTGTATTGCTTCCGAGGAATAGCCTCCAGATGCGCGGTGGCGGTAGGGTGTGCGAATGATTGCTTGCAACAACTGGATTTGCCAGTATAATGCTCATGATGGATTGCTCGTGTATTGTTTTACCATACATTGGACTAATATGCGGCAGCATGAGTCTGTTTGGTTCCTCAGGTGGGAGATACTGCGCATGTTTGTTCTGCGTGGTCTACTTTTCGGGGCTTGGAAGACTGCGATAGGTGGAAATTCGCCTGCTGACACAGCCTGCCTAGTTTCACTCCCTTTTGGTGTTGTCTAGCAGAACAATACGTTGCAAGGAAATCTTTTCTCTAGCAGAACGCTTGCGTAGATGTTCCGTTTTCTTAGTTTGCGTGCGCAAATACCTTATGCATTTTGACCGGATTGGACGCCTCTCATCGACAGACATATATCGTTCGCAAAACTACACTCTATATTTTGTAGAACTGCTTCCGTTTTATGTAACCTTTAATTAGTAAGTGCGTGTGAAATTTGATGATGCTAACAGAACTGATTGGTTCTGTCCAGAACAGCTGAGTGGACGAGTCTGTCAGACTCTCAGACTTGGGCTATACCACCCTCGCATCACCATCTTCTTCCTTTTTGCGAAATAAGGCCTTAGTTTAGCTCAAATTAATAAGCAGATCTCGTCATCTTGCCCTCTTGGTGTCGTTTGGATGCCTACGCATTGTTTTGTTATGCGGTAATATCAATTGCGGCAGAAAAAGTCTGCCTAGCTGTTCAGACGCAACACATTGCACAAGTGGGCTTGGTAGGGTTCAGCAATCGGGATGTAGAGCTATATTTTGGATGGCGTTTTGCCTGCTGACAGTCTGTGCTATTTAGCTACCACTTGTGGCGATCTTGATGAATTACTCTCAGTGTACGATTCTGTGCGTGATAACGCATTTCTCCAACTGCGCCTAGGAGAACGCCTTGTGCACCTCGGTTTTTTAGAACCTTGCCCTACGACAGATCTGACGCGATTGCAAAACTTCATATTTATTTTCAGTTATCCTTTCGGTGCTTTTCGCTTAACAATATTATTCACTCATTTAAGTCAACAACAGATGCATGTTTGCACCTCATCTGCGTTCGATAGAAATATAAGCTGCATAGACCGAAACGTAACTGCTAGGCGTGATGTTACCTCAACCTACTTATTGAAATAATGTGGCAGCAGCTGCCTGGATCCCTACTACTGCTAGATGAGTAGCCGTTGAAATTTATTCTATCCACTCACTCGAGCTTCGTGACTTTTTCGCACAAAAACAACAGAAAAATAGGCCGGTCAGAAAACATGCCAATGCTTATTTCCACGATTCGCTTTTGCGCTTATGCGAGCTCATCGTGAGTCACATTAAGCGTAAGAATATGCTCCTTCATTTCCATTCACTTTTGCAATGTGCATCGTCACTCCAGAGTAGCCGTATTTTTTTGTATTCAGAGCCAGATCATACAAGACAGCAATCAATTGAGGGGTCGGTTGGCGTTGGTAACGGTTATTTATGGCAGTGGAAAAAGAGGTAGCATTAGCGACTAGGGAAATAAAAGAAAAAGTTGAGTCCACCAAACACTGCGCAATTAAGTGCTGCATTGTAAAGGCTGCAGTCTGAAATATTGTAAGGAAAACAGTACAAAGAGGAATTTGTTAGCATGCTAATGCATTTAGAGGTGTAGAGCGACACACCGGATGCTCAATAGCTGTTTTCTCCTTCGTGACAACTGGCAGCCGACTTTGCGCTCGCGTGCGTAGAAGCACAGTGAAAGGCTTTCTTGAACGTAGCACGTCTAATTTAGCATGTTCTGTTCTCTTCACCTATGTGGACATTGTTACAGTGAGTTTAACAACAAACGCAACACTATCAACTTTATCATAGGTCAATTTAACACAATTTTCTAGTCGAAAGGCCATTCCATTCCGTATCGCAGGCCTATTTCCAAGGCATCAAAAACATAGTTAGCATTTGTTTTTGATAGCTTCAAGTGTTATGATTTAAGTGAAGGCATGTAATACGAAACATTTGGTTTTTTGCCTCATCACTGTTCTGTGTCGAAAGGCTAACTCATCGGAGGATTAGCAAATACATTTTTGCTGGTCGCGAAAGGGTCAATTTAAGTCCCTTGTTTTCTCACTCACCTTAGTGCAATGAATAGCTATAACATTTTGTGGGTATTGTATGCAAATCCCAATCTGTACAATCGGTGGCATTGTGGAGATCCCTATTCACAGTAGAATTGAGTGCTGCGGTATGGCATTGCTCCACATAACTTTGGGAGGAAAACATTCCTCAGACACATATTGGAAGGATTTTTGCAAATAATCACCTCAAGGCATCAAATATCTAACTCTTCAATTTGTACTTAATTTACCTTGCTTTATGTTCACATCTCTGAAGGCTCCATGCATACATTACTCTTGCCATCCAACTGTGTTCCAAGACTACAGCTGTAAAAGTTGTCATCTAAGCTCACCTGTGCTTCATTTTACCAGTTAGAAATACGAAAATGTGGTTTCAGCCGTCTCGCTCTCCACTGCCTAGTAATGGGTAGGCGTGTAAATTCATTTCATTCACTTAACTGTGCTACAAAATGCTTTCATTTAGACCCTTACAATGAGAAGTAGGTTCTCAAATGCAAAATTCCACTGTGTTGGAAAAGTCTCAAGTGATTTGTGATGAAGATTGGCCAATGGAAGTCTGCTTCTTTGAAATCGAATGGGAGTTTAGAAGAACTGCTCCAACCAAAATTAAATGCATGGCGGGAATGAGTGTGGGATCTGATGCACATGCGTTTCCTCAACGATCAAGTTTGTTTTGCCTTTTAAAAATGCTCACTCATTTGTCATGTCCGATCATTCCCTCTTCAAATATTTGTGGTTTCAGTTAGTGAGTTCTGCACCTATTGCATTCACCCATACAAGGAGTCGCTAAAACACGCAAAGCAGCGTAAAATAAGTAACCGAATATCCTCGCGCAAACGCCTGCGTTAAGTTTTAATTTGGCTAGCCCACAGAACTGCCCATTTGTCAAGCGGATACAAGTAATTGCTTCTTCGTCATAATCAACAGCAGCGGCACTTGTTTGTGTAGCTATAAACCTGTTTCACAGAAGGTTGAACCTTTAAATTACACTTGTTAGTTTACTTGTCACGAAGCCATTTGTCATGAAACATTTATTCGCACAGCATAGCAGTGCTATTTACCAGTGGACACCTTAAATATAATGGTTTTAAGTGAGCTGAGATCTAATTAATTTTCATAAATTTTTACTTAATTCAAAGCAGTAAGTTATTTTAGATCATGCCAGGGGACAAAGCAGCTCTTAGCCGCCTCCGCTCTTTGCAACGCTAAACTGATGGTATTGATTAAGCCTACTATGCGAAGCAGAAATCGGCTCGACTTATTCTTGTACTCGCCTATGTCTTAAAGTCGAAAATACCCTTTTTCATTTCGGATCCATAAAACTTTACAACTCCGTAAAGTCTCATTGAGATTCGGATTCGTAATTTACGTTTCCTTCAATATTTGCCATCAACGATCGCAAGACGTTATGCTCTCCCGCAACTTCTCATCTCACTCCACTTGCACGGAGGCCACGTGTACGAAATTCCTTTTTCTACACCACAATTATCATTGCCCAGTAATCACATGATCGAAATTCGTTATTCTACACCACAATTTATCGCCTCATTTCGCTCCAACGGAAATCACGTAAACTAAGCGAAATGCAAATTACCAGTTTCTTTAGCGTGGGTAAAACTGATGTAAAATTCACTAAGAAGCAAGTCGCAGTCATCGAACGTGCTTTTTGTTGTGCTTTCCCATCCATGGCAGCAACCTGGGTGGAAACTGCGACAATGTAGTTGGGCAAAAAAGGCAGTGCCATTAAGGGGTCAGGGTTGTCAGAGATTGGTGAGCGTCCTGGAATCATAAATGTTTACATGGATTTTGAGGCAGTGCGGGTTGTGTCCATTTGCTTTCCGTCATCCATTTTGATCATGTGATTACTGTGTGATTTGGGAGATATGGCAAATGCTGATGTGGAAAAATGGATATCGACCGTGTGATTACCATAAAATATAAAGTGAGATGAGAGGTTGTCGAGTAGAATAATGGGCTCCGATCATGTGACTACTGTGCAGTTAAGTAATATGAGAAATGCTGGTGCAGAATCATGGAGTGGGATGAGATGAGATGAGCAAATGTGGTGTCGAGGAATGGATTTTTCGCATGTCGTTATCGACCAAAAGGGGAACACAAGAGAATAACTTGGGATTGTATGACACCTTTAAAAGGGCGTAGGATAGGACAAAACCGTATTCATTCTTTCTCATTCAAACACTCATTTCTCCTGTTCTGACTACAATGAATGCTTTCTCGCAGTAAAGCTCAGTGGAGACGCACGATAAGTGAATTGTGCTAAGAGGAAGGATTCTTATGGTTGATCCACGTGAAGTTGGTAGTGAACCGACACCTCTTATACCTCCGACTGCAAAATCGCTGACTTCACATGAGTTCAAGCAAAATCCAATTTCCAATACCCATCCAACGGGTGAACTTGCAAGTCAGATCTTACCAACTTGTGCGAGGAGATAATAGAGCGAAAATGCTTTAGTTTATTATTACCGTAGGGTTTGCTTTACCACCAATCATCAGAACAAACCGGTGAAAGTGCAAACTTACATTGGTTGTTAGATTGATGATTGGACACTAGATTATCCCTTTCGGCTAGATATGGTCCAGCTTGATGCGCTCAATGCAGGCGGCTACTGTAATGGTCACGCCAGAAAGATTGGCAGTAAAAGAGAATTGGATGGCCTGTCACAGATCACCTTTCTTTCTCCTCTGTACTACCAGCCTTGCCTTCCCTATCAACTGCTATCTTTCGACATTTTGCTATTGCCAACCACTTCAGCCAAAATGGAGATTTTAGTGTTGGTGGGTGCCATCCACTTACTTCATGCATCTTGCACTTGCACTAATGATCAAAGTCGCTTGAGGATTAATTTATCCCTTCTCTTCTTTCAATCCCATGAAGCAGCCAGTCAACGACTGTCGATATCGCCACCATGAAGGTCACTGATAGTCTGCAATACCATCGCATGAGTGCCACACGCAATATCATTAACACAAAATTAAAAGACGGTTCAGCCTAAATTTTGCATGGAGCGTTGAGTACTCCATGCTGTACAGAAGATCTGGGCAACAGTCAATAAGCATTGGCTATAAAAAGCTTCTCATGTCAGCATCGTCTCATGCGAACTTCTTTCCTCCTAAGTGAAGAGCTTTTAAGACAGTCACAATAATGGGATTCAAAAAACAAGATGATTAGCAAAACTTACAGGCGATGAAGTAGATGAAACTATTGAGCGTAGCAGTGGGTAGTAGACAAGCGAGAATACTGATAGCGATTATTAATAATCAAACGATGGCAACATAAACAATAAAGTACTTCTACTTTCCAAAACACACTGCGCCGGTATAGTTGCCAAAATTAATGATACTCTTCAATGAGTGGAGGGGGTAAAAATAGGGCCATAGGGAACCACTGTCTCCCTTTTAAAAAGGCCGGCTCAAAATATTCAAAAGCTTTGCTTTTAAGGCCGGTATTCCTTGAGGGACATTTGCTTTGTGTACCATCGCAAAAGCACTGAGGATGTTGCTGTGGTGATGCGCCATGCAAAACAGTGGAAGGTGCAGAGTCAAGCCGCAACCAGGTTATCTGCTGAGTCATCAATAAGCAGCATGCTCACACAATATCAACTTTGGTGTACATGTTTTCAGATAAGATCAAATGATATGCATTGATCGCATTGGTGACTATAAGGTTTGACTCGTGAATGTTACCCATCAGCAATGGTTCCGTTGCAACTGCTGCCACGAAAGTCTTACTCAGGGGATCGCCAAGGATGTCGCGCAGAAGAGAGTGGCTGTGCCATACCTTGGTTGACTGCAGATTTCGGTTACGTTTACTCGAAATGGCCATTTATCTGTGCCAACTAAGCAGATTATCAGCCCAATGCTCTAACTTCCAGCTAGTCACACTTTACTAGCACCTGCAAGGAAGCTTGGATTCCTTACTGAGGTTTAACCTTAAAATCGTATCCTAACTTCATGCACTGTCCGTCATTCTGAAGTGACAAATTGCCAGGATGCTCAGCGTGTCTCTAGGAACACAAAACTACTTGACCAGCTGGATGGTCACCGTCTTTCTATGCAATGTCTTCCTCGTCAATTTCCTCTTTCCTACTGTTTTCAAGATTGTGGTTAACGCGCGTCTACGCCTCATTGTCCGTATGTACGCTGCATAGATTTTTATTGATTCCTGTCTTTGAGGTGCTCTTAGTAGCCTACCTGCCAAATGCAACAATCCAACATTACCTTATCGTTGTGCCTTTTATTTGTAATGATTTTCACCCACACTGATTTATTATTTCCAGTCACCGGTAGACATTTGACAACAAATAATTTTTTTGAAATTATTGCATGCCTTGGCTGAGTTTGGGGTAAAGAGTTGAAGGGTGGAGGGCGCATGCATTTGGCACTGCCACTATCCTTTTCAACCAAACGAGTTTGCAGCGTTTGTGAAAGCATTGGCCATCTCCGCCTTTAAGGTGTATGTGATTAGAAGAATCATTCATGCTGATTTCTGTTACGAATAGTAGACTTCATTAATGTCTCCACTTTTGGGATGCGAAAGGGGGAGCGGGTTTGGAGTTGCTTTTACTTTCTGGCATAATCTTGAATAATTCATTCCTTTGTGTTAGGCAATAATTTAGGTCATCTAATTTTATTCAGGCTCACTCAATGCCATTACATAAAATGTGTTCTAATTCAGGTGACATTGCTGAGCTCTACAAAATCATTCCATGACAAATGGCTTTCTGGTTCAGTCTCTTAAAAAACATGTTTATAGGACCAAAAATTGAATAATACTGATAGTGATACTGAGACAAACATTTCCGCTTGCTTGTTAAATTGGTAGATCTGTAGATCAACCAAGCTAAAACTTCCCGCAGACGTTTGCACAAGAATATTTGGCAATTATTATTGCACTGTTCTACGTGTTTCGGTGATTCCTTATGTCGGTGAATTGAGAAAGTGCAGAAATCGACTTGTGAAGCTATAAATGCCACACGTGTGGATGAACAGACATGACAACCAAGTAAACACAACTAGGAGCTAAGCTTAATTCTATCACCGTTGTGCAGGCGTGTGCATCAGAGTCTACACGGCTCTGATGGGACATGATTTCCGTGAACCGCAGCTAAGCTGTCAAGCCTCATGAAGCACGTTTGCTCAGTGGGCTTTGTGTGAGAAGCCAAGCAGACCTCTGTCGCCATGTCCATTTTCACCATATTGCAACACATTTCGCAAGCATTTTACTCTGTCTACAATAACAAGCCAGCAAGATTTGGTCGGCAGGATGAGGTGATTTAACCCAAAAATTATAGTGTAAAATAAATTAGGTAAAGCGACATGCAGTTCGAGTTCGTGGCTAATCGTGCTTTGCCACTACGATATTGAATGCAAATCACATCGGATCTATGTCCGCGCATGCCAATATTCATTCCGACACACGTGCGTATCGATGGATGCTCAAAATTAGGAAATCAATCTTTCCAACACACTGGCCGCAATGCAGTAGTTATTTCAAGGGATCATTAGTACCATCACAGACAGTGAGATGTGTGATGAAAAACACACTCCAAACGTGGAGAGCTTAACTACGAGTCTTAAAGCAATGTCGCGTAAAAAACACAAAGAACGGTGGTAAGAATGAATGGATTCTGAAGGAGAGGGTGATGGAGAGAGTAAGAACCCTTACAGTTGATAAAGGTGGATGGGAGGGAGCCATCCCTCCCTATTTACAGCTACCTGCTTATTGATCGTTCACAATGGTGATTGAATAAATGGCGCTGCGGTGACACGTGCTCGACCTCATCTGCATTACAAGCGCAAAATGGTGAGCATCTTTTGGTGGAATTGAGCAGAATCACCATAGACTGTGCTAATGTCCTGGTGCCTAAATCAGGCGCCGTGAACTGGTTTATGGTAAAATTCACCTGTGGTTGAGATGACTTGTCATATCCATCAATGCAATTTAACACACGCTCCACTTCTGCCAGTAATGTGCAAACAATGGAACAGGAGTAAAAAATAACCGGTCTCGATCATGTGAGTACTAAGCGGGTGGAGTGAGATGAATTCAACTAATCCCCTTTCATATCAATAAAATGGCTTTTCTTTAATTCGTGAAAGCATAGCGAGCTCTTACCATCTCAAGCAATTCCAATGACCACGCCGGCTTTTCAAAATAAATTACAGAAAGTATGCAATCTATGTAAATAGAATGGGCTAACGGCAATGAACATCAAAGTATGCTCTTTTCGCAGGCCTCCACACAACGTGTCGCTAATTTCAACAAATTCTGGTAGTAAATCGACTG
This sequence comes from Taenia multiceps, assembly GCA_001923025.3. Classification (NCBI taxonomy): domain Eukaryota; kingdom Metazoa; phylum Platyhelminthes; class Cestoda; order Cyclophyllidea; family Taeniidae; genus Taenia; species Taenia multiceps. The sequence goes on from CM010315.2 coordinate 14,768,550, forward strand.
ACCTGTAATGAGAACTGGCTGTTGTATTTTCTTCTTCAACGCTCTTACAGCTACTCAGGCTAACGTGGAATATTATTAACCAACTTACGCGCATCCAGCCCCGCCCAACTCTGCATCATTCGACGATAATTTTGATAAGGTGGATAGTGGTGAGAACAAATAAACCAGCATCATTACATTCGACTGGCAAAAGACTAGCTTTCCTTAGCTATAATCCGCCTCCTCCCTATAATTTTCAAATTGTGGAAGATGAGTCGTTTCATTTGGCAATTATCCTTGTGTCTATATTGCGGCCAAACTTACTGGGGCTATTCCTAAATCTTCTTGAGGATGAAGGAGAAGAGGGGGACACTTCAGCCTCAAAATTATGATCTATACAGCTACCATGGTTGTGTAGGTGGTAGAGTTATTCGCGTGTGCTGGCCACTGTTAGACAAGCTACTAGTGTTCTACACCGGTCACCATTCTTGCCTTCAACTTTTTACCACTTTCTCTTTGCGCGATAATGGTCGATGGAAATGACTCAACATTTGTGCATCGGTGCTGATGTAGACTGCTTGCCACCATATTTTTCGATTAGTAAATTTGAGAGGCATGCACTAGTAAAATTGGTACATTCCCATTTCCTTCCTTTTTACTAGTGCGAGATAACTGCCGATGTTGAGAGGCGATATGAAAATTCAAGTTACTTAGTTGTTAACGACCAATATATTCTTCGTTTAATATGTTTGGATTGCTACCTACACGAGGTTCAACTTATAGGTTTGGGCAAAATGTGGACCGATGGCGCGGAAATTCCGCCTTTGTCCCATCAGTAGCACAAATTTAATTGTTAAACCATCTAGAGAGCCGGTATGACAGTCGCTGAGAATGTCATAAACGTGAGATCAACAAGGAATTCTGTCGAATTTCAGTTAAGGAATGCGAAAAATCTGGGAAAATTGATTGTTAAGCATTGTTTTTTATAATGTTGAAGCTATTTCTACTAACATACGAAAGGGCTAATGCAAATAAAGGGCGGCATTGCGACGAAATGTTAGATTGTAGCACTTTTCAGCACACGTCATTCTAGGTGTGATAGTAGCGATGAAGCTACAACGTGTCTGCAGCGTTGAAGCCAGTGTGAGTGGCTCAAAGTAACCGCCCTTCAGGCATGTGATAGTACCACGATCTCGTACAAAGTTCTTCATGCACATCAGTCAACCTACTGCTGCTAAGGAGAATTCGCATTTATTGAAGGAGTGTATTCTGCTTTTTATATTCTTCCACTAGCCCACCTGTACAAAGATTGGCATTGCCGTGCGCTAAAGAACAGCTGATTGGGTCCTTCTGAAATAGTGGAACGCGAAAATCGGCTCCATACTCAGACTCGAGCCACGCCACGTTTACTCCTTCACTTAATTAACGCATTATTGCTCAGATAGGGACATTAGCTTCATTCAATTTAGCAACCGAATCTCGTTATTATGTTAATTTAGTGGAGTGCAAATACTCATCCATTGTTTTGCCATGCAATTTGCCCAGTTTCTCGGGCAGAACTTACTGCGTGAGTGTGGTTTGTGATGTTTCATCGCCAGGGTATGGCTCACTGAATTTTGTCGCATTTGAAGTGCTGACATCGTTCCTGCTAGTTGGCCGCCTTTCATAAATGAACTCGCAGAAGAATGTCACGGAGAGTACCTCTCATTAGTCCCACTCATACGTGTCTAAGCGGTCTGTCATTTGCGCCTATAAAAACGTACCACGCATTTCGGCTGAAAACACACCCCACACTGCAACAGACATAGCTCATTCACAGAGCACCTCATTGTCCAACTCATACAAATATCGTGCAGTGCTATTTCGATGGCCAAACTCCTATTCTAGTATAGAGTTGCCTTAACATGGCGAGCGATAAAACGTAAGTAAGGCTTTGCTATCGCTGTGTCGGTGTCAAAAGTGACTTCGATCTCCTTAATTGGTTCATCCCACTTAGCTCCTCCACTGTGTTCCACTCAGCACTCGCTTACGTAGAAGTATTAAAATGCCGTTTCTCGAGGGCTTCTTCCATAATATTCATGCTCTTCCTCTCAATGAATCAATCTTCTACCACTACAGTGCAAACGTACGCATTTGCCAATACGTCGTAGTTGTCCTTTTGATGGTCTCCAGCTATCCATATAACAGTTGAACACAATTTGAAGTTCTTCCCTCTACTAGATTTTAGCCAGTGGATCGAATTCCAAGACATATCAGCACCGGCATTCTAATAGTTTTTGCATTCACAGAGCCAGATGCCACAAAATAATCGCTTGTCCATCTCAGTGATTTTACATCCATGGAAGCATTTTATTTAAATTTGGTTACAAGGGAATCGGGGTGATTAGTGTAGAGCCAAGTGATATCCCTTAAATTCGTGCTTATTTTGATGCAGTACTTGTTATTATTGCAGCCAGTTTTAAAAGCACCCCTCCCTGCATCGATCTTCATTGTGTGAAAATGGAAATACTTTCGGCCTAAAATTCGTAGTGAAGGCTAGTACCGCTGTTTGCCATGACCGTATGCGTTTTACAGTCGAACATCTTGTTCTCAATTTGAAGCCAATCGAATGTCTGTAAATAAAAAGGTAAGCTAATAAATTGCTCCTTATCTATCTGCCAGTGGCCCTAACGATCACCTCGTCACGTGGCTGCCACGCCGCAGCCAATGTGAGTGGTTACACAGTTGTCTTGCTCGAAGCTCTTCAATCATAGTAGTCGACTCTCTGCTGCGGGAGAGAATTCTACACTGATTTAACGACTGTTCTTCCTTTTCCTTCCCACAGCGCTAACTCAGCCCAATTCAGTGATTCAATTCAGTCGTCTCAGTATTTCAGCCACGATAGTATGCCGTGCATTGTTGCGTCATACGTGGCACTGTGTGGCAGCGAAAGTCTGTCCAGTCTCTCAAGTGGAACAAGTCGCATGTCTGTGCCCCGTTAGATTTGATATTCAAGGCGTCGAGCGCTGACTTGTGTGTGACTTTGTCTGCCGATATGGCCTGCGCGACCTTGCTACCTCCTGTTGTGGTCATGCGGGGGTATATGCCGTGGACAAGTCCTCTCAGTAGCTACGTCTATGAGCCTATGCAATTTCCTCGTGCAGTATGGCTCCATCAGACCTTGCTCTACGCCAGACATAGCTCATTTGGACAGTACCGATCTGTGGCCATTCATCCTTGCTGATTACTTTGCCTAGCGTGACGCTCCTCGCAACACATCGTGCAATGTGTTTTACTATAGGAACTCAGTAAACGTGAACATTTTGGCCCCATAAATAAACACTGTACTTTTAAATGAAGATGCAAGCCTAAAGATGATTTAATGCAGCACATGCGATTATATACTTTGACAGTTAAGCGAATACTAATCAACCCCAGTCGTGAACACCAAACTCTACCAACGCCACTATCAAAACTGATTGTCTGGTATACCAATAGTCCGAACAGTGTCTCACCTACAATCGCATCTCCCACTCCCAATGGATATTCGATGCTGAGCGCAATTCGGCAGCAGCACAGCTGCCTCGAAAACACCCTCACTTATCCATGGTGAAGGCGACTCTGAGCATGACCGTCATAACTGCAATGCGTGCTGGCACACCGAACCAGAGATGTTTGATCGTTGTTCACTGCACACACAGAGCAATGTTGATGGAGCACGAAGAAGTCTACGCTGCTGTGTCACAACAGTCATCTCCCAGTTGACCTCAAGCACCATTTTGGTAGTCACGTTTGAGGACTCTCATGCTTTCATCCAACATGACCTGCGATACTACTAACCCCATATTCACTACGCATAGTAGCCAGACCGTATGCAGCAGGCAACTTAGCTTGAGTAACGCATACGCTGCTAGGAAAGAAGAAAGCTTGCACGAGGAGGTCGGACCTTTTTGCATGAGGTGTCCAGCTCTGCTAGTAAAGAAGACCAACGCAAGTTGGTTAGTTTTGTAATTGAAACAGAAATGGGAAGAGTGAGGCGAACACTAAACTGAAGACTGTTAAATCGAAGAGGTTACATTCGTGTTAGGTAGACATGAAAGAAGAGCGAGTGGCATGCTTCATGGCCACCTGTAATGGAATGGGATAGGTCCGGTAGTGGCAATTTACGAGTTATAACATTCCACGTTGATGACTGACTTACTCGATATTTACGCAAGAAATACGGACACACAAGCAAGAATGACGAGTGGTTCTGCGCAGCTTACGGCAAATCCACTACTTGTAGCGCGCCTTCCATCCGACTCTATTAAAAGCAATTATGATAGTAAGGATATCGCGTGGTGCATGTCCGGAACTCAACTCGAGCAGTGTTGCAACAGACATCGAAGACTGCCCACTGACAGTTAAATTAATCCATGCTTCTATGCTCCAATGCATTAAAAACGATGGTGAATAAAAATATGGTGCTTTCCATTGGAGTGACAGCGAACGTACTGTAGTGCTTTCGTGATATTAACGACCCTCTCAAGTAACGACAAGTAATGGCTCTTTCACTGCATTCGCTTAACACAGGTCTGTGTGCTTTGCTGCATATAGGTTTCCAGTAAGCACGCACACGCATGAGTTTTCTAGTGAAAGCGTTTAGAATTGTGCAGTGTAACGAGAAATGCTAGTCAGTTCGTTTGCCTAAGGAGTTGCTTTGCACGAGAAGTCCACACTTAGCTTATTTTCATCCAAGCTGTTATGCTTATGCGCACGAATCAAGCATTGTCCAAATGTACGGGTAAGTTGGAGACATGTATGATTAGCTCATGTCTTGCCCAGGGTATTAGGTGAGTTATAGATCGATTCGGCTATCGATGAAGGAAGAATAGGTAACACGAAGCCGACGTACTCGCAGGCTTGGTCCAAATAGGCGACGAGGTTTCAGATCGCGTTGTGTATCGCTGCGGATCCTGTCCCTGTGGCGGATACGTGGCGGCTTCCACGTAGCACCGATAAGCGGTGTCTGGTTGAAGACCACTGACCGTAATTGTGGTTGTCGTGTTATCTTTAGTGGAGACACGGATTGAAGTGTTGCCTGTCTTTTCGACATGGCAGGTCACATTGTAGGGTTTGAGGATCCCATTTGGGTAAGTGGGTTCATCCCAACGAAGTTCAATTTGTGTCGGTGATATGGCCTTTCCTCTGGGAGGCCGCAACTCCCAAGGAGCTATGAATGATAAAAGGTTGTCAGCTCGGGCCAAATTTAACTATGCTGCAAAGTCGCAACATCAAGAGTGCTGCGATCTCTGACACTGAGCGAGAACAGCACCCGCTAGTATCCTTAACACCTACTTCAAGTTAGCGGTGCAGGCCTTAGCGCATGAAGGCAAGGAAGTGGAACGAAGATAACCTGAGAAGAACTTACCAGTCGGCGGTGTTCTAAGGGAAGTTTGGTAAGTGGCAACAACGGTCCAATCATCCTTATAGGCTGCTACGTCTATTTTGTATGGTATGTTAAGAAACAACATTGTGAGATCAATTTTTCCTTTCCTTACGTCCAAAATTCTGGTTATCACTCTGTCCGGCTTGCGAGTCTCTTTTGCATTCAATTCAATTATTCCTACGCCGTAGTTGATTAACTTCGACTAAGTGGAACACTTGCCCGATGGGAGTTCCGTGTGACGTTGCGTTTTCTGAAATAGAATATCGTGCAATGAGCATGCTTGGGGCAAAGTGGAATGGAGAAAAATACTTGTTCACTGCATTAAACACAAGTGTCCGTTAAAAGCTGCTTCATATATGCTAGGCAGAGCGAAATGTCATAGGGAAACTTACTACCAGCTCCTCCGATTTCGGCAGTCAAAAGCGAAGCCGCTAACAACAAGAGGTAGAGTCGAACCATCGTCTTCAGCGTTGTGGTTGTTGTCATGCACAAATCGGGGCGCATTAATAGGACTGATCCACATGCAATCCAGCCTATGAGATGTCTAGTGTGTGACCTGCAAATCCATCTCGCCTGCATTGACTGCGCGCATGGCGTGATGAGACGCGTGAGTGCTGCCACATCCATCCATCACGCTTCTCATTAATGAGGCACACAAAGGTGCAATCTGACTATGCTCTAACAATATTGTATGTGAGTAGTTCATCGATGTTGACATCAGTTTGGAAGTGTTTGCAAAATAAATGCTACTTGTTGAAGGATGCCACTGCACTGGTAGCTCTATCGCCACGTCCAGCCAAACCTTTACCTGCACCCCAACCACCGCAAGTGTACATCCTGTTTAGATTTGGAGGAGTCGAATGCGCGAACTACATGCTTGGCTGCTCATAATGTCACGCATTTGGCTCATCGACGTGCATCGATGATAGATAAATAGTGAACGCCATTAGTGTTTACTAGATGTGAGTAACTCTCTCACTCAAAACTACATCTAAATTGCTGCCTGCGTTTAAGCAGAAACCACTCGTCTGCTTCTAGCCACAATTTTTTGCTGTTTGGCTTGTAATATGACACGCGTTTTGCAGCTGCCATCTTCTCTCCTTCAACAGCAAAGTGGGCTGAAACGCCGTTAACCCTGATACACAGAAAGTGCTTAATGTGGGGTGCAAGTAAGGGCAAAGAATTTCTAATGAGCGAATTACTACCCGTCTGGGCATATTGTCTCCACGACGTGCACATCGCTAGCAGGAGTAGAGTAAGAAGTTACACCAATGAAAATGACAATCTCTCGCGATCGAAGGTGATTGCACCACTAACTGGTCTTAGTGCCGTTCAAGCACCAGCATCCTAGCACACTCCATCATGATTGTGTAGCAGTTCATCACTACTTTGCCCATCATTTTCCACTTGCAGTGCAGATGAGGTCAAGCACGTGGCGCCGCAGTGCCACTCACTCAGTCGCCACGGTAAAGCTTCAATGCGTGAGTGGCTGCAACCACTGGGTGATGACTCTCTCCGATTCACCTTCACCAACCATGCCATTTTGCTCCTCCCTCTCATCATCCCGTCACGATTTGTTTTAGGTTAGAGAAAAGAGAGCTACACCACCGAGTGTGGGTGTTGCGAGTCATTGTTTTGGGATTTGAGCCAAGCTCTGCACAAGTTGTCTCACCGTGTTGCAATAATGACCCCACATCTCGGCTGCCACGTTGCCGCTTTGCCAGTGTGAGTGGGTCAAATTTGCCTCCAAGCTGGCATGTGATAGCCCAGTCATTCTTAGCGAAGTTATTCAAGCATAGCAGTAAATTTGTCGCCGCTGTTAAGGAGAATTCTTTGTTGAGTGAAGGACTGCTCTCTCGATTTTCCACAACTAGCGATTCGCAAATGCGTGTGGAGATGAGGATTGGCAGGAGCGGACATAGATGCGATGTGATGAGCCCAAGCTGTGGTGAGGGAAGGCGCGATCAGTCTGGATGGACGCATTAAGTCGCTTCATCTTGGTGACCAAATCTTGTCGTTTCGTTATTCGCGACGCGTTGTAATTCTTGCAAAGTGTTCTGCATTGTGGTGATAATGTGCATGGAAATACAAGTAACAAACGTACTTCATGAGGTTCACTAGCTTGGATTTGGTTCAAGCAGTGTGTTTAGTGCGAGCTGTACTTCTGCAGCAATGATGTAATGAGATCTACTGGTTTAATGTGTTTGCTCATTCAATTCTCGAACATTTGCAATGGCACCAATTGCCTTGTGCATCAACTGCAGTCACCCACACAGGGAATCACAGCAAAATGCAAAGTGGTGCTAAACAACTAGCCATATGTCCTCGTGTACATGCCTGCCAATATGAATGACACGACTTGCTGTCGAAAATACTTCTGATCATTTTGAAGCAGTAAAACTTCTGTGGGTAAGAGGAAGGAGAGGTTGGCATTGCTGTTTAACATATTCATGCACATTAATTTTGGACTAATCTAATCGCCGTCAAAATGAACCCAAACGAGTCATCCATCGCCTATCCGCCTGCTTGAGTTTGTTACGACGACTTCACAACGTGTCTATCATGTTGCAGCCATTGCGAGTGGCTCTTGCTGACCTTCTTTCCAGCATGTGATCATGCTCTGATCTTGCAAAAGTCATTCAAGCATAGCAGTCAACTTGGCGCTACTAGAGAGAAATCCTATCGATTAAATGACCGCTTTAGTAGTGTGCAGCTTTCAGCTCACACATGCGTAAGAAATGGTATACTGTCATGCACGGTAACAAGGCTGGATGGAACCACCTGAAAGAGCGCGTTGGACAAATGCGCTCAACTCGCGCACCCATCCTACTCTGCGCTTTTCCTTACACTTTGCTTTTGTGGCATAGTGGAGCGTTACATCAGCTCAGCTTCACGACCGATTCTTGTCTCCTTGTTACTTTGGCCACGTTGGGATGCTCTTGCCTCTCTTCACCACACAATGATGTTGCGTGTGGCAGCACAAGTCAGCCAAGCTGTTCAGGTGAAATGCACTGCTATGTGTTGGGTGGTGTTTTGTCCGCTAGCAGTCTGTGTCATTTAGTTGCCTCCTGTGCTGGTCTTGCCCAAGCACTTGCCGCATGCACTTCCTCGCAGTGACCACACCCACGCGTGATCACGCCGTCGTTTTCCCACTGTGCTTATGCAAACGCTTTGTGCATCGCGGCTCCATCGAACTCCACCCTACGACAGACGCTGCTTGCTCGCACAGATGCGTATTTATAGTCACACACCCCAGCAGATTAGGTTGCCTGAAAACTCAATTTACTTATTCTATCCAACAACTGACGCGTGTGTGCAGTTCTTCTGCAAACGAGAGAGCGCAAAACTGCGTTGACAGAAATCTGGCTCCTGATCTATGCACGTACAACAGCCTACGCATTGGAATGACTAAACTGTGGTGGCGGCCAAGTGCATTCCTACTGCTCGCGGATAAGTAGCTGTTGAAATCTACTTCGAGCACTTCTGCGAGCTGCATGCGTCCTCTGCACAAAACAGCGTAAAGCAATGTCGGTTAGAAAGCAGACAAACATTTGCCTCCTCAATCCGCTTCGGTGCTTATGTGAGCACTTTAAATGAAGTCGCACCATGCTTGAGGACATACCTCTTCATGCCCATTCACTTTTGCAATCCATGCGTCCCTCAAATCTCACTTCGCTCAATTATTTTCAAGACTGGATCGTTAAGAGGGCACTGGCTTGCGAGTCTGGTCAGTGTAGATCAAGGTCACGAGTGTCAAGGTAAATACAGTTAACAGTATTGACTAATGAATTGGAAATTGAAGCTGGTCTCATCAGAAGCTAAGCAACTAATCATTAGCGCAAGCATTCCAGTCTAACATATCGCGAATAGAATAGTGCAGAGTAGGTTCTTTTAAGTCTGATGTTCTTTGAAGAGCCTTTGCACAGATCACATGCTCCACTTTTCCACTCCTCTGTGAGAATGCCAGCAGCGAATTCTGCGTTCGCATAGGCAGGAGCATTGTGAAGGGTTTCCTTGCAACGCTACACAGGTATCAGAACAATCTCTTCAGCTCACCTTTATGAACATTGTTCCATTGAGTCAAATAGCATGTGCAGCATCATCATCTCTATCATAGTTAAATGCCGCATGATTCATTGATCAGGCACCGAATTAGCCGCATTCGCAGGCATGCAAACAAGGCACTAAATTAAAACCTATTAATATTTGTCGGAGCGAAGCACTCTGTGCTCTGATAAAGGCGGACGACACAAATTATTCGATTGTCTGACTTTTACACTTGTCGATCTAAAGGTGATTCCTACCAAGTAACTGCGAATTTAATTTTGACGCTTCGAAGAGGCCTGTTTCATTTATAGCACTTACCATGGTGCAGCAAATGAAGGCGTATTAAAGTGAGCTTCATAGGCAAACTCTTCACTGGTTTGGTCACTGAAATGCTTAGATGATGGTGATGCTGATGTTGCAGTGATCCCTGTTCCTGGTGGAAATCGGCACTGCTCTTAGGCATAGATCCACGGAGCTTAGAGAAGTAAGCAGTTGCCTCAGTTTAAAATTAGGAGGATCTTTGCAAATAGGAACCTCAAAGCATCGTACCCCTAACACTCCGGTCAATTCTTCATTCAGATTCGCCCCATGTCTTCACGTCACCGAATGCCAGGTGTGTCAAATGCCCCAGCAATGTCACTGTCTAGGAAGACGGTGGCTGTAGACATTTGGCCGCCACGGTCAACCATGTTTCAATTTACTTGTTTAAAATGCCACAATGTTATTGCTATGAATCGTCGTGAGACATCTGAGCTGCGATGCATTTTATTTGCTGCCTTGCAATGAGGAGCATGATGGCAAATGTGGAGAGTAAAGTGCGCTGGCGAATGGCCAGTGCCAATTCCAGATTCATTTAATTGCGCAGTAGAGCTAAAGCACTGACCCAAATAAAACGGAGCGGATGGCAGGCAGTGAGTGTGGACTCCGACGCACAAGCTTTTAGGAAACGATAGAATTGCGTTGGCCTTTTATCCATGTTCTCTCATTTGCCATGCCTTCTTTTCCCTCTTTCAATCATTTGCGTTTACAGTGGTTGGTACTGAACACATTGCGGTCAGCCACGCAAGGAATCATCGCAGCATGCAAGTAGCAGGATCAGAAAGTTATTCTCAGCTTTCGACTGATCAAAGCCCCACGAATGAGAAATTGAACAAATCATCCACCGCTTATCTCTCCACCAGTGAGGATGCCGGTGACCACACAACGCGTGACTGCCAATTTGCAGCCAGTGTGAGTGGCTCTTACTGACCTCCTATCTAGCATGTGATGGCACCGTGATCTCGCACGAAGTTATTCAAGCACATCAGTCAACACACCTCTACTGGAGGGGCTTCTCTATTGATTGAATTGCTCTCTTGCAATTTCTTGCGGCTTCCAATTCGCACGTGTGTGCACAATGCGAGTTTGGCATACACTGGCGTAGGGTGATTGGATTCACCTAAAGTAGCGTAGCGGTCACTTTGATCCAACTCTCACACTTCGACTTCCCATTCTTCCTGCTCATATCTTATTGCATATTAGTAGCGAAGTGAAGGCCTCAGATCAAATTGCTCTAGCGACAGCGTCTAGTCGTCTTTTCAGTCAATCATGGCGGCAAACCTAAGGCCACCGATGAAACTTGTTCAGTGTTAAAAGGCTTTACGTCCAATTGCTTGCAGCTCTCAATTTGCTGCGTGCAATGGTGGAAACTTGATGGTGGGGTCACAGAGCCGTTTGGGTTCACCTGAAATAGCGCATTGGAAATGCCTTCTTTGTTTCGTAACATTTGACCCATCGATTATTTGACAAATGCTTTAATTAGGATTACTCCCACGACAACAATGCCTCACCCTTTCGTTGAAATGCTCATGTTGGAGTGCTCGTGCATTGTTTTGCCATATGGTGCATTGGCATGCGGCAGCGAAAGTCTGCCCTGCTTCCCAGACCAAGCAAACTGGGCACAGTGTACTGTTTGAGGTGGCATTTCGTCTACTGACGCAGTCTGGGTGACTTCGCTCCCTTTTTTATGGTCTGGCAGAAGGTCACGCTGCGAGGTAATCTCCTCTGTAGCGAGACTCTTGCCCGGACACTCAGTCCTCTGCCTTCGCGCATGCAAACGCATATATATACATATATATGGGCCAATATCAGACTCCTCTCCCCAACTGACATGTTTCAGCCTAGAAACGCTTTCACGCCCGATGACCCCGGCTGAGCTGTTAACCTAACAAGCATATTCCATTTTGTTCGATAGTAGAAGTTGTCTTGTTAAATATTTGACGCTTCCATTTACCTTTTACTCACGCTTTCATCACTCACCCCATTCAACGACTGATGCATGCATGCATGCATGCTTTTGTTCCCGAAACGATGGTAAGTGAAATTATGCTGACATAAATCTAATGCTAGTTATGCCAGTACTACAGTCTGTCCATTGACACTACCCAGTTGTGGCAGCGTCTGCTCTGTTCACTATTCTGAGCTGCATGGTGCTTCATTCAGTGCCTTTCAATCAGTGGTTTAATGCTAATTTAGAGATTAAGGTGATTAGAAGTCGGAGAATGGGACAGGACAGTCGTTGTAGTCGATATATGTTGATAGAGAGAAAGGTGGTGGTACTTGGTGAGTCTGTTGCATCTGAGGTGCAAGCGGAATGTGAAGTTCTGCTGACTGTGACACCTGATGGTATTGTAGATTTGCAGGATACGCCTCGACGTCCCTCTGTATCCTCTCATGGTGTTTGGCGAAGAGGGAAGCAGAGAGGAACATTCGGGCCAAAAGGGAAGAAGAGAGCGTAGGTACTGTGGTCACAGTGATGCCGAGGCCATGGACTCTAAATAGCCATCTCTTCACTGTCGAATGGTCAAATGCGTCGGCTTTGGTGTGCGTCGATTAAAATGCAATCGAACATAAGCACTATGAAAATGCATAAATGAGATGGATTAGAAATGACCTACTTTAATGGAGAAAAGCCCTCACATGAACCATTGTCGAAGTGACGGTCGCCTTTTTGAATGCAATGCTAAGGACTGATTCGGGCATCCACAGCTGCACTGATGTCATTGGTTGGTTTGCATCCATTTGTTGGTTGCTAATAGATTTGTTGACTTAGAGAACAGGACATGCGGAAATGGAATGCTACTTGAGAGATACTGATTTGATCCCCAACGTAAGTGGGTGACGAAATCTTAGAATACAGAAGAGGATTTCATGGCCTTGGATTGGGCTATGTGTTTCAATGAATCATCCATGCAGCACCCTTAATGCGAAAGGACAAGAAAGTTCTCGTGCATTACAAGAGTCGAAATATAGCTTCTATTCATGTTCACCAGCATGCAAACCGTTTTGGGTTGCAGTCGCTGGAGATTCGTTCATTGATTACCACTCTCGTGGTTCAGCAAAGCACAAGCTAAGCAGGTAGATGGAAAACATGAGATGCGTTAAATGATGCCTGTGTTAGACATTATGACTCCGACTTTGTTTAAAATAGGCCTCGCCGTACTCAACATTCGCTAAGGAAATGTGCCGGACCAGGATTTTAGCCAAGCTGACTACTCATTCAGGCGTTAATTTGACTTGACACCGACATTTGCGATGGATTATCATGTAAGAGTTGGTCTACTATGCTATTGGCTTCCACGGCCAGTAAAATAGTGAGACACACTGAAGCCCACTAATGTTCTTACCAACTTACCCTTTTAAAGCGTCTTCTTCTTAAACTAAGCCACCATCTACTCATTGCGTATTTGAAGAAATACAACAATCGCAGCATCTATTGCTAATGCTCAGTGGAATAACTCATCGACGTGCGACGTTCAACGAAAGATGGACGTGCGAAATATGAAGATTCTTCTTTGGCAGGCAACGACCCTGTGTGCGCAGGATGGGATCAGGCTTTCTTGGGATCCATTGGAGAAAGAGTGTAACTTACTGTGAAAGCAAACTGGTTCCTCTACCACCACAGTGTATTTCGCACGATCATCTTTCGTTGAACGTCACTCGTCAATGATATACTCCACTGAGCATTAGTAATATATGCTGCGATTGTTGTAGTTCTTTAAATGCGCAATGAGCACATGCTGACTTAGTTTGAGAAGAGGAGAAATGCTCTTGAACGCTCTGGCTCGCTGCAATGCTCCATGGGGCATCTCAACAACGGATGACTTTAGCCACCCTCCCCACATTGCTGCAAGTGGGTGCACTGAGCAGAGGCGAGTGTCGCACTGTTTGGTCGGCATCTAAAACGCACCAGCGGTCGAAGGATTCAGCGTAGCTTATGAGTGCACGTTTAAGGCCTCACTTTACCGGCAGCACGTTTGGGCGACACGCATTCTCTCCCAGATTCAAAAGCTTCAGACCACTCACAGTCATGAGGTATTGAAGCGTTGTTGGAGGCAAATGCCAGACTATTGTGTCTTCAGCAGAGCAAGCATGTCTACTCTTCGATCCTAAGTAATGGTATGTTGACCGAAGCAATGAGATCTGCCTGCCTGATTGAATACCGTCGGCTTGGCAGTAGGAATGCGCCTATCAACCCCCGTGATCTTATGCACGCAGAGTGATTTTCGTTTTTCCTTTGGATAAATGCACTTCATTTAAGCGTGGGCATGATGGAAGTGGGTGGGTGGACCAGAGTCACACGATGTCTCCCAACTCCTTTCCTACTTAATCGCAGTAAAGATTATTAGTGCCGCAAGCTTCAGAGGCATGGCTTTTCCTCCGACGACCTTTCTGATGTGCAAATGCAGTGTTTTAGAGCTTGCCTGCCTAGTGAAATTTGGCGCGGCCCTTGTCACAGACCCATGCGTCATTCAGCCGAATAGCTTATTCTCCTTAAGTTGGAACCAGTCGAATCGTTGCGAGTAAGATATTGAAGAACATGGAAGACAAAAAGAATTCTCCATTGATTAAGCGACCGTTCCTTCCCTAATTTTGCACAGCACTAGCTAAGCTCATCGTATAGTATTGTTATATCAGTGACGATGGTATGTGGGGCAGCAAAAGATTATCCTACTTCCCACGCAAACACCTCGCATATTTATGCATTGCGGGACTCAATATTAGAGGTACATTGGGCTCTTGTGTGTAGTTTTGTCTGCTGATGCAGTCTGTACAAAGTAGCTGGTCTTGTGGAAGCATATACCACGAGGACCTCCTCTCAAGTGCAACGCCCAAGCACAGACGCAAGCGCCTTGTGCATTTCGGCTGCATCAGACTCCGCTCTACGCCGGGCATAACTCCTTCGTATAATGCATATCTATGTCCATTCAGCCTTGCAGATTACTTTGCCTAGCAAGTTAACTCCATGCCCTCTGTGTCAAATGCGGCACCACTGTCTGTCATGGGTCTGTACACCTAGAAGTCGAAAATGCTTTTTTTATTTCGAATTGATCCAACAGGCCAATTTGTCCATTGTTTGCTCCCGCCTTTCCCACCAAATCCATCAACTGATGCATGTGTGCTATTCTCCCAATAAAATGACGCCGTTTTGATGAAAATCTGACTACTAGGCATGATTGTGCTGCAGTTTACTTATTTCAATGTCTTAAATGATCATATAATTGGTGCATGTCTCGATAGCCAGTTTCCTGATAGACTGAATTACACGGTCTTCTTCAATCTCCGCCTTTCACAAGGCCACTATATCTGAGCATGTAACTAGCATTCCCTAGCTTGTCAGCGCACCTGACTAGTGTTATTGCAACTCAAGGAGTCAGCAAGCATGCTAGCATTTATTACTCCCCCGTGACTCGTGCGAGGTAAATTAGGCTTGCTTACCACTAGTGTAAAAAGGGAGGCAAGTGTATGCATTTAAGGGGGCTTGAATCTACCCCACTCAAAGCCATGCCATTTACCGACCTAAGAATACGGCATTGGATATTGCAGTGCAAATCCTCCTCAGACGTACCCAACGCTTAGTCGCACTGCGCCCAAAATTACGTGCTCCATCGGCAAACTGCAGGTAAGTTGATGCGAGCACTAAAAATGAGGTTCATCATCAGTGCCCTGCCTAAATCTTGCGGCGCATTCGTGGCCACTTGGTTTTTCCCATCAGACAGCCGTAGTACTGCTTCAGACGTAGAAAGGAAATCGAACAGGAGACAGGTGGTTGAGTAAATTAATGTTTGATTGATGTAAAATGGGCCCAAATTAAAAGTCGACCTGTTAGATGGGGATAGCAGTGATGCCACTGAAAGACTAAAGGAACACTGTAGCGCCCCAAGACTTCCCCGAAGACGAAAGAAGTCATAATAGTGGAGCAGAATACATGCATCCAGCAAAGAGAGGTAACGGGGCCAGCCCACCCAAAACCAACATTCGGAGCTAACAAAGCATTGCAGCTACTTAATATTGCACAACATACCTACTTGGCTTTTCAAGGTGTCGCATTCTTTTGCTGCAGAAGTTTCCTTCCTCGTTCCATTCATAAAAATGCTTGTTTTAATAATGTTTGGTTCAATGAGAGGAAAATCCATCTCATCTCACGCTATATCCTTTACTCTCCGTCAATTCATTTCATCACCATGCATCTCACTTGAGCAAGATACTCGCTACATTAATAAGAGGTTTAAATTCTGCCTTGGCGTCGTTAGAGTGAGCGAAGGAGCAAAAACTTGGTAGTTATGCTTTTCACACGGCGAACCCAGCCACTAGAATGCTACAAATCGGACCAACTTGTAGGAGGTGCAAGCAATTCAATGGCGATTCCCTCAAGAAGGCAAATTAGCAGAAGTGCATAAATTGCACAGCGCTTGGAGTTGGGCGTGGTCTCTGCGCCTATCATTCCATCTCAAAATTTGGTTGCTCAAAGCTGCAGCGCTTTTATTGCGTCTTGTCCTTTGAGAATCCCTTTCGATTGGTTTCTCTTCTTGTGTTTTCTTCCGCGTCGCTTCAAGTTGCGAACGCCAAAGAGCTGTGCCAAGCAATGCACTAGTTCACTTGCCTCTGTATGTATACGGGCTAAGTGGAGGAAGGACGACGAATAGTTGTGAAGAGCAATCCGGAACAGCTGTGAGTGAATTGGACACAAGTGTCTCACAACTCTGTATGGCAGCACTCTCTTTCCATGAGATCGCAGTAACAAAGCAAGGTAGCTAGTGCTTGGATGAGTGAAAGGGCTGGCGTTTCAGCAGTTTCGAATAATTGCTACTGATAACTTCTTCTCGTCAACTGCAATTGACGACGAGGAATAATGTGCCATTTAGACATAGCAATGAGTGCATATTTTTATGGGCAGGATTGTACTCCACTGCAGTGTTCGGCACAGCTCGGTGCAACAATCTGGAGCAATCTGCAATGACTCTCGAATTGGCAATCTTGTTGAAATGCACCACAGGACATAGGTGTAAGTTGGAGGGAGGAGCAGCTTCCTCTTCTTCTGTTGTTGTAAGGACACGCTACATTCTAGCTCACAATGTGACGTTGGTTTAACCGAGATGCCGAATGCGAAGACGTGATTCAAGGCCCTCTGTCTTACGCGTGGTGCTGACCTCAGTGTCGCCAAAGCTGCACGGAGATCACACCAAAGCTGTGCAGCAACTCGATTTGAGCTGGAAGCTGTAGAACTTTGCGCCACCACTCTATGCGTCAGGTCAGAAAGGGGCATTGTGGAACAAGTCACACCCATCGTGCCTTCATGAGGGTTGACACTCCATTCTCCCTTGCAATGAAATCGTAAATATCCTTTGTTTGGGGTAAGTGTGGACTGGCTTTCAACAAAAGCTGCCAGTAATATGTTGGACAGGGCGCATAAATGGGTCTACAGACATTGCGTTAATGGATAGAAATGGATTGCTGGGAGCATTTAATTACTTTCCCGCTTAAAAGGATCTATCGACGGACTGACCAGCACGTGCAGACATATTTTTTGCACCTCTGGTGCCAATGTTGTCACTTAAACCAACCAGCCCATCTTTTTCCTCAATTCCCATAACAAGTATCACCTTATCAATGAAACAATTACTCTCTGTGTCTCACTCTGCGTGTTTGCGCTTGTGTATCCATCACTATACCGGACATGCAGTCATTCACTCCGAATCTTTTTCCTTTTTTATCTCCATGAGCACACTTTGGGAACAACTAACTCTATCGCCAAAAGTATTAGTCAGAGTATTCAAATATTTAAAAAAAGCAAAATTTCCCTTTGAGAAAAACTTACATGATAGCAGGAGAAATGGAGTAGAAGAAGAATAAAGGCGAAGTCCTAACGCTTTTTTATCTACGAGGTTATTTCTTGCAACTTTGACAGCCACTTCAGCAGTCGACTAGACGGGAAAGGAAGTACTGCGAGTCACAAGAGGGAGCATGTAATATGCTTCAGCACAGGTTCAGTCTTCATAAGATAACAAGGCGTAAATGTAAATGGAATCATTTTAGATTCTGAAGTAGCTTCCGAAGCCTTACACCACCCAATAGCAAGGGTGTATTCGGCCAATCACATCGCACGTACAAACTCACACACACACGCACAAATACTTACGCACAATCGCGTTTATGCCACTCCGTCGTCATTCTACATGGATCAGTGGCCGTACAGCTACCCACATCAGGCTTCTCAAGTCTACGAAAGCGCTCCCTGCAGGGCAGCCCAATTGCTCATCTACCCCTCTGTCTCGAATCCACCCTCCGCCCACGTGGAGACACCGCATAAGCATGTCAAGCTGTCCATCCAATTCAAACGTCTTTTGGTCATGGCAATCGCATTGCCATTGTTAGCACTAATTCTTGTCATCTGTAGCAGCCTATCAACACAATGGGAGCGTGTGGAGTTTGTTTTCGAGCGCCTTATACGAAGAGCATGTTTGAGGCGGACTAAGGTGTCGTGGCGACTCGCCCATGTGGTATTGGAGGGCGCTGGTATTCCAGTGACAAGGCTTGACAACCTGACGCAGTGGGATATTTGTCACCAGTGGAAGCAGGCGCCACCAAGCATCGTGGGTGTCGGGATGTACACTGGCAGCGCAAGGAATGCCACCGTGGTTGAGGTGTTCAATGTGCTGGGAGGCGCTTTTCAGGTGTGCAGTGAGATGCAAGGTATGTCAATTTGATTTCCTTTCGCCATCACCACCCCGCGTGTGTCCGTAAAGTTGTTTGGATTGTATATTTTACAAGGTGGATAACCCCCCACTGCCACTTCTGCACTGTTTTGTCACGTGTTCATTATAGCCATAGTAGTGGTTACCAAAGTTACAGATGTGTGAAACCTATTTTTTACCATGCAGAGTGCCACAACGATGTGACATGTAATGTGCTTACTTTATTAACTATAGCTGCATCAACTCCTTCTGGCAAAACTATTTTGTTTTGCACTCTCTGAGGGATGCTTGAGTTAATTACAATGGGAGGACAAGAAGATGTGTACCTTGAAGTTCGGAAAGCCCAGCGAATTTGCCAGTAGACATGTCATTATCCAGAGGCATTAGGGAATTTCTGGTGTCGTGGATAGCCTATATAGGAAGGCTTTGAAAGTAGCATTTTAAAGGACTTCTGGGTGGTTGACCCAGAGGACTGAATGCAGCATGATTAACGAAAGCCGTGAGATCTGCGGAAGGTATGCGAACACGAGCACCAAAAATGAGGCCTGTCATCGGTGCTCTGCCGAAATCCTGCAGCGCGTCCGTGACCATCTTTGTGCAAAGCATGGTCTGCCATTGCGAACCACACAAATGCTGCTCACGATAGCAGGCTAAAGCTGGAGAAAATAAACCCAGAGCTCGGTGAATTGTGCCTCGCTTTCACTTGACTCAGCTTCCGTTTATGTACACCTCACTGATGCATGCGGTGCTAGACAAGAAGTAGGCTAGCATGAAGGACTTCTGGGTGGTTGACCCAGAGGACTGAATGCAGCATGATTAACGAAAGCCGTGAGATCTGCGGAAGGTATGCGAACAGTGTGGAGGTGATTCTTGAGCTACCCTTCTAACCTGGTGCCAAAATATCGCGTTCAAGACTCAACCTCGCGAGGCTAATAACCCACGTCTCCTTATTACCAGGAATTGGCTGATTGCTCCTTACTTTTGCCACTGCCGTGTGTAACTTGCTGCTTATTTGCTCAAGCATCTTATGGAGAAGAAAATAAGAACACGATTTGTGTGTGGTGTGTTGGATGGAAGGGTGAAAATTGCCCATATATGTGGGTGACAAGATCAAAACACGTCCTAATAAGGCAGAAAATAAAGAACCCACAATCTCTGAAGGAGATTTTTTGCGACATTGGACGCCATCACTTATGTAAAAAGAGAAATGTTATGCCCTGAAAAGCAAAAGACTTCCTTTAATATCCTGGCTTGTGGTGTCACGTTTCTTTTTATTTTTCTTCAAATTTTGACTTCATTTGGTCATCTTGTATGCTGACTGATTCCTTTGTCCACCTTGTTGGATGTGATATTTCGGAACTAACAAATGGAACAATCAAAAGGAACATTTTGCGAAGTGAAAACTAAGCCATGTTTTTGGCTGCCCTCCTCCTGTTTCCTTTTCCCGTAACAAGGGGATTACTTAGCCTAAGCAGACTTACTTGGACTATGCGAATTCTGGCAGATGCGAGTCCCCTTTACTCGAAGCGCTTGAGGAGAAGTACTTGGAGTGTGCTTGAAGGCAAATGCCTCCCTGCGCGAGCTAAAACGCGTTTAACATTCTCTGCGAGGGAAGGATTTTTGTCTCGTCAATAAGTACATAGAAAGAAGAACAACCTTGGTAATGTGCTTTCAGTTCGTGATGATGCGAAAATTCTAAGACGCTAAAGTTGGTATTTGTAAAGCACCCTGTTGGAAATGATTACCTTCAAAACCCTCAAATGAGGTGGATGTCATGCCAAGGAGGCATGGTTAGCCTTAATGTTTGTAGTTGCCTCACTCTTGCCGTCAAATACGGAGCACCATTTTTTGTGTCGATAAGCAAAACTTTTGTTCAGTTTACCATTTATCATTACTTGAAGACCGTACCGTGAGTAGCACACTTAGAGCGAGAAAGGCGAGTCCCTAAGGTCAACTCCTTCTATTTCTACACTTCTTTGCGGCATAGAATAAACCCCTCACCCTTTGCTAATATGCGTTTTTGAAATGAAAGGATAGATAGATAAAAAGCTGGCATATGAATTGAGAAGTCGTCCCTAAATGCTTGACATTATTTACAAACCACCTTACGTGGAGAAAGCTTATGGATTTACGAATTACTGCCCTAGTTGACTGTGTGGATGTGTGTACATCTAGACACAACTAACTAGTTCCTCCGTTTCCACCCTCATCGCTCTCAACCGAGATATATGCACACCTAATTCATTTGCCTCACCATCAATCAAGGTGGAGGGTATGGTGGGTGGAGGCAGTTGCAAATGAACGGACAAAGTCCAAATGACATACCGCCTACTACTAAGAACGGCATCCACTTCCATTAGACTGTCCTCGTGGGTGGACCCGAGTTTGGCCAAATTGCAGAGCCTGTGCTTCCGTCCATCTCAGCTCCGGCCTGTCTGTTTGTCTGTGTTTGTACGCGCAAAGTTGTGGTGGAATGGCGTGCCTGCTCGCTGGAACTCCGCCTATTGTCCGATGCACTCATCTCCAATTGGGTTTTCGCATGTCACGTGAATAGCAACCATTGCTTAGATGCAAAAAGGAGCTACATCTTACTTAGTAGCCATAATCCGCACGATGACGCGGTGGAAGCGAAGTTGCTTTATGTCCATAAATAATCCTATCAAATGCTAAACTTCAATTGATACATGGTGGCTCCACCGGCTGCATGCAAAGAGTCTTATTTGCTTCGGGTAGGCAACCCTCTACCTACCAACGCCATTGCAGCCAAATCCATCTAATCACTTCACCTTCGTGCTTCCACTGAAGCATTCACGACTGTGAAAGCCCATTGTGATGGCATTCCACCAAGCCAACAGCACTAATATCTTGTCGCATGCAACAGTCCACCGAAGAATGTTAGCTGCATTTGAAGTGACGGCTGATCGGTTGTATCAACCCATTTAACAATCTCTTGACGCAAATTTGGAAGTTGAACTTTGTCTCCCGCATTAAGAGCACCATTTGCAGATAGCATTGTTTCATGATCGAAGATGTCTCCTGTGGCTGTACTATGCTTAAGAGAGGCGGTATGTGTTTCACGTTTAGCAGGTCTTTTCATCGTTTCTGTTAACGGCGAATTGAGCACCGCCTAGTGACGGTTCCAAGGCACTCTCTCCCTCCCAGTCTCTTTAGACACCATCATATCTGTCCAATAATGAGTCCATCCATCACATTTCCCTGTCACACTCTTCTTTATCCTCCAATGCACTCCTCGTAACTGCAATTTGAAATCGTTCGCGACGAAAGCACGCTCGAATGAAGGGTTCGCAAATAAGTGTTGCTTCGCCATACACATTTGACAGTTGACTACTCAGTCCGTCCTGCATTCAGCCGTCAAGCGATGCAATTGGCACGATGTACTTGCATCCAATTCGTTATGCATTTTTCTATGCGACACTTCGTATCACCACTGCTGTCCCTCTACACAGTGCAACTTGAGCGCAGCACGAATGTTCTGCAGCCTCGGATTTCTGATAACCTAGCACCCTCAGACACCTGACACTGAATCGCCTCCGGATCATAAGTAAATAGTACAAACCTTGCAGAGCTCGTACGTGATAAAGTGTCGCCATCTCCGTCAATGCACAACCACGCTGCCTGTAAAAACCACCTGCAATTCCTCCATAATCATGCAAAAATCAAGCGAGTGGTGTATGATTTTAAACTCCTAACTCTGATTCACCTCCTTCGCCTCCTCGGTAGAGATCCCCTCCCCTCAAATGTTCTTTTTTGAATGATATCTTTGTTGGAGGAAAGCGAGCAAGAGGAGCACGTCCCCTAAATTAATCTCTCGGTGCACCAAATCCTCTTCATCGCTGCCTCATTGTGATGAGTTAGAGGGATATGTACTTCTCGGTCGACTGTCATCGTCTTGCTGATCCCAAGAACCACGAAACAATTTATCTTATCTGAAATAGGTGACAAAGTTGAGAGTCACCTTTGAAAAGAATTTCAATCTATGTAGTCAGCACGGGTTATACTTCGGCTCGGTAGGACCCAAGAATCTTAGCCCCTGTTACACAGGTACCGCTCCATGCTTTTAATGTAATTAGCATTAACTTTGTTACTTCGAACGCAACCGCGACTTCATATGTGGATTGTAACTTGCAGAAGTCAATTGAATTGTTTACCGGGGAAACACTTCCTGTAAAACAATTAATCGCAATGCATTCATTTATTCCCAGTACTGTGGCAATGCAACAAAATGGAGCGTAGTTGTTCCTCTTGGTCTGCCAAGTCCTTTTCCCTCTCCCTCAATTCCATTGCCGCGCTTGGCGCCGTTTGTCTCGCAAACACACCAGCCCTCGTGGAAATTGGCCCATCTGTCCACAAGTAGACGCTTCAGTCTGTTATTCTTAACCCCTCAAAGTAGAATGCTGTGGTTTCTCTCCGCGCCATCGCCCTAGGTTGTAGCCGCCCAGTGGCAGTGGGCGAATGCACTACTTACTAACGCTGAGGCAGGCCGGGAGGCCAATAGCACGGCCCAAAGACTACGCCACTTGCGAATTTAAATGTACACAGATAAACGGAGTACGACGTCGCTGTAGCCATGTTATAGCAGTAAGAGTTGTTTTTGAAGAAATTATCATAATATTGAGGGTTACAATAGGTAGGTTTATTGTGAGCAGCTAACGAGAGCTTATGTGGTTAGTGCAAGTCTCACAAGCGTTTGGTATGGTAGTAAAAGGTGTATTTGGTCGTCTAAGCTGCATCAGCACCTTCCAAGTTGCTGCAAACGAAGAAGAATTAGAGGTTGGATTTGTTGTTCTAGCTTTTCCTCCTCGCCTTTAAGCAGCACCTGCAATGCCTACGTCCTTTTGAATACTCAGCCCACTGTATAAACAGCAGTTGGCAAATCTTCACTTCGTCATGATGGTCTTTCTCATGTGCACCACAATGCGTCAGCCATCCACTCATCCAGTAGTCAACCAATCCCTCTAGGCTCCGCGTAGCATCGAAGATTCCTCCTACTCCTTTACTAACCGCAGCACTTTCTCTCCCTCCCACAAATACAGCTAAACGCGGGTTGATGGCCTTCATTCACTCTTCAATGGACGGGTGCAAGACCACCTCTTGCTTCAACTACATTACCAACGGGTCAAGATGGAGGGGCTCTGGCTGTCAAGTAATGATGTTTCGTGAGCACACCACTTCATTCCTCTCTTTTTAAAACGTGGAAATTTTGTGAAGTAGCTAACTGCCAAGAGAGGGCTTCTAAGGCATACATGTATTCGGTTTCTAGACTGAGTGATGCAATAACTGATTTGCCTCTCGAAGAGGCACTCATCGGTTTGAAGGATCAAAGCTGAAGAAAAATAGGTGGTTGGCAGACTCACGAAACCTATTCACACATTTTATTGCGCATGCACATAGACAACAAGTTGCCAGTAGACCGTTTGGCAGTCAAAGTGGAGGACAAAGAAGTAAAAGCCGCATAAAACGTTGATTGTGCTTCGAGATCTGTGCAATTAAATACAAAAATGTGACTCTAGTTGCCTGGCATTTAGTTTAATTGCGCCAGTTAGACAAAAGTAGCCAGTCTATCCACGCTCCAGTTCCTCTTGGACACCATTTAAGGTGGACGGATTTAAGGGTAGCATTTGATTGTGTTGGCCATCCTCGCGGAAGGACGATATTAATTCCCTCTGTACAATCATGGATAAAGTCCTAGACCCTAATTTTACCCCATTCATTCATTCATTCATTCATTGTAAAACATCACAGTTGCTAGGGATTCTATCAGCGTAATGCATTTTAGGAATGCAAAACAACTTGATCGCCTGCATTATCATCGTTTATCTGTGTATCATCGCCTCCTTCATAGTGGGTATCGTCAGCGTTCTCGCTCGTCTCGTCCCCGCCGCTATGGTCACCGCCTTCCTCCATCTCATTGCCTGCAAGTTCCTCCTGTCATTTCCTCTTTCTCAATTCCATCACTGCAGCGATCTTAACACCGCTAGTTATTTCTTTTTCAAGTTTTCCCTACAACATAAAGCACATGTGCATAAACCTGCTTTGAGGCTAAAGCATCTTTGCGGTCTTAAGGTCGTGACGATGTGCCTCGATTTTGTGCTACTTCCATGGTGGTCATGTGGACGATCGACTGAATAAATTTTTGGGACAAAATACAGAAAAAAGCGAACTAATCGAGTAAAAGTTATTTAATTTTTCGTATTTTAAATGTGAACTTAGAGTTGAGTTAAATTATTCAACAACGTTAAAATAGTCATTTCAATTGGCGTCGTTTGTAACAACAAAAGTTGAAACTTAGAATTTGTTGAGGGAAAGACAAATGCGATAGTTCAGGAAAAAGAGAGTCGTGTTCTTTTTCACCACTTCACCTTTAGGTGTGTCCATCATATTCGCCAATTGCATTGAGCATATCAAGTTGAACCACATCCAATCGAGATGGGGACCCTGCTATCCAATAATCAACCTTCCTGCTGATGTACGTTTGCCTTTGCACCGATTCTTTGTGACGATTGCCTCTTTGAAGCACTGACAAGGCGAAAAGAGCGGTAATCTCACGTTGAAGCATCTGCGCTTCATTCTCCCCTTACACACGTTAGTGCGGTCTGCCTTGCGATGGTCGGACCGGTCACCGAAAAGCCAGCCATTTTACCATTACCAACTTCACATGAATCATTTGGGAGCATCCCTTCCCTCGGCACATGCCACTTATCGCACAACTCCTCTATGCCTATCAGTGAGAAAGCATCCACCTCGCCTGGGATGGGAAAGGGAGAGAGAGAGAGAGGAACGAATATAGCAGTGAGATTCTCCTTCATTCTTCTCACTCTTAGAGATCTCACATTTTTGGCAACTTGTGGCCATAGTATTTTCCTTCTAGCAGATAATCCCATACACGTCGTTCGAATGGCTGGTATTTTGCTTTGGTCCCCACTCCCCATTTTTTATATCCTCACGGATGAATTGGGCTCCTTCGTAATCTCGCCTCAGCATGATGCTGGTCGATGGAGGTCTTTAATGAGGCCCCAAATCAAAGTGTTTTCTAGCACTCCAATTTACAACCAAAAACATCCCGAACATCGGTAGAGAAAATTTACTTTTGGGATGACAACCAGCCTCAACGCCTGTCTTGCCAGTTATTCTATGTTTCCATGTTGCGTTTTTAGCTCTACGATCCCAATCTGATTCGTGTGCAGTATGGATGGTCAATGTACGTTAGTTGGATCGAGGTTGGTGTATTTCTGGCCTCCTCCTGCGTTTGGTTTGCATTAAAACAGTTTCTCTACATGGAAACTGCTAAAGCTATGATCTGATCTCAGCCGATTGGACCACATCTCATCTCTTCCCTGTTTTCTCCCTCTCATCCTTCCTCTTTCCCTCTCTCTATGCATCTGACCGCCTTTTGTTCCCTGACCTCAATTTTACTGTACATTTTCTAGTTATTTGTCCATGACTTTTGTGGGTTTCTGCTTGTGCACCTCTTCATTCCCACCTCAAGTCCATACCCACACATGCTCTCATATAATAGCGAAGATGCGTGGTTGAGTAATCGGCGTTAGAATCTCTGTGCTTGCAAAAATATTCGATGAGCCCTTCGTGTTTGCGGAGGCGAAAGCAAATTAGCCAATTTGCAAAACTTACCTATTATTGGTTGTGCAATGCTAGATTCTACTAAAATACGGTGCAAGTAGAATGCATAAGCTGGATGTGGAATTAGATGCAACAAGACACTAGGTGGTACACCTCTTGGATCGGAATTACAGAGAGTACTTTAAGCCTCACTTCCTTTCTATACTTACCGCTTAAGCAAACAAATTAGTCCTACATCCCTTAGCAAGCTTCTTTCCTTAGGAGTCGCCCAAATCCCACTCTCCAAGGGCACAATTGACGTGCCAACCGACAAATTGTCATGGAGTCGCTTGTTGCCGCCTTTTCTAACACGGAAAACTGCACCTAGTAAAGCAAAGTTTGAGACGCCGCCAAACCCATAACAAATTTTTGGCAAGGCGCCAGTCCCCTCCATTATAGCTCATCACTTCTAATCACCAAGGCAATTAGCCTGCCCAATCGGAGCAACACTGAAAGAATTGGAATAATTCTCTTATCCCCCCTTCTTTAGGCTTGGTCACTCTTTTGCTTTGAAGAGTAGCAAAAGAGCCTCTGAGCCTTCCGCTTAATCGTTGTGTCATGTGCCTTGGGTGGTTCCCATGTCTATCGCCTGTCTGAAGTTCCGGCAAAGCATTTTCATGGACCAATAGTGGCTATTCAAGACATTTACTGTAAAAAAGTTCACTAATCAGTTCCCATCATTCCTTTCGTTCTCATCTTATATGATCTCCTTCATAGGGAATCTATTAACTTCTTTTACATGCATGTTGCTTAAAAGAGAGGGTGATAAAATCCAAGCGTAATCTTAACCCAAAAGGCTTTTTGCCATGATAATGCTCTTTCAAAAGCAATGGCGCACGAAATCCCATGGTGTAATACTTTGTTTGTTCGAACTACCGGTTTAGGACCTGGGTGGCCATCTTGTTCTAGCCGGTTGGTCGGCCTCCAGGCCGTGCCAACAGCCCCCAAGCCCTCTGTTCTCGGAATATATGTATTCTGCCCTAGTACTGCGCCTTCTTTTGCCTTAAAGGGAGCCTCGGGACGCTACACATGGTATAGCTTTTTGATCATTTCGGCCAAATAATTGTGGAACATGGCCTAAGTGTTGTAGCGCCCCGAGGCTCCCTTTAAGGTAAAAGAAGGCGCAGTACTAGAGCAGAATATATATATTCCGGGAACAGAGGGCTTGGGGGCTGTTGGCACGGCCTGGAGGCCGACCAACCGGCTAGAACAAGATGGCCACCCAAGTGACCCAAACCGGTAGTTCGAACAAACGAAGTATTACAAGTGTAGTGCTTTGTTTCTTTGAGTACAAGTTCGGTTGCGGCCACTTTGGTGGCCATATTGCTCTCTCTGGGTGAGCTGGCCTCGGGCTGTGCTAGCAATTCCGATCTCTGTATTTGCTGAGCAGATGTATTCTGCCTTAGTATTAGGTCTTGTTTTGCCTTCGAGGGAGTCTCTGGACCAGAGGCTAAGTGTTACATACTCAGTATGTACAAAGGCCAAGCAATCACTTAAAGTATCATTCGAAACCTCATGTTGTGCTCCAACTAGGATTTGCAGCTACTTTATGTTAATTTGCGTTTAAATAAAGTTTGCAACAAGCTATAAAATAAACTTATCTGTGCTGCCATTATGAATTTCAAACACCAAATTTTTTTAGAAATTATCAGCAAATCATAATTTCCAGACTTCTCTAACTTCCAAACACGCTACCCAATCGCTCTTATTTGTTGTGCCGAATACACCTTCAGGTGGGCAACTCGAATTTTGCCTAAGTGTGGATTCTTCGGTGATCTCAGGTAGCCTCGCATTTGAGCCAGAGAAGCCTCTTCTGTGTAAAACATAGGAAAATCCTGGTAAACACTAGGCTTTGCTTGGTATGAGTTGCGTTTTGCGCCTTTACTCTCGAAGGAATGTGTGTTTCCAGTGGAGCGCTACCTGCTGGGAATGAAGGAATTACCTAACAGCAATGAGTGCGAACCTCGACTTCTCTGTTGCTTCACAAATTTTTAGGTAAGATCTGGTTATAGATAACAGGCTTTTGTCACGTTTTTATGCAACAATAGCCTCAATAAACTTTTTGAGCAGCAAAGTGCCATTACTACTTGTTCGTGGGTCTTTTCATATTTCATGCATTGTGAAGGACCCATTATTTTCATTGCTACAATGTCTGAGCTTGCAGGACACGTGCCGATGGCAGAAAGCACTTCGCGGCTGTTATTCATTTGCTTCGGCACTGTGCTTTTGTGTTGATATTGTCTCTGCGAAACGGGTAAAGCAGGGCCTAATTTACCACTTGATTGCAGGGTTTTAAATTCATCATAGAGGGTCACTTTGATTCACGCAGGAAGTCCAATGAGTCGTTTATATGGGGTAAGGGGGACGCGTCCTTCTTAGCTGGTTCGCTCAACTTCCTGTAAACGATGCACAATCGCAGACTGTCGTAGCTTTCCGTTGCCACTGTGATCAGAGATGCCTGTGGTGGCCAATAGAGTTTTGTGACCTCATCCTTAATCTCTTTCGCCAGGCGATTTGCCTCTTCGGAGGGGGCGGTGGTGTGGGTCTCGTGGTCGCCAAATGGCCTCGCCGGTGTTTATGGCATATTTGATGGTGTTTGTTAGTCTCAGTTCCGCACCTTGCAATGAGAACATGCTCGCATACTTATTTAGGAATGAGCAAAGCTCTTTCCTCTCGCGATCCGTGATGTGCGTTAACTGTGAGGAACGCTCATCTAAGTTGTTAATGGGAATAGCTGGAGCCCCGAGAAGAGCGCTGCAGACTTCGTTCGCGCCCTTTTTGATTGCACAACTGCGCTTGCTACCGTGCATTGCTGGGTAGAAAAGACACTTTCCGCGAGATTCAGGATCGCTTTGGTATTACATGGGAAATCAACGCCAAGCATCACATCTCATGTTAGTTCTGGTCATGTAGTAAACTGCACCATCCAGGTTTCTTTCCCTATGGCGACTTAACAGTGTCTCCCTACTACTATTATCTTCCCCCCCCCCCTTCTGCTGAGAGCAGTTTTGTAGAGGTTATGGTGGGCTTGTGTCAATGGTGCCCTTTTCATGAAGGCGTGTGGACTGTATTCGTCAGTTGGAGGCAGTGAAACAGAGGGCCTCGATACCGCTTGGTGGGTGGATTTCATTACTGATGCTGCTGCGATCAATGGAGTGACATCGGTAAGGCGGTGGCGCAGAGTGACCAAAAAGTCCCCAAGAGTTTATTTCCTCACACCTCGCACCAGGGACACTAAAAGGACTGACTTCGCCCCCCGAATATCCTTCCATTGCGGCAATGAAGCTCACGTCATCTGCCCGGAGTAGGAGAGCGGGGACTGGCTACCTGCACATGCATCGCTTATTATGCACATGGATGATGACCCTGTAGGTAGGTGTCGAAGTCGCAACAAACAAACTGGTTTGATCCCAAGTCATGCAATATGCATCCAGGATATGCTAACCTGTTTTCGTTTTTAGAGCTGTGTAATCTTAAATGAAACCTGTATTTTGTTGGTTGCAAGGGTCAACCTTCACTTGAGGCATCGGCCATCCTCGGGCCACACGGCTACCTCAAAAAGAAAACAATGAAAGTAGCGCAACCCATGCAGCGGCGAGGTATGTTTTGCCGGACAACCCTTCATGCAGTTAGCTTAATTTTTCATTTACGTTGGAATCTTCTAATGCTTATAAGTACGCTAGGATCACAGCTGTAGAGGCTTTTTGCATAAAAATTGGAAACTTGGAGTAAGTATTGGGCTCTGATTGGTATGAATAATGTTTTGAACACTGGTTTGGTAGCAATTTATGTTTCTAGTATAGCACCAACTGCTAGACATGGAGGTATTTCCTAAAAAAAACTGAACACGAATATCTCCTTTGCTGTTCACACATCTTTCAGGTAAGAAAGGACTGTAGTTCACGAGTTTTAGTCAAGTTTTTTTGTGTAGTAATGGATTCTATGGCTGTTTGTTGAGCCTCAATAGGCTTTTACCATTTATTCGTGGGTTCTTTCGTACCTTATGCATGCAACAGTGGGATATTTGCGCCACCATAATGCTCGTGTTGGTAGGACATATATCGAAGGCGTGGGAGGCCTTGTGATTTGATCATTCATTGACGTCGAGACCACGGTTTTCTGATGCTGTTATCCTTGCGAAACGTGTCGCGTGGGGTCTTGATAATCGCCTAATTGCAGGTTCACTTTTGACATGAATGGGTGTTTGGAGGTGG
This sequence comes from Taenia multiceps, assembly GCA_001923025.3. Classification (NCBI taxonomy): domain Eukaryota; kingdom Metazoa; phylum Platyhelminthes; class Cestoda; order Cyclophyllidea; family Taeniidae; genus Taenia; species Taenia multiceps. The sequence goes on from CM010315.2 coordinate 14,798,849, forward strand.
ACTCAGAAGCAAAGGAATGGCTACTTTGAGGTCTGCAACTGTGCTTGGGAATTTTGGCACCGCCGCTCAGATCGCATCTTTTGATGGTCATAAATGTTTACTTTTTAGCGGTTTTTTATCATTTGCGTTTGTGTGTCCTGGCAGTGCACTGGACTTTCACGCATCAGATTTTCCGCTTTGCCTTTGCCTTTTCAGATACTACGAGCTTATAGTTGTGGTGAGGCGGCGTTTCTTAAATCTGCGAAATGGCAGGCCATGCAAAACTTCTGAATTGCTCGCGGAAGCGTCTCTTTCATCCTGCAATGTGTATTCCGGTATGGACGATACCGGTGCATTTGATGTCATGGCAAAAGATGACACCCTTTGGCATGAGCATTAGATAGTCGCATGGATGTAAGCTATGCAGACACGATGGGCGTAGCCGTTGTCGTCGACAGTTGTGGAGTTGCAGCTATTCGACTAATCGATGGGGCCGAAGGTCCCGTCGCTCTGTGTGGTCTATTCATTCATCCAGAACATAAGCTGGCTGCGTGACTTGGTGCTTGTTTGTGGACTTACGTGAAAGATCGGGTGCAGTGTGTGGATGTCGCAACAGGAGCAATGAGGTAGCCTGGTAAGTACTCCTCTGCGAGACAGCATGTTCGATAAGTTGAATCGGATGTAATCATAGGCTTACAACTGTTTCCTTCGTTTGTTCTTTTAAATCTATGATGTTTATTTTTTTTTTGGCCTTTATATTGACAGCATGAAGGTAAGCCGATGTGAAGTGCCTGTGGATTAGTTGGAATTGTAGTTATAGTATGAGGCTTTATGTGTAGCTATGATCTATACGATTCATTGTCACACTTGACAATCGTTGGACTAATGGTGAGGGCATTAGGTGCAAGTTATCGACGTATTTGCACGCATTGATAAATTATCCAAAGAGGCGTTTTTCATGACGTCCGCACATGTGTGAGTGTTGCAGGTAGTGAAATGACTTGTTGTTGGGGTGTGATTACCGTGTAGGAGGCGAAAAAGCCGATTGACTTCATGCCCACTTGCTTTTGCAGATTCGAGCATGCACAGTTTATGGTATTATTAAATTATCCGATATTGTAATCCCTTTGACGGCCATTTGAGGGTTGATGGCAATGGGTGTATTGCCGCCGCCACCGGTGCCGCCCAAGACAAGTGGTTGGGCTTGTCTTTGTTGCATGCTTGCGATGCGCCAGTAGATGAGACTGGTAACCATACGGAAGAAGAATTATTCAGTCACTGTTGTGGTGGTCTTGAGACCGTAGTGCTGACATGATTTTGACATTTATGCTTTTAGGTTAGTATTGCGGCTATTAGGCGTGGAGACGCGTGATGGTGTGCACATTTCCCCATCCCCTATGGAATCAAATTGCACCATAGGAAACGGGGAGCGGGAGGAGGATGAGATGGCGCTGGAAGGGGAGAAGTGGTGTATGTAATGTTGAGGTGAGTCACTTGAGCAGTAGACTTGTTTTTTCTTCCCAAACGAAACACGTGACATGGAAATAAACGCTTAAATATGTAAATGTTGGCTGCTTTGTGGTGTCCAGGTTGGAGGTGCACATAGGCGTGGTTAATGGGTGCATGTAAGAATAGGATAATGCTGTTTGTCGATTGCTTTGAACTCGGGTTGATTTGCAGCTCAAGAGAGCGACGACCTTGAGAAGATCATAATGCCACGGTGGCAGGACGCGATGGCCGTGCTAGCATAGTACGTGAGCACGACAAGACTGCAATATGCCATGAAAGAGAAGCAGGGTTGGGATGGGCGTTGTGAAGCAAAAAATGAGTCGATGGTGAAGAATATGGTGGGAAATTAGATTATGTTTCTTATTTGGGTAGGAAATATAAGTAGTTGTGGAGAAATGTAATACAGGTGGTGTATTTGAGTAATGAAAGGAGAGGGTGAATGAACTAACGAGTAAGGTAAGTGCGAAAGATGTGGCTAAAAGTGTCTGAAAGGAGAAGGAAGGGGAGTGGGTAATGGAATGCATGTTGTTCTCTGCTCGGTGGTATGGAAGGAAAGACAAAAGGTTTGGGGGCATCAAAAATAACTGAAGGATTGAGGAGCAGAAGTGGATGGTCGAATGCAACAACGGAGGTAGGGAGATGAGTGCTGCACTACATGGATTATGGTTGTTGACGGTGGTAGGTAACCGGCTGGAAGGAGGTTGAGCGGGAGGAGACGGTGGTATGAGTTAAAACAGTAATAGTAGTAGTATGGGGGGAAGTGGTATGCTGCCACCTTAAATGGAGGTGGTGGTAGTAGTGGGAAGACGGTGTTATGGATGATAAGTGCGAGTAGTGGGCACGTGTTGTTGGAGGGAGGGAAAGACGGAAATGATGGGGGCACAGGGGAAGTTGCCAGAAGTTCCTGAGTGGGGAGAGAAAGTAGGTATGAAAAGTGAAGGAAAAGAGCGAATGGGAGGGCGATAAATGCGTAAAGGAAGAAGTCAGTAAGGGTAGAGAAGGTAGAAGAGAGGAGTTGTGGAGAAGATGGGTGGAGGAGCGAGCATAGACAAGGGAGGCGAGTAGGCAGGTTCAGGACTGGTATCAATAGTGGTACGCACGCTGATCGGTGTGCCCTCGACTCCTACCTCACCGAAAACACGTTACCGTGCGTAGTAGCCTATTTTGTTCTGCAACAATTGCTATCTTACAGTTTTGGCCGGCGATGACTCGTTCTGGTGGGGGAGATTGCATAAGAATCCCATTTCGTGGCCATTTGGCCTTGAGACTAAGCAATAGCCATCGCTCGTGCCCAGCTGCTATTGAATGTCCTTGAACCTTGTCAACACGATCCTCCTGTGACAAGTCAAATGACGCCATTTTAAGGCCTTGACTATCGATCGGTTCGAAATCAAGGTCGGATGGTGTCATCGTGAAGTCCCGCGGTGACGTGTTATATCTGCTCTGGATATCGTTTCCTTGTACACTCATGTGAAGGTGACTTTTTCGTGAATTTCGTTTTATTTAACGTGTACTTAAGACATCATTCCAATTTTGTGTTTTGTTTTCTTAATTAGTATTTCAGTCTAGGAAAAGTTTAAAGTTTAAATGGTCTCTCATCAGGACCTTCACTATCGATCCAGGCTCTTAAGGTCAACTGAAGGTAAATGAGTACACTAGATATCAATTACTACCTACTTTGGCAATATATTTCCCCATTTCGTATCGATTGATCAGTTTTGAAGGGTCCTGTAGAACAAAGTGGGATAACTTCTTACTATGCTCACGGATGACCATTTACTTGTGTCTTAGGTTCAAACGGGCATTTTTTTTGTTTTTCAATGTCGACTTATGTTCTGTAATGTTATTTTTTTTACCATTTATTGATTGGTGCATCTAGAAATGCATCGTTCTGGGTTGGTGTGAAATTAAACTGGCCTCATATGCGGGTATGTGACGTCGATCCATTCTTTTTTCGAGCGCCTCAAACGTTGATATGTGTCTAATTTGGCATTAATTGGTCCATGTAGTATTGCTTAATGGGTACTTAAGCCTCTGAACACTGAGTAATTTGTACTGAGCTGCAAAAAAACTTATTAGTATGGTCACAGTCAACTCATTTATGCGCTTGCTAAGGTCAAATGGATATTTTTGGCTCTCGTTTGTAATTTGACTTGTATGCATTCATAAATATTCCTACTGGTTTATTGATTCATGTAAGGATCAAATCGCATTTGAAGGCACGTGATTTGGCTTTAGAATAGGCTGCCTTGATCGCGGAGCCGCTGGCTATTTGAGTACCTCATTGGGTATGTTCAAGGTTACTCTACGGCAGCTGCGCATGAACGATTCCTATTGGTTAGCCTCGGCGTCGTTCAGCTACGCGTGGGCGGGTCGTTTCCATCGGCTTATCTACCTTGATCATGACATACTCCCACCTCCACTCTCCATTTTTCCTTCTTTTTTCCTCTCTACGCTAACTTGCATATTTTTTTCCTTTTATGCAACTCTTACTATTGTCCTTTAATTCGCGCTTTCTCTCTACTTTCCACACCTACCTCCCACTCCCCTGTATCCCTTCCATTGCCCTCTCGCCCTCTTTCCACCTGCATCTACCACTACCTTTACTTATTAATCATCACTTCCCTGTCCCCCCACCACTACCACCACTACTTATAAGATGCTAGCACACGCCTTTCCTTCCTTCCTTCCTTCCTTCCTTCCTTCCTTCCTTCCTTCCTTCCTTCCTTCCTTCCTTCCTTCCCTTCCTTCCTTCCTTCTTCCTTCCTCCTTCCTTCCTTCTACCTTCCTTCCTTTCCCTCCTTCCTTCCTTTCTTCCTTCCCTCCTTCCTTCCTTTCTACCTTCTTTCCCTCCTTCCTCCCTCCCTCCCTCCCTCTCGATTACTCAGCAGCCCCAACAATCACTCAGTCCATGTCATGCAACATTCTATCTCCCTTTCCGCCTTTTTTTCTTTCTTTCTTTCGATACACCTCTCATTTGACGAATATTCATTCTACTTCGACCACATTCTTTCTTTCCTTTATTCAACTGCAGACCACTGGTCCTCATCCCCTAACTCATCTTTCATGCCCTCTCATCTCTCCTCCCTTCTTCCACCATGCTCCATTCAACATGCAATTCACTACCCACGCTTCCTCTTCTTCCTCCTTCCATATATATCCAACTCCATCTGCAGTATTCATGGTTCTCTAATTGCACCTTTTAGGTGGGAGTCGGGAAGACAACTCGAATCTCGTGCTTGAGGAGAATGCCAACTTGCTCAGCACCGAGAGAAGCCGTCCATTAAGACCCTATTGGTTCCCTTTATATCTGAGGCAATAAAGGTGTTGCAAAACAATAATGCTTCTTGTTCCAAGGGGGATCACAAGAAATGGGAGGCGAATGAGCCCATCGCTACACCGTCTTTTACACCTGTCTCTCCAGTTGAAGCTATTTTTCTCCCCTTTTCTTCTTAAGGCATGCCATTTATATTGCTTGCATTTCTCTACATCTACTCATGTTTCTAATCCAATTAAAAAGTAGATTAATCCGCCATCATAGTCTTAAATATTAACTTATTTTTGCTTTACGACATCCATCCCCACCATAGTCAACTTCCACCACATATTACAGTCTTCTCGTTCAGTACATTCGCACTTGCGTCGCCTTCCACCAGGCGAGGCATTATGATCCTTGCAAGGACGTAGTCGCCATTACCCTCTCTCTTGAGGGGTGCATTAGTTCCACCATGAAGGCAGCCTAAAAATTGCGCTTTCATTTAATTTCATTTGGTTGTGTTTGGTTTTTCAATGTGCACCACAATGCGTGCTTCAATGTGAGAGGTGGAAGTGATGCTTTTAATTGTGGATGACTTATGCAATTGAGCCCTCCACCCATGAGGAAGGATCTGTCGCTTCAAGGCCACCTAAGCGTATAGCAGATGTCATTGTGTAATAAATTGCCGACATTAATCTACCCCTTGATATTTTGCGTTCACGTTGATATTTAGTCATTTCAGATTAGCAAGACAATATCATAGTTGCTTCCCCTAAGAAAACACATCGCTAATTTTGTTGATGACATTTGGCGCTCCTGCTTTCCATTTATGCCCAGTGTGCTTAGCCTTACTGTCAAAGGTGCCGTTCAGTAAGATGTGGAGAGTCATGTCGATAGCACTCCAAAACACCTAAATTTGCTCTTTCCAGTGGAAGTGCATATTGCTTTTGAGAGAGAATTCACAATGGGTGCAACACTGCCACAAGTTTTAGCATTCATAGAGAGTTGTAGATGATTTACGATCCTCCAGTCACACCACTTCGCGTCTTCATTCCACTCTCTATCTTCCGCCATGCCTTCCACTCATCACCTGTTCTGGCAAACTATCACACGAAATGAAAAAAGCACTGTTATCCGTGTCTTCAAGCCCCAAGTGTCAGTTGATCACACGTAACCCGATCATCTGTCTTTGGTGGCGGCAGCAATACACTCATTATTACCAACCCTTAAATGGCCCTTCAAGAGATCAAAAGTCATCCAGTTCAATAATCCCATGGGCTGTACAGCTTAGATCTGCAAAAGAAAGTGAGACATGAAGTCGTTTAGCGTTTCCGCCTCCTCCTACAAATCATTCACACTCCAACAATAAGTCATATCACCCACTGCAACATTTACTGATGTGGAGACGCCAACGCTTGCTTCCATTATGGCATGTGGAGGACCGAAATTTGCCCCACCATCTCATAGTTGGCGCTCTCACTGGCGATATTTTGCTACAGAGCCGCAACAAAGACAAGCAAAATTGAGCTTTATGGTAATCTTCAATTGGTTCGAGGAAAATCTACATACGATTACCTTGAAAGAAGCAATTACAAACCAAAATATATTTTCTTAGAAACGACGCCACGCCCCACATGTCGTTTATTGGGGAAGGACCTGTGGTTGTTGTAGTTGCCACAGTCCCATGCAAAGTGGGTTGGTATCAATCCAAGATGATTCAAACGCATGTGCAACGCCTTGCCGAAATTTGCCATGAGTCTTGAGGAGTGTGAAATGACTCCATCCTAGTTCCGATGCGACACCACAGACAGCGTCAACGGAGGTACACAGAGTGGATGAAATTTTTGGTAGTGTATTACTACAAAGGCATCACGAATAGGTCATTGTTAAAGCGAACGCCCAAATTATGTTACAAAGACTACTGCTTCATCTAACCAGTTCCAATTACTATAGTAAAATTATCATTAGAAATTCATTCTTCTAAAGCCACTGCTTCATTCCGCACGGATTCCGTCTGAGTGGAGAAACTGTCAATCCAATTATATTTTATTGTCGCGCAGTTGGATCAAGTCAGCGTGTACCACTGTCTCAGTTCTATTGAACATATTTGACTCCCACCTCATTCACTTAAGTAGCACCAACTTCCAGATGCATACATCATCATCACCACAAGCATTGGTAAACATGTACACTCATCATTCTTCCGTCAGTTGTTATTCGCCTGCCACTTCACGGCTATTTTTAAATTGAAGAGACGGATGGCACCAGGATGATCAAGGTGACTGCCGACTCCGTGTCACACGACAAACGTGGGGACTTTGAAGCAAACGGAAGGCTAGGACATGAGGCTAATGCTTCGATGTTGCAGTGAAGATAGATTACGCGAGGGTGGAAGGATGGGAGTGCATTTGCCATAGAAGCAGTGAATTATAGGAGAGGAGTAATGACCATCAGGCAATTAGTGATGTCACCTGGGGCAATTGACTACCCCAAAGAATTCAATCCAGCTACTGCTTCCACGTTGATGTGTGCCTCGAACACAACTAAATGAAATGGAATGGAATTTCGATGCAAATTAGTAAGATGATTCCTTTGAACTTCTGTGCAGTGAATGCATTTTGCGGCACATAAGTAACTGTTACACAAATTAATGTACTAGAGAATGAGACTAGTCAGTGGATTGGTGGATGCATAATCCCATGCAGTAAAACCTTTAGGGAATGTTCATAAGACAGTTGAGAGGGCTTTGTGGTCAAAGCACTTTGTGCACACTATCTGGATGTTGAGTAACTCATCGGAATACCACGTTAGGAGGTGTACCATAGCATCCATCACTTCTCTCCTAAAAAATTGGTGATCTCCAATCCCTTAACTCGGATGCATGCATACGTTTATTCCATGCTGTAAGGCGAGATGGATCAATTAGACAAAACATCGCCACATAGAATGGTTTATGTGGATTGTGCACTTTCACTCTATATTTTGTTTGACCAAATCTTGTCGACGGGACTTGAACAGGCAAGTTGGGTGAAAAGAGACTAACAGGGATTGGATCGAGTTCACCTACAGCTAAGCGGCCACTGATTCAGCACCTCAACATGGCCCAACCTACATTATGGCCCACAGAGGTGAAATGCCCACCTGTGTCCAGATGCGAAGTAAAGAACATGGGCAGTGGAAGAATAAATGATACATGGACCTTCCTACAGTCATCTTTCATGCCAACAGGTTCACTGCTATGCGCAAATAACCCTGTGCAAGAACATAGTTTAATTACTTTAGGAACGCATCGGATTATCAGTGTGGGTGGTGGTACTTGCATTCAAACTTCGCGATTTGGCAAGAGAGACCATTGTGCGATGGAAGGTGCTTGCTAATTGTTCAAATGCATTTTTGATACAGGGCTCGAGAATGATAGGATATTGCATACAGTCATAGTCGGTAGAGATAGTAGTGCTTTCAAATGTGAGCCTTATGTAAAGGAGTTCTTAAATCCCTGTCGACATAAGAGACACGCTATATTAGCAGTAAGACCACAGCAAATCCCTCCAGCGCTGAGTAAGTGACAGGTGATGTGGTTACACGTGAATGGCCTCATATCCATTTCAGTGAAGTTAGGGATGCGAGAATTGGTGCACTAAACTTATGCTGCTAATGGAAGAAAAAAATAGGACAGAGATAGCCTTTTGGTGGTTTCCAACCTGGTGTTATCTGCTGGTGATGGTTTTCAACCACACACACTTCCATTAATGTAGTCTTGCACTGACCCCATTTTTGGAGGTATTGAGCTAGAAAAAAGCCAGTGGTCCATTCAGCGTGCAGGTTATTTTTCTGTTTGTAGTACTTATCCTTCCTCTGAAACCCACATCACTACAAATCAAATGCGTCGACTGCCACAGCGTTTCAGCATCTTTGCTACCGTAGAATGGAAGCAGGCCAGCCTAGCCAAGGTCAACAAGTACTAGCTGCATTTTTGAGTTAAATAGTAACTTTCCAACTATAAGGCTGCAAGTAAGCAGACTAGGGGATCCGATTTTCAATCACAAGTCTCCATTGACACACGCTGCCAATAACATCGCCAGAATCATTCAAGTTTCTGCAGAGATTGCACGCATTAATGTGTTGGAGCATTCACAACATATTTAGCATTCAGGACAGAGTTTGGCTTGCGTCCTAACATTAAACAAGGTATTTTTACCCTTCCTATTTACAACCCCTTCGCCTTCGCATTTGCCACCATGTAAAATCTTGGGTCTTTCAGAGAAATGTAAATTTAATGAAGCTCCTCATTTGATTTTCAAGCAGAGGTTTCACCGAGTGACTTCGTTTAACTTGGTTAGCCAACTCCATGGAAAGGAGTGTGGGAGTTGGAGGTGGCATCAATTGCGCACGTCTGCGCACGCAACCTCGTGCACTACGTGCGTGTAGAAGCCGCTACGTAGGACAGCAAATCAGGTATCTCATAGGCTGAAGGCCTATGGAGCATTCTTATAAATGGGCCATGGTGTGTGGATGGAGGATACTTCTGCTGTGAAGATGGCAGCTCTTTTCTACCTGATTTTATTGGCGACGTCTGTTTTTGCTGGGCGAGGTGGACACGGCCCTGGTAAGTTGCCAACTAGTATTTGACTCTCGTCAGAATGCCGGCTAAAATAAGTAACAAGCAGTAGATTTTGCTAGACAATCCCCATTTTTATGGTATCGTTTGTAGTTGCTTGATCTAGCGTAGATTCTATTAGTATTTGCTTGCTAACGTAGCCCATGTGGAGACTGCTCTCAACGCGTATAGAGTAAATGCTTGAAATTCCTGAGTGATGATTTACCTACCATCCCTCGTTTGTTACTACATCGTGATCAGGTTCATATTTCGCCAACCACCTTCCTTTTGGAATTCGACTAGATTTTTGAGACGACTGGCAAGTGACATCCACTAATGGGGCATTGATACACATATTCGCAGCACTTACACATTCCACCCCATATATCGAAGCCTTTCTTCAGTAAATGTGGACTGATTCGCTTCACTTAACTTACACGACGGCAAAAACTTGTGTTCTTTGAAGTGAATGGCACAATGCCTGGCTCACATTGCTCCCCATTGTGTTCTCTTAACCATGAAGGAAGGCAAGAGGTGTTGGGGACCTGCTCATACGCGCCATGTTACTGCCTCTATACACTATTCTTGTTAGCTTCAATAGTATGCCAATCCACTGCCCTCACTGGAACCTTCTCGACAGTCAGTGTTGTCAACGGTAGCTCTCTGAATGGCATGAGGAAATGCATATAATATAGATTGCACTTAGATTTAGACACACTCATAGTTGTCATAACTCACCTTTAAGATCTCATCAAACCTCACTCCCAACTTCGACCCTAAAACGTGCTGTGTACATCAACATAGATGCTTGAATGACACACGCACTCTCAATCATGGCATTTTTAACACGCATGCAAACTTCCCATCTACGACCTGCGCAATTTGAACTGTGAAGCGTATGGTGAATAGTAAGACATGGAATGTGTTGGTAGACCGCAGATACTAATCACGGAATTAAAATTGCCTGTGGCATTTTACCGGGAGCATATCTGAAAACTCTTTCAAAATGACTTACACTAGATTACATACCAAAGGACAGTACTTACTTGGTCCTATCAGTAGCAAAACAAGGATGTCATTGCAGACATCAGTGAAGTCCTGATCTCCCCTACGACTCTTGTCATTACGCGCAGAGTTACTGCTCCGCATTTTCTTAATAAATGAATAGACGAAATATGGGACAAATTTGCTAACCGACGCAATTTTCCTCCTCTTTCTAAAGGTATATTGGCAAACAAGAATCTTGAGTTGAAAGATGGACTACCCAAACACTTCTGGTGGATTTTTGTGGGCTCTGGGTCTGTGGGATTGGGTTGGGACGCCACAGCCTTGGCTGATCTCCAACGCAAACCAGACGAAATTAAACTATCGGCATTTATTATAATGAGTCCATCAGCTACAGTTATGTAGCTGTTCCCTTCACGCATAAGAAAATCGCTCTTAAAGGTCTGATCCCCAATACCACATATCTCACGCTTTTGGAAGCATTTGAAAAGGGGAATGAAATTTTTGCTCATCTCACGGCCATTAAAACAGCGGCCAAGGGTGAGTTAGTTGGTTTAGTTATGATGAACTCCACATAGAGGGTAAGTGCTCTCCAAACTGTATCTGTAGTTGGCATTTCATGTGTCACAGCATTGGAGCCTAAGATAAGCACACCACAGTTGAGGGACGTACGTGTTCCGTGAGATGTCTTTGATGTACTGCCATATTCACATTGCAGGAAGTGGTGGCGATTTCCTCGGATTCACCTTACTTTCCGTCATCTCTGGCCTCCTCCTACTTTCATGGCAGTAGACCTTGCTTGAACTTCCTTGTGAGTCACTGAAAAATGACTGTCTGTTTGAAATGTGTGGAATTGCACTGATCAAGTATTGTTTCCCACTACAGGTTTACTTGTCTCAGGAAATGCAACAGTGATCATTCATTCGTACTTTATTAACGGCAATGTAGCTTCACACATTTACTACTTCCCAAAACAAATACAAACCTTTGTAAAGATGAGTTCTTTCTTGCACAAAACGTGTTCTCACCTGTTCAGAATGGGAAAGCTTTAAATTGAAGTAATTTGAGTCATTAGTGAATTCCTATTGATTGCACATGGACGCTAAGCACATATACGCAAGGCTAGTTTTCCCGCAGCAATGGAACCATCACTGAAGCGCTTACAAAGCATACAAGTGTTGGAGAGCAGGTAGAATGTGCGAATGGGATTCTTTACTGGGGAGGTGTCATGCCACTGTACCTACGCTTATTCGAGATTGTTTGTGCTGATGCAGCGTGTGAAGGTGCACAAGCCCATATCAACCTCACCATGTTTAAGCTGTCGATGGTGATGAATGATTATGGACTTGATACCCACCGACGGCTCATTCCACACCCAGTATCTTTCGTGGTAAATCAATTGCACCATCATTTAGGCAATTACTTTGAGCACCAAAAAGCCATTTGCACTTCTTTGTTTCCAACACAAGAGATATGGAAGTGCAAGTACAAGAATTCGAATAATATACCCATTGATAGCTAATTATAGTCTGTACGAATAGTGGACTTGTCAGGTGGAATGCGACATCGCTGACGCCTGTAGCATTGTTGAAAAAGCGTTTTGACAATTGTTTAGCAGTTTTGCTTCTTCATTTGTGTGTTTACAAAACATTCTATCAATGATTACTCCAAAGCAGTCTTGAATTATGCAGGATAATGTTTTGCTCAATAAAGGGGAAATGGAGAATGAGTTGACAATGTCTGTTACAAGGTCCTCATTTTCCAACTGACCGCATTTCATACATCTTACTGAACAGGGCCATATTTATAATGTCAGTGCGTTTAAAGTCACTTTAATTGCCAACACATCGGATTATTTAATGAAGCCATGCAATGCTGAATAGCATTTCACACTCCATTTTACACACAGTACTGGCACACTGCACGTCTGCCTGCAAAGCTCTGACTGGTAACACATCCGATTTGTATTGGTGTGAGTTTTGGAGGCAGGACAGACAACGTCAAAAAAAGAATAGCCACCGCATTTAGTAGAATATGCTTCGCTTCCTCTAAAGCAATGCCTCCAAAAATAAGTCAGTGCTAGACTGCGCCAATGGATTTGTGGTGGATTAAAAACACCACCAGCAAATAACAAGGGAATGGAATACACCAAAAGTGGGCCTCTGTTCTATGATACTTTTTCTACTGGCGATATAAGTTTAGTGCACCAATTCGCGCATAGCTCACTCCAAAGTAATGGGGTTGGGGTCATTCACGTGTCGCCACGTCGCTCATCAATTAGTTACCACTGCAAAAATTTACCGTGGTCGTAACCGCTGCTAAGAGTGATGGCTCTCTCCCTTTCTTTTGCGCCGACAGGAAATCATGAACTCCTCCATATAACGGTCACGCATTTTGGAACCATTTGTGCCTACATTTGAAAGCACCACCATCCATTTTGCCCATCATGGCACACACCAGCCCGCGATTTTTGGACCCATTCAACGTTACACTGGTCTCCCTGCATCAGAATTTGTCGTCAAATTGCGAAAAATGCATGCAAGCAGC